>WOVY01012447.1:47500-247606 GCA_013436015.1 Rhipicephalus annulatus
AGCTCCACTCGTGATACTCGTTATTTGTAGCCGCCACATTACAGTAATGGCTATCTAAACAGAGGACGAAAAATGGTCCATGCCGTGGTTGTAACACAGAAATGAGCTGTAATTGTAATTACGGCGTTATAGAGGCATACAGAAAGTGGCTTCACAAATAGAGGGTGCCACGTGCTGCAGTAGCTCGTAAAAGAGTACAATAAGTCATTACTCAGCACCCAAAGGCTATTGATGAGGTAACTCAGTGTAGAAGTCAGTCTAAGAGCGCCGCCGCTGGTATTAATAGAACATTACCATCCGCAGCGACTGCGTCAGTGCATACGATTGTGAACTACCCTTTTTCCATGTCACAAAAGTAAAGCAACGTTTTTGCCAGCGCTGTGCAACGTGATTTACCCCCGTATTCACAAACGCTCCTCGACTCGACTTTCACCCTTCACTTGACAGAGTTGCGCACTGCGCCGCTGCTCGGCTGAAAATGACGCTGCGTTACTCAAGAATAGCAGAAGATTATCACTGATATGCAGTGACTTTGCCTGCCTAGAGATGGCGCTCCCACCGGCTTTCTCAAGTGAAGGTGCAGCGTTGAGTGAAGGGGCGTTCTAGAATACGGGGGATAGTCGGCTTTATTTGCGTGTGGGAGGGGGCATTCGGTCGTGAATGCCACGAGGTCTCGGGCGTTTTCGCTTTCTGTTACCTTTCGAAACGACATAAGCGGATTGTGCGCAGAGCGCCACCGCCAACGCTGCGTTCGAAACAAGTGCAGCAGAGCAAGCGTGGAATTAGAGCCGATGGTAGGAATGCCAGTCATAGAGAAATAAAAAAAGGTGAAGAGTGGACACTCCCATAGACCCCAGCGGCCCAATCGACTCTTGCACACCTAGTGGTTGATGAGAGCAAGTGGCGTGCGCTTCCGGTTTCGGTTTCACTGGCGCAAATTTTGAATTACTTTGCATAACCGACGTTTGGCTATGACGAAAGTTCATGATTTCAGACCACTATTCATCGCCCAAATGGATAGCTTTTGTAGGTCGTTTTGATTTAGCGATTCCCTGTTTTGTTTTGTTCAGTGGTTCGTGCGAATCGGTCGTGACGTAATTTTTATTTCGATTAAGTTATAATAAAAAGAGATGCAGGTAATGATAATTCACTACGGTTTTATTCATCGCGCTTGTGTTTTTCTTTTGGAACAAGTGATCAATGTATATATCAGTCAAAGAAACAGAGCATCCACAATGTTTTATTCAAAGGCAAGGTAGAGTATGAGAATATAAAAAGCACAATATGACAAAGGTAGACAACAAATGCATCTCACCTTACAAATAAATTGTAACAAATATAGTAACAAATACATAGAGAACACAGACAACGCACACATCGCTAGAGTTGGCAGAAGCCGAGAAGCTGGTCAAGTATGACAAACCGGGCCAGTGGGTAAGTAAGGATCTATGGCAAAAACACAGCGCACAATGCTGATGAAGAAGGAAGAAGTGACATATACACAGCAATGAAGTCGCGAATCACGCCTGGGCTTAACCGAAATAATGCATAGAAATAAAGAGCGCACAGAAACCACACGACACAATATAGCAGAAAGGCAAAGGTGCAGTGTGCTGGCTGTGCTTAAGAACAGCTAGTCCAAAATGAAAAAAAGCAGACTTGATGCCTGCTTGTCTTCAGAAAGGTAGGGCTTTGCAGCTTGCTCACTACGTGAAAGACAAACTTTATGCTACAACACTGGCAGGTCTTGTGGCTCTTCTTATGCGTCGCCTTCATCAAAAACTAAAGATCCCAATTGATTTGCGTCTGGGTGTTGCTGTGACGCTTGCGAGCTAAAATAGATTGTAGTCATCACTTTATCCAGAATTGTGGACTTTAATTGGTGCTACGAGAGCGGTATTACAGGGCTAATAAATAGCAGAAGGAAACCACTTTGGCTCATTATTTTTCACAAAGGCTCTACATCGTACGTTATCACTCACAAGCTATATAAAAATAAAATGGCAGCGTCCGCAGCCCCATCAAACGCTACAAGTTTGGGTATTCTTTTGAAAATTTTGATGGGCAAGATGAGGAGGTTGATGAGAAGCTAAAATACGAAAATCGTGAGAACATGAACCGTGCCCACTTCATACTGTGTTCCTTACCCGCTCGAAGACATTTCAACAAGCGGTTTTGTTATCGATATATTACTTGAGCTGGAGAGATAAAACATACACAGTGACCAAGCGACCCACAGTAAAGTGTACAGTTCGCCCGTATTTGCTACAAAAAATACAGACAGGATACCCAACATTCTTTTTAAGGTTATGCAAATCACTTCGAGCGAATACACAGTGTTCGTACTCCTCATAGCGGGTAACCAAAACAATGAATGCAACGAAGGAGTGGTTAGTCCAGTTGAACTGAATATAAGCATATAAGACCATAATGAAGTCTGCTGTAACGAAGTAATAACATAACAAAGCTATTGCAGGATTCGGCTCAACTCGAATACTTTAGTGTAAACCCGCCGCTAATTGCTAACCTTTGAACTTGTCAAGCTGTATGCCCGAGATTGAAGACTGGAACCTAACCCTGTCTAAGTTTCGGTTCACAAAACACACATGCCAACATAAACGAACCCGGGAAAACATTTTCAGAAACTTAGCGTGACACCCAGCAGAGCAGAAATGAAAATCGCCAACACTTGACAGATGGTGATACAAAACATCGCACACTTTCAGGTGATGTGCAGTGGCCTCAATTATGGCAAGAAAGTGAGATTCAAGTTGTTGTACGTATGCAAAAGCTGCTTCTGATGGCACAGTGAGATTCCCAAAAAGTTTGCTGGGGACGTGGTATGCTTTGAGCATTGTGAAATACTGGTGGGTACCCTTAAGCGTCTCACTGTCGTCTTTCAGTAACTGTGGGCAACTGCAACCGTCACATGCATTCCGAAGGAAGTGTTTGATGAGAAAACCAGCTACATAATATGCAGCGGAGTCATCGATAATATGGGAGTGAATGTTTGTCGCAAGTTCAGAGAGATCGTCTAGAGCGGGAAAGTCGTCAGGCTGTGGCTGTGCACACTCCTCATTATCCACAAGAGACGCACTGGTGAGGGAGAATGGCGAGAGCTGCTCTTGGAGGAGGTCACATTCATCATCCTCGACATTTCCGTATTCTGACAGCTTGAAGAGTTTTCTTATGCAGATGTGCTTCAGGCCACAAATAAATTGTGCTACATTGGGGTTGGTGTTCCAACCCTGTTTTTGCCTAATGTGGCCAAATATGTTCTCCAGAGGATCCTGTTGAAGCCTGCGTGTTAACAGGTATTCAAAATTGTAATTTTTGGAGAGGTCGTCCCATAGTTGACAAATTGCCTGAATTGTAATTTGTCAACCTACGATGGTTTGTGGTTGACGTCTGCCAACAAACTGCCATGATGCAATCCAGGGAAGCTGGCCTCGGAGGAAGTCAATCAGCTCTGAATCATTTTTCATGATTGCATGCCGCAGCTTTTGCGAAGTTCTTTTTTTACTCGAGCTGTTCAAGGCATCGAAAATCCTGTCCATACGATCACAAAATTGAGCTGTAGTGATGGCCGAGGCAGGCAGCACCTTCGCATACACCATTGCCGTGATAGCAATCGAAACTGATGCACTGAGGACCTGAGTTGCTCTGCTGACCTTCATACTAGAAAAAGGTTTCTGATGAACGTGCCGTTCAGTCAACTTTGGAGCCAATCGCAACCGCAACTCATGTGAGGATTGGTAAAGGCTTACAATGTGCGACCAGTTAACGATGTCATCCCCAATGTATAACTTGTGTGCTTGGACATTATTGCGCGTTGTTTTAATTAAATGCGGAACATCAAAAATGTAATATACCCGCTCACCATTAACTTCAAAAAAAGGCTTTGCTACAGTCACTCTTAGTTGGTTAGCGAGACTTACATTTGAACTGCCCTGGTCACAAATGACTGCTTTCACTGCAATATTAATGCTCCTAAGCTCCAAAATGAGTGACACCAGCAAGTTATGCATAACAGATGATGGTGTTGATGTGTGCCCTATAGTAAAAGCAACCGGTTGAACCCACTTTCTCGAAACACCAACAAGCAGAAAAACCAGTGCTCGATCAGCGATGGTTGAAGTGCGATGAGTGCCATCATCTGTAAAACCCTGGACAACGTCTCTTGAAGCATCATAGTACAAATTCTTTTTGAGTGCTATTTCGTCGAAAACTAAAGCGCACACTCGGTCCCGTTCATTCCAAGCATGAGTATTTGTTGCAATGGAAGAAAGGATTCCTGGAATTATGCCTGGAGTCATCTTTACATTAGCTAGCCACCTCCTTAATGAACGCCGGGAGGGCAAAGAAAAATATGGAGCCAGAAATCGGTATGCTCGCGGACCTCGGAAGTTTAAGTGAAGAGCGAATTTCTTGACCCACACGGGAAACCGCTTGCCCTTGCGTTTGGGCCTCAAGCGAACATGTGCAGAAAGAAGTTTAAAAACCTCCTCGGTGACGTGCGGTCGGATAACTTCAAGGGCCTTCGAAGTCGATGACGGTGCTTGGTGAGGCTGTCTCTGCAGTCTTTTGATAGTTTTCCGCTGTGCTGCTACTTTGGCTTGCAGATGTTTAATGGTTTGCTTGTACTTCATTGATGGAGACATTGTCGCTGGCACACAGGAACGCACTGCAATAAACAAAAAAATTGATGTAAAAGCGAAGAGCAACTAATCCCATACGAGCACTTTCCTCGCTCTTTCAGACCAAAGGTGCACAACTTTCTGTGATACAAAGTTTTCGATTCCACTACCTAAAAACAAACCATTCACAATGTTGACAATGCACAAAAAAATGAAAATCACTGAGAGCCCACCCCTACATTTTGTAAGTGCACACGTATTGTCCTTTTAAGGATAGTTTCCTCAGAATGTCCTAAACATAAAATAGCACATTAAAAACTGCTGCAATAAAAGCATAGTCACCATTATCTCTAAGGCACTCAGGCGTGGAGCTGTTGGCGGAGACGTCTTCTGGAGGGTCTTGTGAAGCTTGTTCAGTGCCTCGGACAGTGCTGTCGGAACAATCTTGCGAGCGGCCTGCGGAAGTCTCTATATCAATCCACTCTGGTGTTGAAGTGAACATACAACTTACCGGCCACACAGGTTCCTTTTGTGACAGCTGAACGACTGGTTAAGGTTTTCTCCGGCAAGACGAAATCAGCAAAAATTCTTTCACCAGCTACAAGGGAGCTGCCACCTGCAGAGGTTTGGTCAACAGTCAATTTGGGTAAAAAAAAAAAAGAAATCGCGACACTGAACGCACCCTGTTCATCGGGGCACCTCAATGTGTGGGAGCCGCTTTTTGAAGCCTCTACCGCAGGTCCTGAAGAAATGAAATTACGACAATGTGTCAGTAAGAGGCTTAAAATAACACAAACTGAAGCTCATCCGCACCTTGCAGTGCAGCTTCTGCAGCCATGTCACAGTCACTACTTGAAGCGACGCTCAGAGAACCTGCATATATGTGCAGTTGGTACAAGTTACAAAGCTTGTAGCATGGGGAAACTTAAACAGCTCTTTCAAACGCATAAATTGGTCGAACGTGGAAGAAAAGAGACGGCACCAACTAGGAAACAAGTAATTTGTGATTTTTGGAATTATCAACAGTGGCAGCTTTCACTGATGAAAGGTATACGTACATGTGCACTCAGGCTTGAAGATAACGTGAAATAGCCCTTTAAAGTCTTTCAAAACAAGTTGCGCAGGTCCAGAGCATCAAAACATGACAGAAATGTAAAGCTGCTGTTAGGAAGGTAATAGCCCACAATTCACAGAATTTAAGACTTTCCAAGTGTTACTTCTGTAGTGAGGTTTCTCCATCGGCATAAAAAATCTTCACGGTTAACTGTCGCCACTGATTCAATACAAGTGGCTGCTATTGCACATATTTGAGTTTCAGTCAATCACTTACATGGTGCAGCTGGTTGCACACTGGGAACAGCCATTCTTGTAAGCCTTGTTCCCAGGGTCCATGAAACTTTGAGCAGTAAAATGGTCGCTCAAACCCTGTACGTTGCGTACAATAGGCTGGCCGGCTTACTCAGGAGATCATCGCGTCCAGCATACTGCATCCATGCTTTCATCCTGCATTGGCAATGAACTATCAGCTGAAAGGGGAAGTGCTTGAATAGTGATTTTTTATTGTTACCCTCACTTAGCAAGTACGAACAGTAAGCCTACAGACATGCAAACCATACAAAAGCTTTAACACACCTGCCGTCCCGTGGTACGCGGAAGAAACTCGTCCCAGGCTTCTTGTGGGTTCTGCCATTGAAGCACCACGATACACAGCAGTAGCTGCCGTAGCTTGGACCGCCGGACGACATGGCGTCAGCGCGGTCTGAAAATGTTAGTAAGTGGATGCTTCGCTGTCAAATTACGAAAAAGATATGTGCACGTCATAAGTGTACCAGCAAACCCCTTTGAATGATTAGCTAATCGATGCACAATACAAAACCAGTGATACATCTCTGACCCATAAAACTCTGACTTACAAAGATATACGTCAAGACCACGAACAAAGATCAGAAGTTTCCAGGCCGCTATCCCTTGTAATGCAATGGTATCGCTGCCTGGAAACTTTAGAACACCTTCGTGCGTACGCAGTATCAGCAGTACATTGGGAAGAAAAATCGTAGTTGAAATTTGTGCGGTAAAATCATATTGGAAACGTAAAAAAAAATTTGTGGGCAGCTTGCACTAGTGGCACAAGGCTAGCGAAGAAACGAAGATGATGGCCACTTGGCTAGTCCAGATTTGCCTCCGGCACACCAAGAATTATTCGTGTTCCGAGCCTTCGGGAAACGCGTCGTGAAGCATGCGAGGCCCAGCGAACTATTCTCAATATTTTGCACCGAGCCACCGAGCCTATGACCTAGCTGCCCAGCTATGCTCAGCGCACGGACGCTCGCGTCCGTGGCAGACGCATCACGCGTCGCCTCGGCTTGACGCCGTGCCGCCTTTGCTATACTGCATACGTTGCACAATGTTCCCGTCTAACCGCCGCATAGAGCCACAAACTTTCTTTTTAGCGAACCTCCCAGTCCTTACAAGCTTCAGAAAAAGGTTACAACTGCGTGAATGAGACGCCACGTAAGAAACAAACTCGCACACACGAAGCGCAACGTGTGTGTGTCCATCTTTCTATGTTTGTTGCATGGTGTCTTATTCGCGCAAGTGTAACCGTTTTCTGAAAAAATGACCCAACAAGACCAACAACATGTCATTCAACAAGCTTTGCTTGAAAACGTACCTCACCTGTTATCTCACGCACGAAAAGGCCGACGCAGCTGACGTTGACGAAAGCGACGAAAGCTTCTCGCTGTCAGTCATGCATGGGCTTGTCGCTGGGTAGATGGTGTTTATGACAGTACGGCTGAAGAAAAATAATCGCGTAATGTGTGTTGAATAAATCGTTTTTATGTATAAAGAACATACCAAATTTGGGCGTGTAATTATTAATTTGTGAAAACAATTCTGTTGCATTGATTATAACTGTGTTTTTTTTGCGCTTGCGCCCTCTGAAGTTTGGTGGGAGCACTAGTTCGTTACGTAGTCGTGACGCACTTCCTGAGGCCAGGTTTTCCGGAGTGTCCGCTCTTGTCTTCTTCTTTTCTCTATGTGCCAGTTGAATTGTCATCTTCGGTAGAAATAGCGCCCGACCAGAAACTAAAGAAACGGCACGGAACGAAATCGAATGAGTGTCAGTGCATGTGACTCAAATTCCATGCCTACGCATTTGAACGTGCTAGATGTTTTTGACAGTTCTTATTTATTTGATGAAATAGAAAAAGCAACAGACGATGAGTGTCGGTGAACTCAGCCCACGGCACTTCATGCTCAAATTGCCTTCACTTAACTGGCCATGCGTTTTATTTTAATGAAGATGATCGCATTAATTCACACAGGCTCATTTCTGCGTGCCACTAAGCAGATAGGTTATTCGACGGGTGAACAACGAAATCTATGGTGAAACAGTGTGAATACAGGACTCATGGATTGAAACAGGACAATTTAGGGCTATGTATCGAACACACTTTCCTTTCCAAGAACTTCTGGTCGGGACATTTTGGTGTAATTTTGACTCGAACGTATAGATCAGAACCAGCACTATCTTTAGAGAACAGATTCGTCGCGGAATAACTTGGCCATCTTGAGCAATCACACATACCAATCATGATGCTAAAAAAATCATGTTGCATTTGAATTCATAGGAACTCTTCATATTCACTTTTCGTATTGGTCATCATGCGGGGAGATGCTGATCAAATTACTCATCCGTTTTATCGTTGCAAAAGCAAAAAAATAGAAGATTTAGCTGTTCCGTCATTACGATGACTTACTCTCATAGTTATGCCTTGTATATGCACAAAACAGCACGCTGATTTAGTAACATTCTGACGACATACTGTCATGCACATTCTAACATCTTCCATATTCCATTTATGTTCACTTGCGCAGTCCTAATCTATAAACTATTTCGGCTGGCTCTGTAAACCTTTCGTCTCTACGTTAGATCGCTTTACGAACCCGTGCCTTGCCGTATCATTGGTATACAACATTGTGATAAAAAAAGACGTCTCAATGTCACTGAAACAATTGGTGGTGGACAACAATAAAAAAAATCGCAGCATACCCACGGAGTGAATGATGATGAGAGAGGCGAAGCGTCCATCCGCCCGTCCGTGCTTCCATCCGTTCGTTCGTTCTTGTTTTCGTCCGCCTATGCGACCTTCCGTGCGTCCATCCATGCGTCCGTCCGTCCGTTCATGCGTCCGTCCGTTTGTGAGTCCGTACGTGAGTCCGTACGTGAGTCTGTACGTGAGTCCGTACGTGAGTTGATAGATTGATTAGTGGGGTTTAACATCCCAAAACCACCATATGATTATGAGAGACGCCGTAGTGGAGGGCTCCAGAAATTTCGACCACCTGGGGTTCTTTAACGTGCACCCAAATCTGAGCACGCGGGCCTACAACATTTCCGCCTCCATCGGAAATGCAGCCGCCGCAGCCGGGATTTGAACCCGCGACCTGCGGGTCTGCAGCCGAGTACCTTAGCCACTAGACCACCGCGGCGGGGCTCCGTACGTGAGTTCGTCCGCGAGTCCGTCCATACGCCTGCCTGTCTCTCTCTTCGCGCGTCTATCCACCCGTCCGTCCGTCTGCTAGTCTGTCTGTTCGTCCGTTCGTGCGTCTTTCTAATGAACTTTCCAAGTACCGCCATCTCTCATCTCGCATCCCATGCGGCACATACCCGCTCTAGAGCGGGCATGTGCCACTTGTGGTTACCTACGACAACAATGGAGGAAGGAGAGACCCACACCCTAAGGAGCTTCCCTCTAAAACTAAGCCAACCCATCAGAACCTATAGCAGGCAATCAAGATCGATATTACTACATCAATAGAGTAAGTAATACGACGGATACGTTGTCTCGCTTACTGCTGATATATTTCACCAATAGTTCCTCTAGTCACGAATGTTTTTATTTTGTTTTTTATATTGTACCAAGGATTGCAGTCTGTGACTACGTGATATTTTCAATGAAATTGCATTGTATTATTCCTAAATTCTACTTCCTTGGTTTTTTCCTTGCCTTATTTACGTAGACTGTTTTTATAGCCTATTCCTTTGTGCTTCTGAGTGTCATTTTTGGTCTTTCGTTTGTGTTCAGCACAGTAAATGCGCTGAAGAATACATTTTTTGGGGAGGTTTCCGCTAGTCAAGCTTCTTGCCAGCTTTTTCTCCCTGCCTTCCTCATTGTATGCTCTATAAAAAATAAAGGATCTATATTATTATTATTAATATATAGTTAATGCTAATGGAACAACCGGACGTTCGATCATAAATAATGAATTACTTCTCTAGCGTATAAGACAAGCTTTACTTCATTGGCTGATCAGATCCGCAACATTCTGTACTAACAAAATGCCACTTCTCCATACTAAATTAATCTTGATTGATTTGTGGGGTTTAACGTCCCAAAACCACCATTTGATTCTGAGAGATGCCGTAGTGGAGGGCTCCGAAAATTTTGACCACCCGGGGTTCTTTAACGTACACCCGAATCTGAGTACACAGGCCTACAACATTTCCGCCTTCA
Organism: Rhipicephalus annulatus; assembly: GCA_013436015.1. Taxonomy (NCBI): domain Eukaryota; kingdom Metazoa; phylum Arthropoda; class Arachnida; order Ixodida; family Ixodidae; genus Rhipicephalus; species Rhipicephalus annulatus. The sequence goes on from WOVY01012447.1 coordinate 57,657, forward strand.
TACTAATTTAATCTTAGGACGTGCTATCGACTAATGGAATTCTTTTGTTCCTTCTTTCCTCCTTCTTTCTTCCTTCCTTTTTTCCTTCCTTCCTTTAATTCTTTTTATTTTTTGTCTTTCAAGGAAACAATATATGATTTAGTTGTGCGACTGCTGCTGAAGCTAGACTGCAAATGTCTCGCAAAGGCAGCCATAAACATAAACAAGTGCCTGTTAGTTCAATATACTATCACTTCTTTTTTGAACACATAAATATTGTACTTATTCCGCGTAAAATCTGCGAAAAAGCCGCAAATTTCATCATCCTGAGACTACTTTGCTTAATTAGTCCAGAAAGTGATCTGACTTCCTCCCTTGTCAGGTACTGCCTCCCACCCCCACACCGCGCAAATGATGATAGTTCTTTCAACGGTGAAATGACCGGTGATTAGTTGATATTTCATGTGTCGGGATATAGCAAACCAGTTTTATGCCTGCGTGTCGACCACGGCTGAAAACTTTTCAACAGCATCCGCCATGTTTTTAGGTTTTTATCATCGCTCGCGCATTGCGCCGTGTGCGGGATGCGCACGTTAACAAAACATTGGTCGCTGTAACTGATGAAGATAGCGATGCGGACAACGTCACCTCGTTGCAGGTGCGTGAGAACGGCGTTTCCACTAGTCACACTCATTACAGCGATTTGTGCTTGGTGCGCTCCGAGGATCTTCCTGATTAACCCAATTTCGGCCAAAAATCGCTCAATTAATGATAGTTCAATACCTTTGACGCCGTTAAACATTTAATATGCGTGATGGGAGCAAAGAACACGCCCACATTATTTGATTTTGTGAATTATCGAGGGTCGAATTAAGGAGCCTCTACTTACAAAAAATTATTCCACAAGCGTTCATACATACTGGAATTAAAAGAGGTATTTCATGATAAAAATTTCTCTGCCTGCCTATCCTCACCTCCCTCCAAAAACAACAAAAAACAACAACAACAACAACAACAACAACAACAACAACAACAACAACAACAACAACAACAACAACAACAACAACAACAAACAAAGATTACGCAGCGAAAAGAGGAATTTGCCAGTGTTCTACAGGTTTATTTCACATTTTGCTTCTGTTCATAGTTGGACATGAGTATCATCGGTATACATGTTCATCAAAGTAAGAACGGCGTCACAATCGGTGCATACGTCACCTGGTAACAACGCCTTATTTACACGGGGAAAGCAATGCAAGTCTATGTACTACGTCATAATCAGCTGTATACAGGTGTTGTCCAACAGGCCACCGACCTGGCACAAAACACTGAATTTCACGTCGCAACCAAAGAAAGTTATAAAAAGAAACATGCTTCTAATTGACAGTTTACGAAAGCGTCAATAAAAAAAAAAAAAGATTTGACATCGGGACCTTATCAAGCAATGAATTCCTAGAAGGGCGAGAAAACCTGCTAGTCAGGATGCGAGTTAGCTTCGTTTAATAAAATCAGACAACTATGCATTAATCAACTATTAAATATAGAACATAGTTCTCTCCGCATCCTAGAAGATGCCCAAAGTAAACTAGCTCTTCGTCAACAGGTACGACAATTAACCGTAGATATGTACACTAAACAACTTTGCAGCAGGCTGCATCAATGTTTCCAACAATGCACAAAGCGTGCTCGCGTTTCACAAAGTCACTGTTTATTTTTCCTTCCAATGCTGGAACTTCAACAACCATTTAACACTTGCACATCCAAGAAAACGTGCAGGCCAAACGCGATTCTGGCTTTTTATACAGAACTCCACTGTTTCCGTAGAGTTTAACTGACTTAACGCTTTCAAAGCTGGGCATGCACGCTCAAACAGCATCGGGTTTGGTACGTTGGCTTTTAAACGCAGCTATAAAGAAGAATACCTTCAACCCTGGTTGCTCCGTGTGTGCTTCTATCTTTTCCGAACCTGTGGGATGCGTTAACTATTTGCCTTCGTGAAAATGCGGCAAATTCCTTTAAATTCAACAGGAGATCTCACGTCACCAACCCCATGTAACATGAGATGTGAGAATCGAGTTGGTTTGTAGAAGCCACTACGCGCTCGTAGCGTTTTCCCCGATTCGGAGGTTAAACCACGTGAACATCGACACATCATGCTTCGTGGTTTTCAAATACTGAGTAGTCGTTCACTGAGAAGATGAATGCGTCAATTATTCTTGGATTATTTTTCTTTTGTCTTTTCGCGTGAGCAGAAGTTCAGTCGAACCTTAAACATGGCTCCCCCCCCCCCAAAAAAAAAAGTATGACACTAAACAAGCGAGTGTCACAAACTTGAGAGTAGAGTCACTGTTCATGCAACAAACGGGTCCCTTTTTCTGGAAGTGCATACTTGGGAAAACAGACACAGTAACACTGTACGGTTGTGTTATCGTAATAAAAAAAGCACTCGCAAAAGTACACAAAAGAAGACAGATATATACCGACCATAGAGGCAAATAAATACATATATAGAAATAAAAAAGACCCTTCATGAGCAGCCCTTTTACTTCAAGACAGTCGGAAACTCATGATGCTCCACGAATGTAGAATCTATAGCCCGCGCATATTTAGGACTATAGGGGAGCGCACGGAGCGAATTTGACGCGACGAATTCTTGGATCCCGGAACGGCGGTCGTATTCGCCGTATATCTCGCGCTTATCCAGAAAACGTTAGAGGTCGAAAACAAATACTGGTCGTGACAGACCCTTCTCTCTCTCTCTCTCTCTCTCTCTCTCTCTCTCTCTATATATATATATATATATATATATATATATATATATATATATATATATATATATATATATATATATATATATATATATATATATATAAAGTCTTCGTGCACAAACTTCGGGCTCATGCCTGCGCGCCATCGATTCCAGGATCTCATCTCGCGAAACGTCTAAACGTCTCTGCGTGCTCACTCTCCTGATCGGTCTTTCTGCTTTAGCCACGGTTTTCAGCGTTCAATACCACTTTTTTTTCTCCTTCTACCTCTTACTGAACAACGACTGTTTACTTTCTCTTTGACCATTTCACCCTCCTTCACAAAATACGCAACGAAAAACAGGGTGCTGAAAGGAGGGAATGTACTTGACAGATCGTCGCTTATTTTTTGTCCCCGCTTTTCAATTTCCTACGAATCCCCATTTCACGGCACTGCACTGTCTTTAGATTAAGCGCGCTGGTTTGTTTGTTTTATCGGAAGAAGTATTAAACTTTTCTCTGTGTGGAAGCTTAAACCAGTTAACGATAACTTCGGCGGCCAATCCTTCCGCAACACATCCTTGAAGAAAGGAAGAAAGGAAGATGAACAAACAGCCGCCATGCCTAAGGTACGTATGACGAACAAGTTTACCGTAACATTAACATTTCGGTTAGCAACTTAACAACAATTCGTGTCCGCGGCAAATAATTTGACCGAGACCGGCACTTTATCGACGCAAAACATCAATTTCGTCGGTTAAACATGTTAAACACTGTCTCATTGTATTTACTTTCGAAATATTACAGTCTGAACGATAGCCAATTCTTAACGGATCAATCACCTATAGTTTATCTGCCTATAAACGAGACAGTCACGAGAAGTACAATAATTATAACACAAAGAGATAGCTACTTTATCTCTGTTTGCAAGCAGCATGAAATGTACGCTTAGTAAAAAGCCTTGGCTTTCAGCTTACAGCAAAGACAGAGCGCTAGCGCGACAAACATTCGATCGAGCTGAATAAAGAGGCAACGATATGGCCCGAACGTGTACTTCTTGCGAAGCTTTTTGCTGAAGTGCTTAGAGCCAATTAACACCGACTAAGCCATGGAAGACCAAGAAAGATCGCGCTATAGTGGAGAGAGAATGGAGTTATGCACCATAAAGGAAACGTGATAGACAAAGCAGAGACGAGGATCTTCACGCGCAACACAGCAGCCATCACGGGATAAGAGGGTCGCGGATGATTGAGTGACGTGAACAAGCAAGCCACTTCGGACACCACTTGGCACCGGGCGCGCCTGGATATTGAGCGCATCAAGAGGGCTTCTGTGCATTTGGTCACTTTCACCAATGCGCGAAATTCCATCCTCGATTTTTTCTTTCATTGCACCATCTCGTGCCTATTTTCTTCTGTTATTTTATTTTTCTTGCCAAAGTCTGAAGGTGCCGGATCGCGTTAACAATGCCGTATAGTGAAACAGGCGGTGTGTATAATGTAGATAGATATACAGCACGCGAGTTACAATGACTGCAAATGTCCAAGATTCGTGTTGTCTTTGTTTTTTCCCTATATTTAGGTTGAAACAGATTGTCTTTCGCTGTTCAAAGATGTTAACTACTTCGAATGGCGAAAGCGTGTTTATGGTCCTTGGTTTCTTAAGGCCCTTGCTCCAGGCCGACTTGCTTGAAGCCGTTTTGCGAGGCCTTCGAATAAAAGCTATGGTGACATTCATTTTTAAACAAAAATAACTAATGCAAGAAATGGGTAGTAGTTGACCATACAATCTAGATAGATCACAATTGTCATATATCGATGAACGAAAGATTTTCAAGCTGAGTACTACTGGAGGAGGAACGAATGAATAAATGTGAAATGGGGTAGCAATGAACATGGCAACAGCTGAAGTTGCTTCCTCCAGTTAAGCGACACTGCAAAATGCTTTTGCAAAGTTATTATAAATGACCGAAGGAATTCGACCCTCTAGACTTAAGAAGAAGAACATCTTTATCAATGTGTATATTATATTTAAAATCCAGCACAAGAAACGTACCATGTGATCAGCCAGGATAACACTTTCAGCAAAGCGTGCAAGTTTATATCAACACTTACACTGAAGGGGTAGTTGGTTTTTCTTAATGGCTGGGGGTATACGACAAAAATTACCGGACGCATAAGACATACAGTTGAAGCTAACGCCTTGAAGGACAAGTTGACTCTTTTCAACGGTTAAGAGAGTTTTCTCACAGTTAATTATTCATGTTAGATACAACCATTCCTTATGCCCAAAGAAAGAAGGAAGTGAGAGTAGCCTAATCAAAAAACAAAGGAAAGAAGTGGAAAAGCTGAAAGTTGTAGAGAGTAATACTTTCATTGTGGACTAATTTTTTGAATAATTTATTCGCAGCAGCGCGTTATTATGCGCACTGTTAAGGGATAAGATCAAAGCACTTCGATTCTTCATCAAATTTCTCCTAAATAAATGTTTTGAAGTGCATTTCATTATTTTCGTTATTTGTTTGGTGAATAACTTCTTTTTTATCCTTAATAGGGGTGGAAAAAACAACATGCGAGTCGCTTTTGTAACAAAAGAAACGAAGCGCTTGCACATTTCAAGGATCACCTTCGGATTGGATAACTAGGAATGCTAAAAGGTAATCTAATCATTTGTCGATACGTATGTTTAGGCAATACATTGTAATATAATATGTTATTAGTACTGCTACAGGTGTACTGAACCACTTTCAGTAAGCACGTAAGAGCCCTGTGGTGTTGTACATACTAGCAGTTTTTTTTTTCCAAGACAGTATTCTACGCGCGTGCTTTGTAAAGGGTTCAAGGATGCTGTTAAATGAACATGGGACTTGCATTCAGCATGAACTTAAGAAGCCTTCACTGCCAATGGTTACGCTGGCTACAGTATAGAGACAGCAGACGCAGGCTCAGTGAACTCTTTTCACGGGAAAGAAAACTCTTTTGCGAATACGTGGATAAAGAGAACAACTGTAATGATTCGCAAGTAACGTTAGTTGTGAATGAAATACAACCATCGTGATTGTGCACAGTGTACCAGAACGAATGTTTGTGTTGACATCATCGTAACTGCTCAGGGCCACTGGAAAACACATAAGCCATAGACCTTGTAGAAAAAAACATACCCGATTCCAACTCAACATTGGAAAAGCTGATACTTAATCATCTGCAAGTTTGACAGCATTGAGAGCTATTTTACATCAGATATTGGGTAGAGAAGGCTTCAAATTTCTGACAAAGGCGTAGGATTTGTGAACTTTGTTTCTGGCTGTGGTACTTCGACCAGAATGTTGACAAAAAATAAACTGCCAGAATATTATACATGGTGTACCTGGTCTCCGTACGTCAGATGGAAGCTGACTAAAATCCACACTATAGTACATTTGGCAACAGCTAATCTCCGAGGAATGCTCTGACCACGCATTGCTTCTTCGTACTCCTCCAGTTGAATCACGCCGCACGAGTCCATTGCGGCATCGGTACGCTTCCACAGAAATATCCACCATGGTCGTTCTACTCTACTGATAAACTTCGCAAATGAATTTACTAGAAAGCCACTGGTTCCGTAACAACGTTCGTTTTGTCGAAACTACCACAACCACAACTTTAAAAGAGACTCCTAATTAAAAGCAATCGATGCGCTGATCAGTGGCGCAGCCACGGATTGCGTTTCTCTGCTAGAGTATTCAAGATAACATTAGCTTTCCTGTTAGAAAGATCAGCACGAGAGTTAAGTCATTCAAAAGACAGCTCGTTCACATGGATACTGGTTGCACCACTAACACGAATCACTCGATCGACCACCTATTTGTTGGAACCAGGGACAATAAAATATCGTGTTCGACGGAGTAGTATCCACCCGATAAAGCATGAAAGAGCTACCATTCGACATTGCACCACACGCTGGTGACCGTGAAAGGCGCAACAGGCGGCGCTGTCTCTAAAAGACAAATGATATGCTCCGTTGGTCGGGAAATCGGCCGGCGCCGTCACTGTGACCCAACTGCGCAGAACGCCTTCACTCCTGGACACACACTCTCTCTCTCCAGTGTTCCTTAGGGGCGCACAAACACAAACTCATTGTAGTGGTTCCAGCGGTTCTCCTCGGAGTCGACGCCCGGCTTGAGCGGCTCGTTCCCGCCTCCGCACGAGGTGCTGGTGCCGCAGGCGCACACGCAGCGGAACCGCGACTCCTGGAGGCAGTCGAACGCCTGCTCCAGGGAGTTGTGCTTGAGGAAGAAGCGCGACGTGTACCGGTCGTCCTGGCCGCGGTCGGGATCGCGCGACTCGTTCAGCGTGTCGCCGAACACTTCGCGACACATGGTCACTTTGCCGCAAATGAGGATGCGCGTCAGCTTGCGGAACTTGACGTCCGCCAGACCATCGCGGCCGAACGCGAACGTCCCACGGTAGCCGAGCGTGATGTAGCCCGGCTGGCCCGGGAACGGCGGTGGCACATCCGACGTGGCCGACAGGCAGGTGACCAGGGCATCGAGGCAGAAGTGCTCGGCCTCGGCCTTGAGCCTTGCCAGTTCGCGGAACTCCTCGGGCAGCAACAGGCGGCCCGACCGAAGGAAGTCTAGGATGAAGCGGAACAGAGCACCGTCCCTGTCAACGAAGACACGGCCCTGCGAGTCACGAGGGCCGCTGTCGAGCAGCTCGCCGAGCACGGGGCAGCGGGACAGGGTCTCGCGTGACGCGCTGTACGCGGTGCCGCCCACGTTCAGATCGACGACCGCTGAGGAGGAAGACATTGTTGCAGCTTTCGTGGCCAGCTGTTGTCGCGCTGCTCGCTGGGCCGTTTCACCGCGCTGCGCCTCTCCGCGGGTTCTTCTCGTTTGACGACGCTGCTCCGGAGTGGCGGGCACGAAAAAAAGCAGCCCACTCCTCCCTTTCCTCTCGCACTCTTCAGTGCGTGTCCCACGAGCAAGAAGCCTGCTGGCTGCGCGCGCAGCTTTTCTGGGGATCGATAATGGGTCGGCTGGAGCCCAGGCGTCTGGCGGAACCCCGGCCAGATCTAGGCAGCAGTGCGGGCGACCGTGCCTGCTGTGTTGTGCGCCTCACCTTCGTTCACAGACAGCCCTTCTCTCCCCCAACCACTGCCCACCAGCACAACCACTTCCGCCGCCCACCCTTCGCATCTCCCGCTTTCGCGCAGCCCATCGCCTTCCGAAAGGTTGTACTTTCCCCCTGGCCCGCTTTGCCTCCCCGGCGCAATACTGCAAGCCTTCCCCGCCCTCGGCACCACAGCCGACGCTTCTGCGTTACCTGTGCGTCACACTAACACTTCTGCCAACTCGCTCCGACAAAGATTCGATGCTGTTCTTTTCTTCTTTTCTGCCTCACTTTTAGCGAGCAAGCACTCGTCCTTTGTGCCTGATTCGAGCGCTGAGAGACAGAATCATGGAGCGATCGTTTAGCCGTCGGGCAATGATCGAAAACTTTTTTTCCCTCCTTGGCGTGTATTGAAAGACACCTTTGTGTCCAGGCTTGATCGATGTGAAACGAGTTGTCGACACATTTTTGAAAATATGCGCTGAAATGATGGCAGCGTGCTGTATCATTTCTTGGCGGAGTTCTTCAAAAACTGAAGAAACCAAGATAAAAGGCCTATCTGTGTGTTTCTCTCTACGAACACACTGTTGGTTCTTTAAAAGCGGAGATAGCTAAAATGTTCGCGTGTGTCATGATGAAGAAAGACGCTGGGGTTTCTGGCGCGGGGACAGCGAGCTGGGAAAGGCAGAGGAAGACGAAGTTAGATAAAGAACAGCCGGCCTGCAGCAAAGGCGTTGTCTCTTTGTCTTATTTCTCCACGTTACAATGGCGCAGTCGACAGAGAAGACGTCATACGTCCCGGCTTCGTCATCCAGGACGCCCGCCGACGTGCAGATGCGGTAAGCGTCGCTTGGGGACGGCGTCAAGGCCTCCTCAGCAGCTGTGGCACCTGCCGCCACTGCCACCACCGTTCGGGGATGGCGCCAAGGCCTCCTCGGCGGCCCTAGTATACCCATCACCGGTATTTCTTCATCAAAAGGGACACCGTCTACGCGTCCTTCGCCACGGATTGTGCCGTGAGCACAGGTCGACAAGTGAACCCTGCGGCACAAGCCACCTGTCCGTATCCTCGTGGATCATCGGCAGCGTGGTTCTCTCATCGTAAAAACGCTGTTCACGCTTCCTCGATCATGGAGCCGACAGCCCTCCTGCAGCCGGGAGCACCTGTGCCGCCATTCGGGGACGGCGTCCAGGCCTTCTCGATGGCTCCTGGGCAGGCTTGCCCCGGCCCCACCACGACAGTACATGGCCTGTCGTTGACCGGGAATGCCGTTCACGCTTCCCACTGCGACAACGTCCTGCTCAGTGCTTCATCGGCACCTCAGCCGCTCAGGGGTGCTGTTCAAGCTCCCTCGGCCGAGGGTACCACAGCAGTGAGTACGCTGATCGGGGAACACGTCCCCACTGGCTCCGCATGTGGGCCGCCCGAGAGTGCCACCGAGCTTTCGCGCACCATTGCGCGACTCCGCCTCGAGGTCGGCGCCCTGACAGCGTCGAGTTCTGCGATACTCCCTGCTGCTTTGCCGGGACTTCACATTATCGATGAGGCGTTGGCCGCGGCCGCCTCGCAAGACCATTCAACAACTTCCCCCGAGAGCCGCAGCAAGCTCCAGTATACTCTCGCGGCTCTTTCACACCAACTTGGCTGTGTGGCGTCGCTATTTTCGGGAGCTTCGCCTGCCGTGACACCACCACCGGCTGCCTCCGAGCTACCCGAGTTTCGCGGCTTCCAGGACGATGCCGTCGATTGGGTGGCTACCATCAATGCTCTCGGAGCTCGCAAGGGATGGAGCGACAATCAGAAGTGGTGCGTAGCCTTAGACCGCCTTCAAAATCCTGCTGCTGCGTGGCACAGGTACGAAGGCGTGCGGCAGCAGTCCTGGGCGGACTGGAGCGCCAAGCTCATTGCTGCGTTTGGAAGAATTGAGTCTGACCTCACTGCTACCTCTCATTCTACCCTCGCCACTACCGAGCAAGGGGCTATTGAGAAGCACAACGACGAGGCAGCTGCACCCTCTGCCAACCTGCCCTACCTCGGAGATCAACCTCACGAGGCGCCGCGCCCCCCTACAGCTGTGCCGCGTGCCCCCTCCCCGGACAGCTTCTCGGAGTACCCTGCGGCAATCATCGAGACAAGCTGGACGGTGTACTCCTCCGGGCAGATCTCTGACTCCGCGTCGACACCTGACACACAATTACCCTTGACCCAACTTAGGACCGCCTATAAAGCACAGAAGCCAGTGAGCCAGCCTCCAAGCTGGTCAGCCTCAAATGGCTTGGATCCATTGACCTGCTGCGTGACGACGGCGGCTCTTCCACAACCAGCCGGAGACCAAGCACACGTCACAACGGCCAGTTTGACCCATAGTAAGGAGCCGCACCATCCCCTGCCACCTTTGCCGTCATTGGCCGATTGCGTGGACGCTCGTAACCTGCCAAATGCCGTCTTCCCTAACGAGCCACAAGTGCCTACTCCACCTGAGGAGGATGCCATCGAAGTCATTCCGGTGCAGTTCACGGTTACTCCGGATGGCGAGGCAACTGGCCATGTCGACATGAAACGCACGTGACGGATTGGCAAAAACCTCCACTTCGACCAGCAGTGCATCAGCGAAGCCGCTAGAGCACGACTTGCGTCGCAAGTCTACGCGCAAAGTCTACACAGCGATGTCGCTGATATCTATCGATATAGCCCATCGTACCTTCCCTCGCTCTGAACAACGCAGGCGTCCCCGCTCAGTGTGGGCCGCAGTACTGCATACTGGTGTCCCTGCAATGTCATCCAAGCAGCGAAGGGGTAGTCATCGCGATGGTCCGCCACCAATGCGATCACTCCGCCCAGCCAGTATCACCTGCTGGGTTTACATCTCCAGGTGACTACATTAACTTGCCGCGCGGACGCGACCTGCAACGACCACCTCGACACAGCCAGGGTCGTCCACCAGAGTACAGGACAGTTCCACAGGACAGCTCGAGGCGTGCACATGACAGACTACCACGGCACTCCCAGTGCCGCCCTCCAGAGAAAATTGCCCTTTGCGCGCACGCAGTCGTGGCCGAGTGTCATGATGAAGAAAGACGCTGGGGTTTCTGGCGCGGGGACAGCGAGCTGGGAAAGGCAGAGGAAGACGAAGTTAGATAAAGAACAGCCGGCCTGCAGCAAAGGCGTTGTCTCTTTGTCTTATTTCTCCACGTTACACGTGTCAATCTTATGGGTGCGAGCATTGCCTCCGTGAGAAATGCGCATAAGAATATAGCAGCAGCTGGCATAGCCTGCCAAGCAATCAACCATGGCTAACATGTACCGCTTCTTAATTGAACAGGGCGGTGAATGTGCGTACTTAATTTTCTTTCTCGCTCTTCCCGTTTCCTTCATTATCACTTCATGCAATGTTCAATAAACAAAAAGCTGCTTTTCTAGCTCACATGCAAGTTTTCAGTCATATTTCGGCTTGTATACATTCAGGGATTAAAAAAATCTAGGCAATCCAGGGAATGCGTACAATGGCAAGACTTGACGTAGCTAACACAAAACTGATTCAAAGAGCAAAATTCACTATATGAGCTCACCCACGAGTTTTCTTCGTAATGCACCTGATGACCCAGTCCCACACACTGTCGCTTCGGTTACTGCTCGTCAGTGATAGGGCTCGTTGCAAGTCTCTTCTCACAGTCTCATAAAAAAGGGCTACACCTATCGCGCCGTGGGGGCTTGCAGTACAATCTCAACCTATGGCAAGGCACAATGCGGCTCGAAAGCAGTGCTGTTAATTCTGAACTTGAAAAATCTTCGCAAAATCTTCATATAGCTTTTGTGTATGTGCGTGTGTGCGTATTGGTGTGATACTCGAGCGTTTATATGACCACTGCTTAAACCTTGATTACCACACAACACTTGATCTTTGGAGCCCAGCGTAAGAGGCGCGTCTGCGTGACATTTCTGCCTTTCCTACATTTTCTCCTTCTCCTCTTTTCCTCCTGAATGCGATCAGTTGGGCCGACATACCAGGCACAGTAATGTTCGTACACCTCTCCATACCTTCCCCCTTTCTCCTTCTTTTGTCTCTCGCTCAAAAACGCCAAATCTGTATCTCCAACATCGGTTTGTGACAGCACTGAAATGCCAGGGACAGGCATGACGCCACACCACAGGCACAGGTGATATGGAATCAGGCACAAAAGGAAAAGCACGGTGTATTGAGTACCACGAAAAATTTATAATTTTGGACTGGTGGCTTAGTGAGGCTTTTTGACGACGATGCACAAAGCGTAAAAGAGGAGGACAGCGGAACAAGCATGGTACGTAACAGCAAACTCTTCCGCGATCGTGGTCCCGGTTCCTCTGTCCCCCACGTTCTTTTGTGCCCCCCAAAATGTTTATCAACAGTCATGCCTAGTTGGTTACCATAGAACACTCAAGGTAGGGTAAGAAAATACACTCAAGGTAGGGTAAAATACACTCAAGGTAGGGTAAGAAGAGTGTAGAATGCGCGGAAATGCCGGGCAACACTAAGTACCAGAGTGAGACGGGTTGTCATGCATGAAGTTGCAGCGTCAAAGAACGGCAACAGCCGCAAAATAAAACTTTGTCCTCAAACATGGCCTCACGACTTCCTTTCTGTTTTCACGGCGAAAAACTTATGCGCCCTTTCTAACGCCAAAGTTGATTGTCGGTGACGTCGGTGTAATCATCACATTCTGACGTCACAGACCACCAAAACTTGGCATACGATGAGGACATTACGTCGTGGTCGTAACATCACGTGATGACGTCATCACATGTCATCACTTCGTCGAAGATGTGCCGATCACAGTGGTGCAAAGCAAGATCAGATGTGACCAGCTTGCAATGTCTTGGATCCAGTAAGCAGAGCAGAAACACCCGTTAGGTGCAGACGGCTTTCGAAGAGGGACGAGGGATCATCAATACTTTATCTACTGAGATAAAGAAGATGTCTGGTAGTCTTCGGACTGCCTTGTGCGAATGCATAGGAGGCCTGACAAAGCAAAATGTTTGTGGCTCTTCAGTCTTTTTGCTAAAGCATGAGAGACCATTTAAGTGTTTTTAATTTTATTTTTATTTTTTGTGGGCAGGGGTGCGGGTGATGGAGGGCCTACATTGTGCGGGCAGCTATGACTGACCAACAAACAGATAAACTATTTGATTGCATCCTCCGATCTGCTTCCACGGGAATGGACGGGATGACGACCCTGTATTGCATGTCCAGGTACGCGTCTCCGCTTTCAGTACTGTTTATGACAATCTACAGGCATAAAACTGCTGTTCACAGATGGGGATTCACCGCTGAAAGAGCCTATATAATAATATTGCGTGTTAACACCACCCAATCGTTCATTCACCTAATACAGTGCGTCCAAACTACATTGTTCTTTTATGCATTGTTCGTGTATGTATTTTTGTATTGTTCTTGTATGTCTCCTGCATGCGCAGTGAATGGCCTGCAATATATTCTAATAATTAAAAAAAAGGAAGCTAGAAATGGGCGCAGCATCTAGAGAAGGGTGTTTCAGCACCTTAGACCAACGTGAAACCTGGGGATGGGCGATGCATGCAGTGAGCGCTGGTTTTTACCACTGCAAAATTGCTGCTATTGGGCTATAAGAGACAGATAAAGACGAGACAGAAGAAGACTGAACTGACCCAGGTGCTTTTCCACACGTTTTTTATAAAGACTTGATTGATAAGTCACTAGTGGGGCCAAAGCCTGAAACCGGGCACTTTGTTAAGGCTGTTTCAACTCCGCCCACGTCATCTTCTTTCCTACATGCCCGGTTTCATTACCGACATGCAGCCAAGGGCGTTTTGTCTCCACAAACGTCGTTCGTTAATTGTTGGGATATCTGTTGCCTACTTTGTTTTGAGTGCACTCGAGATGACGAGTAAGGCGCCATCACTTTGAAGATACGTTTCAAGAAATTGTGTTTTAAATAACCGACTTTGCCGTTGAGGTACACGTTTGTCTCCTTGGTTTTTTTTTGTGGAAATTTGAGCGCGATGGTGAATTTCGTTGGTGATTATGACCCTGCTGCTGAAGCCAAGTATAATATTTAAGGCCGTACCAACGACTCTGTACCTCATGTGCGTAGTATGGACGGATGGCGAGGAATGGGATTCACCCAATTTTTGTGGTGCATAGCGATTCATGATGGACGGTGACGACTACCTGACACGCCGACAAGCCGAGAAACTGAGGTGCTTAGCGCGCTGATAATTTCAAACGCATGCGTGCAACAGCTATAGGTAGCGCTCCCCGACGCCGCGACCATAGTTCTTAACTATCCTCGGTGCTTCCACAAAAATATAGCCATAAAACTAGACACATAGGCATTTCTGAAAGGTTCGTGAAGAGCATAGGAGACACCCCCGGGAAGAATTCGCTGGCCTAGATTGGCAGGCTGAAGCCGCCTATGGCTAAACCAACGAACCAACCAACACGATGCAAATGCGCTGATGCAGTGCCTTCGCGGAGCTGTTTTTTTTATTTATTAACATTTTATTTTAGTAACAAAACAGGCCAGCATGAAATCTCTTCAGTCTGTCTGTAGGGTAGCCAGTCAAACGGAAGCTTCTAGAGGTAATATCCCAGCCTCCAGAATTTTCGTCCCCTTAGGACAGGTAGCAACCGTGGAGCCGTACCACGAGAGTGCAATAGGAGTGCAGTGGAGTACGCTCGGCAAGAATTCTCAAATCATTACTGGTAGTCTACAACTATCCCGCAAGAGGAAGATATCTGACAGCTGCTTCGTACCGGTACGTCCTCCTTCCCTTTCTTCCTCCCTCCTAAACTTGTCTATTTTTATGTGGTCTGTGCTTTAATTGCCTCGCGGCAGGACTACATAAACAGGAGAGGCGCCATAATTTTTTTACAAAGGGAAGAGGTGGAGCACCAAAGGAATTTTTTTTTCAGATTAGATTTGTGGGGTTTAACGTCCCAAAACCACCATATGATTATTATTTTATTTATTGATACTGCAGTCTCGAACAGAGACTATAGCAGGTGTGAGACAGAGGTACAGAGTATTCTGAAAGGGCAAAATAATATACACGCAGAAAATGCATAACGAGGACAATATAATGCATACAGTTAAAGCAACACAAATAGGGATGCGGAACAAAATTCGAAGTAATTAGTGAAATGCCAAGTAGCGTATATAGAATATACAGAGGATACATTGCTCGAAAAAAGATTCCGTTTAACTGATAATCGAATTTTACAAGTGACACACAAAAAAGAACAAATGCAACGAAAGATATAATCAATGGTACTAAAGAACTACTCTAAGCATTTTTCAAACAATGAAAGTGATTCTTGTGTTACAATGTTATTAGTTAGGTTGTTCCAATCAGCAATAGTTCTACAGAAGAAAGAGTATTTAAAGCAATTATTTCGTGGAAATAAAGGAGCTATCATTAAAGAATGTCTTTGCCTGGTAGCATAACCCTCAGAAAAAGTGATAATGTGGGAGGTATCTATGTTGTAATGTCCTTCAACTATTTGGTACAAAGGTTTCAGTCGACAAATTTTATTTCTCTTCGTAACTGTGGGGAGCCCACTTCGTTTGATGACCTCAGTAACTGACGAACGACCATAAGAATTATAAATATAACGCACTACTTTTTTCTGTATTCTTTCTAATTTGCTGATGTTTGTTGTGGTGTAAGGGTCCCAAATTGGCACGGCATATTCAAGTATGGGACATATAATTGACTGGTATGCAAGGAAGCGTACAGAAGGAGTTGCTAATTTTAAGGATCGTCGCAAGAAGAATAATTTACGTAACGCTTTATTTGTGATGACATCTATATGTTTTGACCATGATAGATTATTTGTGAACCATAAACCCAGGTATTTATATTCAGCAACCTCCGAGAGGCTTATTCCATTAGCTCCGTAGTGAAATAAAAGTGGCTTCTTTTTGTGGATTATTCGCATAAATACCAAATTTTGTCGTAATTAATAGTCATCTGCCACTGTTCGTACCATGAAATGATTTTTTGGAAGTTTTCATTTAACCTAATCTGGTCCTGAATTGAATTGACTGTTTCACAAATCACGCAGTCGTCTGCATAGAGTTTAATCTTGACATTAATGTTGGTGGTGATGTCATTTATAAAAATTAAAAGTAACAGAGGCCCAAGCACGGACCCCTGAGGTGCGCCAGAAGCAACTTCAACTCGGTTGGAGCAGGTGCTATTTAGGGAAACGTATTGATACCGGTTTGTCAAGTAAGCTTTAATCCATGCTAATATCGTATGATTTGTTACAATAAGGCCCAACTTGTGAAGTAATTTATTATGAGACACTTTATCAAACGCCCTACTAAAATCCATATAAATATGAGAGACGCCGTAGTGGAGGGCTCCGGAAATTTCGACCACATGGGGTTCTTTAACGTGCACTTTTTTTTTTCAGGGGAGAGAACAAGGGGGGGGGGTAAATTATCACGTTGAGTTTTTATGGTTGATTGTAGGCGTAGGCAAACGGGTCGATGATGGGGAGTAATTATTATGGGGTAATTGCCGCCCCCCCCACTACCGTTAGCGCCCCCCTTGCGACTTTATCATGTGTCTGTAACAATCAAGAGTAACTTGGCCAGATACCACCACATATCTATGTCACCTAGGGTGTGAACCTTCAAATTTGTCTGCTTCCTTTCATAGTAAGCGGTTGAGTTACATTTGCGTGTTGCTCGTTTAGAATATTTAGACACGGGAAGCATAGTTAACTATTATTACAAAGCAGTTTCGCAGCGGTACGGAGGAAACAAGTAACAAGAACCACCTAATGCGGCCAAAGCACTTTACAAAACAACCGCGATCTGGGAATCTCCTCTCGCAATCAATGGCCGACCTTAGGACGCCATCAAAAAGCTGCGCTGTCCACGTCCCGCAATAATTCGGTCACCTGTCCTATTGCAGTCGCTGAACGGACTGTTGCGCCACTTGGTAAGTTGTGTCAACCAGGCCCGACAAGAAAAAAAAACTACAGCAATAAAAACGCTGAAACCTCAGCCTTGACCGCGTCGAGATAACCAGCCGCACTGCACTATCAACAAAGGCGAAAGACTTACGCGCACAACGGCAAAAGCGCAGTTTGACGAAAGAAAAACCACAAATAGACAGTGAAAAGACCGACAAGGGGCAGAAAAAAACCGCACTGAGGCCAGCGCATGAAAGAAAAATCGCCCCTCATTTATAAAGCCGCTTCCTGCTGTCCGCCTTCCCGGTCTACCGCTCCGCTTCACGCCGTTCCTCGGATTGCACCCTCACTTTACGAAACCGACTGCTGATGCAACCGGAACGGAAAGAAAAGAAGAAAACGCCGGTTTAGGCTGTCAACGCCGCGTCCTCCTCAAGACCGCGTGGCGTGGACAAGTGGTCGTGGTGTCCCCGCTCCGGAGCGAAGATCCGGGGCTGCTAGAGGGACGCGAGAAATACGTATGCGAACGCTCAGTCAGAAATAAAAATGAAGAAAAGAAGGCATTCGAGAAGGCCGTTTGAATGTCTCTCTTGGGAGGGCAAACAAGTGCGGAAGCTACCTGAACTTGAGAAGGTGCGGGAACGGTCGGCTTTTTGCTCGGCGCCAGGAAGAACGAAGAAAGAGAAACAGCGAGGTATCCTCTGCAAGCAGGGACAAACAAACAGGGGCCCAGCACGGTCGCCACCAGCCTGGAATACCAACCTCTCGACCACTGTGCTTCCAGTCCTGGAATCCATTGCCACGACGCATTCGCGCGGAATACTAACGCAACGCCAACATGCCCCCTTCGACACCCCTCACCTTCATCCGCCACCTCCTGCTGCTGCCGCTGCCTTTGGTGCCGCAATGAGAGAGGCCAAGTTTGGTAAATCGATTTTCTTTTAACTTTCGTCCTCCCACTCTAGGCGAATGGGGTTTCAGCACAGGTGAGGTGCCGCGGAGGGTGAAATTCTACCGACATTCCACCGGCAGAAGAACGCACCGCAAAGATTAGTTCCGAATAATAATGCAATGCCACTTCTCTCTTGATTCGCGTAAGACGCCGTTAAGCTTATGAGCTGTGCTTTCTTCCCCCTCCTCACTGTATCCCTGCACGTGCTCCCCCACCCCCCATTCCCTTACACACACTTTTAAAGGTTTATTGACAGAGCTGGTTTTATGTGGTTGAGAGCGAAATTTCCGGTGAAGAAATCGCGAAAGCACGCGTCGAAAGAGAGAGAGAGTTAGAGAGACGCAAGAAAATCGGTCGGTTATATAAAGGCAAAACTGGGTCCCCCGGTGAGGGGATAAAGGATGCCCGCCGTGTGTTTTGGGCAGTAGGCAGCCCCTGCTTCTACGCCACGATGCTAGCGACCGTGCTCAGGATATTGGTGAGTGGACGGCCCGGGCTTGGTAGTCCGCACCCGGTACTTTGCCACACGAAGCGCGTTGTGATCCCGGGATTACGTGCTGCGCTTAACCACTGGATTAGCGCACGCAAGAAGAGAGTCGAGAGGGGATTAACGACCAAGAGAGGTGCTTTAGATGTTCGCATTTTACCAGCGCTCGCATAATGTTTTTTTGAGCTCCATTTCTACGTATCGGGGGTAAGGAAATCGCTAGGAAGCTACGGATTGCCCCGGTCTAAATTGCCCTGTAATCCGATATCTGCGACCTGAAATCTAACAGGGGCTTGCTAGTTTCACACATCAGTGCAATGCCAGAAAAACGCAGTAGCGAGTCAACCTATCCAGTGACTGTTTTTCACCTAGTTAGTCAAATGTAATGTTCAAATTCGTGCTTTCTCACTTTCGACTTTTAGTAGACGTTTCATGGTGTTGATTCATTGTCCTCCTGTTGCACACATGTAGCATTCAAAGCTGTTGCCTACTGTTGTTAGTATAGTAACAGGAATAAAAACAAATATTTTAGATGACACAAATCAGCATTGACGCCCTTGGATTGTTTACTAGTACTAATATTAACGCATCGAGTGAAAATTGCGACATTTAGTCGCAAATCTCTTCCCTATTGCAGCTGTATCACCAGCAATAGACTCAGAAATGAACTTGTGACTGAAAAAATGCTGTCCTGCTTCTAAAGCAATCCAAGTAATGTGTGGTACAGATACTTCCTCTATTCCAGCTAATGAGATCGAACGAGCAGGTAAAAATAAAAGAGAAAATGATAATCATGTGTTAGGACTCCATTCTAATATCGCGCCATGTAGGGTGCGCTCGTAAAGGTCACTCGTGGGCGTTACTGCGTCCAACAGTGTTATCCAACCATGCCAATAGTCCGTAGACAATTCAGAACGCTGTGTTGCCATCGTGAACCTTTGAACACGGGTGCTAGTTCGGTGTTTCGTATCGCTATATTTTTGTGAGCTAATGACTTTTTGGGCTTAGCGTGTGGTCTGTCAAAGTTATCAACGCAGTCAGGTGATCTTGAGCGGTGAATGATTTTACGAGAATATAATCGAGTACCATGCAAAGCTACAACACACCAGGGCTCTTATTTCTGTTTATTTGATCTAGCGTAATTTCTTGGAGCTTTAGTGCTAACTTCGTCTGAGCACTGCTTAGTTGGCAGAATACTGTAATCATACCATTCTGTATTCAATTCGTTTTTTATCCAGCACCGCTTGGATCGTTCTACCGGTCGATTTGTTAACAAGGCCGCAAGATAATAAGAATAACTGAAACATGATCGCTACGTTATCAGTCCAAATATGCTCAACGCCACATAATATTTGATCCTGTACTCTCTCGAAGGCAAAAAAGTATAACATGCGTAATGTAGGAGTTTTTTTATTATGAAAAACTTGTTTGTTACTTGTTTCTGCTTCGTCATGACGATGTATCGCAATATATGACAAAATGACAAAGTCACCCCACCAAAGTATGATGGGCTAGAACATCATGTTTAAAATTCTCAATGTGTTTAATTTGCCTCACCGAACAAAATACTATTTGCCGACTATGCTCAAGATTACAGCTGCCAAGCCAACAATGAGCAACATGAACTGGCCGCCCTCGTACTCATGGCATAACGCATACAGCACCCATCAGTGGTCAAACTTGAAGTCGCTAGGTCATATGGGCAACTAGTTTTTAGCGAAAGGTCGCCAATTGACGCAGTTATTGTGGACTTGCCTAGCAACATGGTATTTTTAAATGTTTAAAAATAATAAAGGAGGCTTGTAGGAGCAATTGAAAGCGTATGTTTAAGTAAAGATGCGACGCGAGTCAATAGTAAGAATTTGACAAAGATGACGCTCTGTTTTCTAAAATCCTTTTGTATCCGAAGGCACTGCTTTGTTGAGAAAAGAAACTTGGATTTACTCGTGTTTCGATCCAGTAGACTTCGCAAGGTAGAGGTAAACGTAGCCACATACGTGTCGTTGCAATGGAAGGTAGACCAACCAGCGATGCTACCCTTGAGTATTTTTAATAGGCCAATGTACTGTCTATTTGCACCCCAGAAGAGTCACTCCTGCAGTTTCTCAGACATCAACATGGTAATATACAGTTACAGTCTAAGTCAAAAGAAAAAGAGCCTAGTGGCTTTCTTTTTGCGGCTTCCGATTTCACATGTACGTAGCACGTCAACACTCTTTGGAGTACACTATATTCTCGTCCGAGACTCGTCGGACCCAAAGGAGAGTAAACATGTTTCTTCGATGAACTATTTGCATGGCAGGTCGAAAAAAGAACATCGAAAAGAGCAACGCGTACTATTATTTTTTTAGATTATAAAGTGAACCAAACGTTTGTGCTGTCACCCACGTATACAAGCCCACTAAAGAGTAGCTATGCTTTTGTTGATGCATATATACAGTAAATATCGCCATTCGTCTGCACGCCTGACACGTACAACGCGTTCTATCTCACTCCCATCGA
The DNA here is from genome assembly GCA_013436015.1 of Rhipicephalus annulatus. Classification (NCBI taxonomy): domain Eukaryota; kingdom Metazoa; phylum Arthropoda; class Arachnida; order Ixodida; family Ixodidae; genus Rhipicephalus; species Rhipicephalus annulatus. The sequence goes on from WOVY01012447.1 coordinate 78,356, forward strand.
AGTCAGCACTCATGTGCCATCTCGTTCTTTTATCATCTTCGACGCACTCGGCTACTTCGTATCCTTAAAGTGTGACACAACAAAAATAGGACTGTAATAACCAAGGACCTAACATAAGCATACTACTTTCTTTGTAATATTTTAACTTGGTTCTAAAAGAACGAATCCTTTCACTTCAGGGTTATTCTGATGAAGTCCGCATTCCACTGTCGTCAAGTGATCCGTGGTTGAGCGTGCTTCTGTGGAGTCAATGGTCATTGTTGTTGGACGTCATCAATAGCCTTAAAGCTAAAATCGCAGGCACCGGCGCTTACACTTTGCCCAGCATGTCCGGCTTGACCTACCTGGGCACAAAAATTCCCGACACATCGATCCATTTTGAAGTTAAAGACAATAATCACTAGCCTTATGATCATTCCGAACAAGTCGGCATAGCTGGACAACACAACAACCCTACTTCTCGTCTTCGATTTGCTCGCACAATTTTAGGCCTGAAAGACAGACCAGTGCTCGATCTGATGCCGCCTATTCATCTCGCTGAGCATTATTGATCTCTGAGGCCACGCGTCACCCGGCTTTGGATTGATTGAACCGTCTGATTAAAAAAAAACCTCGTTGGGACAGAAAGAAAAGAACGAAAAAAGGGGAACCCGGTAATAAGATGGTTAGAAATACATTAAGCGTTGGGAATGTCGTTGCTATGACGACAGCACAAAGAAATTCTGGCCGTGCAAAAAACACTCGGACGCAGTTTGATCGACGAACACAATAGACATACGCGGCAGTAAGTTCCGAAATGAGCGGAAGTTCAGTGCGCGTACCCTAAGTATTTTTTAAGGATATCAGCCTGCGCACATACGTCTTTTCAGGAGCACGTAATTGATCGACATTATATGCCTCGGGCACGACGGCCAGGTTATTGCAGCGGCGACGATGGGTCGATGCTGAACATTCCGGGAGATTAGACGCAACATGGCACATTCTAGCAAGTGAACACTACATTATTAATATCAATCTTAGAATTTTACGTTCTAAAACATTATGCGTGATGTCGTAGTGAGCGACTCCAGCAATTTGAACCGCTTGGTTTTTTTAATATGCACATATATCTTAAAACATAGCACCCGAAGTTATGTGTAAACATCGGTACTATAGCATGTATATTCAGATCTGCTTATAGCTACTGAATGTTCTATCTTGAACATATTGCATAAACACCTCTGCGACAACTTCTAAAATATGGGGAGATCGACGGTGTCTCAAAACTGGAAATCACGGCAGGCTGTAAAAACATGAGACTAAAATATCACCAGTGATCGTCGTGTCCATCGCAAGTGCAGTTGGACAGCCCGCTAGGAAACGCAATAAAATATATATGACACCAGAATAGAATGACAGGCGAAGTACGTCACATAACGGCCAACAACTGCCCCTCGGCCAAGCTGGCACACCTGCGTCAAGGGTACAGAGATGGATGGTGCACTAACACGCACGCCAAAAACGACAGGCAGTGAAAGAGAGAGAGAGAGAGGGCTAAGCTACGCCGCATATACGGCTAACCACTACGCGAGGGTGTGCAGGAGGGCGCCAATGTTTGATATCGGCTGCTGCGGCACCGCGGTCACCCAGATATTGCGTAATTAGCGAGACTTCCATAAATCACTTCGGGTAATAAGTGGCTTCGTGGCAAACTTCGACGCACTGCGGCGACGTTTTTAGGGAAGGTTGTGGCAGTAATTGACGGACACCTAATTAAAAAGGAACGAGAACGACTTCCCCGTAGAAATCTGCAAGTGAGGCAAGGAAAGGTAAAAGATTTTTTTTTTTGTTCCTTGATGCGGCTTTTTTAACCTGCTCGATCGATTCTACGGAGTTACGAAAGAATGAGCTCCAGAGGTGCGTTAACCTCGTGATAAATTGAAACTTCCAATCTTAAACACGTAGTGATGCTGTAAAAACATTTTTTCTCATTCCCGGGAAGTCTTCGACCAGGCCGGTAAAAACGCCCCAAAATATATCTACTAGAAAATTAATGCGCCAAAAATTTCTTTGACACTCGGTAGAAGCACACTTGAGATGGAAGCTAGCACTCGCTAAATTATAGGCGTTCAGTCAACTAGAGCATACGTATCAATATTCATTGATTTATTTATTCGGTCAGAATTAGTCGGGCACATTTTAAGATGACTGATTGATACGCGGTAGAATACAGCAGCGGACTCAACGTGTAGCACACCATGAATTACTAGACGTTGGCATTCAAAAACTTCGCACGGACAATGTTTTTAGCATCGTCCTTATTGAAACTGAGTCGGTATTTGAATCTCAAGGCATTACTATGCTGACTATAGAGTGGAACGGTACGGAAGATGAAGATACAACAGCAGCGAGTAAAAACAGCAAAAACACATGAATGAAGCCTTGTAAGTATGTGCAGTTGGTATTCTTGGCTTAAATTGCGTCTTCCTTCACTTGCCGTTCTTCGTCTTTTTGGCATCGTTTTTCGCGATTACCTACTTGTAACTACGACCAGTTCATACCGCGTCTTTTGTCAAAATAACCCACCTGTGCCTCATACTCTACAACGCCGTAGTAACAGTTATTGATTAGTTCCCTCATTTGTAACGCTGTATACTTGCATATCCAAACTTGCGTTGCAAAAATGCCGGGCCTGGCAGAGGAATATTTACGTAGCAGCCCTCACACGAGCATTCCGATGCACTTAAGCGAGTGGCAGTCGAAAGTAAAGGCTTAAATCACGCACCCAAACGGGACGTTGTTATCGCGTTTTAGACGGCTTTCCGCTTTGTTTGCTGCCTAAAAAACAAAAAAAATATATTCCGAAAGAAGAAGAAATAAAAAGCGCCAGCACAAATCTCCACCAGACTGAGACGACGGTGAAGGATACAGCGCGTGAAAGAAGAAAGATTTGAATCGTTCTCGCCCGAGTCTTTGGTGCGGGCAAAGTGTGCACGATTTATGCACGATGACGGGAAATAAACGAAAAAGAAAAGCGAGTGAGATTTATGTCCTCGATGTATACAGTTGCCTTTGCCTTCTTTATTATCTGATGTTTCACAGTCGTTCTGTTTCATTCTAGTACTTTCCGCGAACATTGTTTATTTCTTTCACGAATGAATCCTAGCTGGGCACTACAGCGTGGAACTAAAAAAAAAGGGGGGGGGAGGGGGAGTCAGAATCTACTGGTCGAGGCAGCCAGGTAACATTGAAATATGACGGCGGCTTCCAAATACTGCGGCAGAAAGGAGGACATGCAGACGCCCCATAGAAATCTGCAAAAGGAATGAGTACGTTCTTCCATGGCGTGCGCTGTATGACCAGTCAATATGTCTCAAGGAGGCGGGCGTACACACCCCGTCAGACGGGCAGCCATTCCCGAAGCGCGCAGAAAACGAAACAGCAGCTCAACGGTTGCCGGCGAAGCAGCTTTAAAGCGCTGTTATTTGTTGGTTTTCTTTCCACTTCCCGTCATTTTATTTCCTAATTTCTTTTTATTCCTGCCTACGTTCCTGTCATAAAGATCCTTAGAGCCCTGCCTACCTGCAGAGACACTTCTGAGCGTGGTGATTTCTGGCATGCAGTTTCCTGGGAAATGCCGCAGTTCGCGGAAAACTTCAGAGCGCCGTCTAACCTCGCTGCCCTTTCTCCTTGCTTCCTTCCTCCTCCTCCTTCAGAGCGCCGAATGTTTTTGCTGAGCGAGGTTTCTTAGACTAAAATCGATTGAGAAGAATGGCAGAGGCATTATTTGAGAAGAATGCCTGATACATTATTTCTAGCGGCATACATTTCTAGTGAAGAATGAAGCTTACCTGAAACTCGTTTGTGGAAGTGTGGCAGCTTGGGCTAGTTGGTATGGCATGACGATAGTTATTGCGCGAGAACGAAACGACGATGTTTTTCAGTACCTTTGTATTTGTGTTGTTTGTTTTTGGTTTTCTTACTCATGTTCTGCTCTTGTGCCATGGTCACTGTCTCCTCTATATATTTTCGTGCTCTGCGCAATAAACTCAGTTGGAAGTTTGCGCTCGTGTCTTTCGTGTCCTTCTTGTCTCTGTGTCGTCGTTTCGTTCTCGCGCAATAACTATCGTCGTTTGTGGAGTTTCAACTCGGCCTACACATAACTCGCTTCGTAAACACGCGTTAACTCTCTTCACTCTGAAGAGAGTATAATAACCTGCAAAAAAGAATTCCCGTGCATGTTCAAATGCAGTCATAGACGTGGCAAGTCGGAAATTATCAGGAAGCATAACGGGTATTTGAGATTATTTTTTTAGTGTACGACATATGGCACATCCAATTTTTTTTGTCTGGTTATGGCGCGAGTAGTGAACTCAATAAGGTACTGACGACGACAAAGTCTGTCTGACTGAAAATTGTAAGAAAACATTAGACTATGTGAGAACCCTTTTCAAGTGCAGGCCACAGAGATTCGCGCTTTCTATTAACACTTCTTCTGATTTTGCTAAGTAAAGATGCAGTTATAGGCGTGGCAAATGCAGTTATATGCGTGGCAAATCGGAAATCATCAGGAAGCAAACGGGTATTTGTGATTATTTTTTTAGTGTACGACATATAGCACATCCAATTTTTTTTGTCTGGTTATGGAGCGAGTAGTGAACTCAATAAGGTACTGACGACGACAAAGTCTGTCTGACTGAAAATTGTAAGAAAACATTAGACTATGTGAGAACCCTTTTCAAGTGCAGGCTACAGAGATTCGCGTTTTCTACTAACACTTCTACTGATTTTGCTAAGTAAAGTGAAATCTACTCATAGTTTCTGCTCCTCCGTAAAATGTAGCACATTTATCATCATTCACAGTATAATTACCGCACATTATCTGGGCACCAGCGTATCCTGAAAACATCCCAATAAAAATATTGACATGGACACGGTATTTAAGGTTCCGGCTACTCCAAACTCTCAGAGGAAGGGTCGTACAATGGTCCAAGAGTTATGTTTAAAACAGCGTCCAGCCAGTGACACCAGAACATGACAAACACGCAGCCCATGCAATGTACAGTTTGAATCGCACCATGAATATAAGATATAAAGCCTAAGAAAAAAAACCAATATAGTGCTCTATGCATTCGCCTCCAAGGGGAGGAGAACTTTTTCGAAAACCAGCAATTTCAACGGCCCGACCTGGGTCTCCCACTTGTGGACGCCGAGGCCTTGCCTCCACACGGGATCGCTGCAGGCGTGCAGCCCAAAGCTGATCGTCGAGGTGCAAGCTTCGCGGGATAGCGCGCTATCTCGATGAGAGAACAACCGTATTGACACTCTTCTTGATCATGTCGTTCCCACAGCATGAGTGGAAGCGATGCTACTTGTCTCTTACATATCTCACAAATGTTGGTGGGATGTGTGTCTGGGTAAATCTTGTGATACCCGGGGAAAGTGACGCGTATGACTTTGTTCGTAGCAGGCGCATGGTAGCCGCTTCGGCTCTTCTATGGCTCGCGGTTGGCCGAATTCATTTATTTATTTTTTTGCTTTTAAGCCGATCTATTGTTGCTCTTCCATTACACTGAATGGGGAAGTTGAGCACTTTGGACGGAGACAAAAGGGATAGGAAGGGCATGACACTCGCAACTAAATTTATTTCATAAAAAGATACTTCATATATATACACCCCAAACGCGCCCGAGTGACACAGAAATCAGTCGGCAGTCAACACAAAATTATCAAAGAAAAAATTTTGGAAATAATCGAGTGAGAGGATGATCAAAGCATGTGTGGAAATGAACTTATAGACATTAAATATTGTTCGAAAACAAGTTCCTGCACACCAAAAGCGATAAAACGAGGCATTTGCTGTTTATACACCACAACTATAGGGCTCCTTGTTTTCGGATAAATAAAAAAATACATTCAACAAATACTTACCGAGAATCTTTTTGGCAGTTCAGATTTATCCGGTTATATACGCTTTTAACAGGGTATTTTCAACATTCTAAGGGCAATTTCAAAGCTGACAATTATCAATCAAAAAGACCACATATTCATAAGCGCCACCAACCTCGTAAAGTATGCTTGCACCGAATACAAGAATACAACATGCTTTAAGGTTGTAATACGAACAAAGATAGGTGCTTTGTAGGGAAGTATGTGTGTTGTTATGCATATTTGTTTGCGCGTTCAGACCTTCCCGATATCGAAAATACATTTCGTGTATTTGCATGCTTCGTGTTCAGACATGCTTTCAATCAGGATTTTGGGTTATTGACTATCATAATAATCATAAGCTTTTTTTATTTTTCATCTAGAGCAGGAGGAAGGTTGAGAAGCAGTTCAAATAACTCCTGCTGCCTCAAAAGTACACTTAGTTCAGATTAGAGCTGGGCTAATCAACAGCCTTAATTATATGAAGGTAAATGAACAAGAAGAGAGCGAAAATGGAAAGGATGGGACAATAGTATTATCAGCGAGAATGCTACACACTTTTTTGAGAAATGAAATGAAATAAAATACATAGCAACATTTTATAATGCATAATTAATAATTATATTTAAACATCATATTTCAGAGACTTGGAGCTTCACGAGAAATAAACTTCAATAAACGACAATTTTTTTCCAAAAGAACCCCGAAAGGCACCCGCTCAATTTCATCAAAAATTAAGTCTGAAAACACAGAGCTCTAACCATAACAAGTAATAAAATTTAGTCAAGGGTAACAGCAAGATCTTCCACTTGAAACTACCACGTGATTCAAACAGAAGTAGGCGACGTGAATAAGAGCGTAACATATGCAAACACCTTTACTTCAATTAAAGTCCTATGAATGTGGCTTACCGATGAGTTAATGAAACTGATGATTTACTAATGCAGCTGCCTTTTCTTTTGTTACTGTGAAATGCTTATAAAATTTTGCTGGTTAGCTGGTTCCCATGATGGGAAACCATGACTACTAACAACTTCAACCTTATTGCTCTTCAACGGCCACCCTTCAAAGCCTTTGTGCACCTAACATGGTTCTGCATTGCCTCCGGCATCAGAGGCGTTGCTACTTTCCTGCATCTCACGTAATGTTTTACTGCCTTCATGATCGGCCCTATTATTACCAAGCGACGTGCCGGTATGACGTTCTAGAGACGTCTTGGTGGTCTCACAACTTTCGTACATACGTGACGTCATAATTACGTCATGTGAGAACGCCATGCCGTGGCGACTTTCTGCGTCACCCATGTCGGTGCCGATGCCACCCACAACCGCGATGAACTTTCTCGTTTAATAAGGCCTTAGCACCGAAAGTAATGACTCCTTATATGAAGTTTCGTAGCAAGTAGTTGTGGTGCATACAACGTGTGGATGAATTATAGATGACGTATTGCTGCACGTGCAGGCGGTGGCAGCAGTTGGAGTCGCCTGCCTGCCGATTCCATCGCGGGCCATGACCGAGGTGATATCGAAAGCGAAGGCATCAGTCTCCGCAGTGTCCGACGACTTGAAGCCCGCCGCTACGGGTCTGGTCGGGGCCGGAGGCTATGGTGGCTACGGTGGCCTGGGTCAGGGTGTAAACAACTTCCAGAGCGGCTACGGCACTGGAGGCTTTGGCAAGGGCTACGGCGGATTCTCGAATTACGGAAACAACAAGGTGAGTGCGTCTTACTCGATCACTTTCATGGTTGCGCAGCTAGCGCGCATGGAATTTTGTGACTGCCATACGATGGAGCCTTGTTCACAGCATTTACAGCACTTCCGCGAAAAACAAGAAGAGTCACGGGTGAAGCCAGTTATTCAATAGCAGTTCTGGCTCCGGAACCAGATTGTAGGTTTTCGAAATGAGGCACGCAGCTCCAGGAACACTGACACAGCATGAAGATGCGGTGGGACTGAACTAAACACACGCTTATTGAGTTACTTTTTTTCAACGAAGATATTGTCAGCCGATTTAAAATACATTATCAGTGGCCAACACGCTTACACAACCTTACACAATATTCCGCAACCCTCAACAGAGTAACAAACACAAGGCGGCATCTTTAACGCTCGACTAATCACGAGGGCCCACGAGCAATGGCCCGCGGTGCTGTCCTCATGGGCCCACCGCGAGAGACGACCGCTCGTTCGAAGCGGCACATGCCAAAGATAATGCAGCCATTACTTCTAACCTAAACTCTAGGCGAGAGGACTGCGAGGCGGCTCTGCCCGGCTCCTCAGACCTGCAGGTCCAGTGGGCCTTGGTCCGGAAAGCCAGGACAGCGGCTTTAGCCAATAAGGTCCCGGAACAGAGACTCCACTTAGTCTGTACGAACCTCTAAAGGGTCCTACACCTTTTTTTGTTAATAAATGCTTTTTACCACCACCACACGCCAAAGAGGATTGCTCATCTGCCATGTGCCACCAGCCAAGATTGCCCCCTGGCATCACTGCCGACGCTACCGCGCAAGTCATGATGATGATGGTAGTAGTAATAAACTATAGTGAGCACAACGCCACCTATACCGTACGATAGTTGTTAACTCTTAATGCGGCCTATGTGCGAAACACGTGCGCCACGAGGTGCGAACAAAAATACAGGGAGTATTAGCATCCACACAAGTTAAAATGATTGTGTTACCCTAGCAGGGTGTATCACATTCAAGCTCAATTTTGAACGACTATCCACGCATTCAGGTTGTATATTTAGGATGCCCCAATTTTCTTAACAGGAGAGGGACCAATTTATCGCGCAAAGTTCTGGATGAGGTAAAAAAAACACATTTTTTATGCAAACCACAGCAACACGTCATGCTGAGTATAACGTGTATTCATCAGGTTCTAATGTGGAGATTTGAAATAGACAGGAAATTCAAATAAAGAAATTGAACGAAGAAAAACGTTAGCCAAATTAATTCACGGCGGTACACGCAGGCACTGGCCGGTGGTGGATTCGGCAAGGGTTCGTACGGCGACGGCGTCGTATCGGCGTACGGAAACCAGGGCCTGGGCCAGGGCGGCATCAACAACCTGGCCACTCATGGCCTGCACGGCGTCTCTGGAGCTACGGGCTTCAACCACCAGGGAGGCGTCAACAAGCAGTTTGCCGGAAAAGGAGCAGCACGGGACCAGTTCAACGCAGGACACAACAAGGCAAGCGAGACACTCCTCGAGATCCGGTTATCAAACTGGCAACTGAGTGCCGTGAACAATGTGATCTTGCACTGCCATTTGCTGCTAGCTCAAGCACCGACGCTATGACCAATGAAACGCATTGATTAGGGCCTATAATCTGCTCAAAAAAATAATGGCAACGAGAAATTTGAAAACAGGGGGTGGGGGCCAATGTTTCGACAAGCGGGCCTGTCTTTTCGAAGGACGCAACTGGCCTTGAAAAAGACAAGTGTACTTCTCGAAGCTTCGGCTCCAGCACCTACCCCTGTACTCGAATTTGTCATCGCGTATTCAAAACATTAGTAACTGAAGATTCTATGGAGAGACCTTCGTCCAGCAGTCAACGTACAATTAATTATGATGTCGATTATTCGGCACTGATAGGTCATGCTATTGCACTGTTGAAATGCAACGTCTTTGATTGTGTTGTTTTCTTGAGGGAACCCTAACATTGAACGTTAAATAAGCTTAAAGAAATATGTTCTATTGCATAACTCTAACAGTGGGCTTCATTGGTGTGGTCTGTGCTGCATGGTAGGCGAAGGACGGGACAGCGCTAAAGACGGCACGACAAGAGGACACAGACATCAGAGTGTGTGTGTCCTTCTCTCGCCACGTTTCCCGCGCTATTTTATTCCTTGTCTACCTTTAAAAACTCTATTGTCATTAATTTCGACATGATAGAGTAATGACGAGAACAAAAAATAAAGGTCAATGTTTTTATCTTGAATATTGCGCCCCATCTTCAGTCCTTAACGTCACCATGAGGTCACGAATTCGGAAGTACTTATGCGTCTTTTGACAACATTGGCTCATTAAAATTTTTTCAGAAAGTTTCCTCTAACTTGCTTAGAGGAGAAAGAAAGAAAAGAAAGAACGAAACAAAAAGAAAGAAAGAAAGAAAGAAAGAAAGAAAGAAAGAAAGAAAGAAAGAAAGAAAGAAAGAAAGAAAGAAAGAGAACGATCTCAGGAAGCCACAACTACTACCTCAGTAAATGAGCGTGTACCGGAAACACCGGTTGAGGTCTGATGTGTTTAGAGAGACGCCAGCCACGAACAGTGCCCCCAAGCTTCATTATGAGTCTCTAACCATTAAAAAGGCAGCATACAGGAACAGAGAGAAAAAAGCACAGTAACTCAGAAGAAAGCAGGTTGGTGCATTCAAAGTATGTATATGGTGGAACACTAGGGCCTTTGAATATTCATTGATGATTGATATGTGGGGTTTAACGTCCTAAAACCACCATATGGTTATGAAAGATGCCGTAGTGGAGGGCTCCAAGAATTTCGACCACCTGGAGTTTTTTAGTGTGCACTCGAATCGGAGCACACGGGCCTACAGCATTTTCTTCTCCATCGAAAATGCAGCCGCTGCCACGGCGATTCGATCCCACGACCTGCGGGTCACGAGCCGAGTGCCTCATCTACTAGACCACCATGGTGGGGCAAGGCCATGCAATATTCGCACCGTGCTAAATACGGAAGTCAAGTCGGGCGACTTAAAATAGTCACAACCATTACAGCCGATCGTTACGGGTGATCAAATTTGCGGTAAAGAAAAGAACTGAAACTCAATAATAAGGAGCTGCGCCAGATTTTCTTCATCTCTTCACTTTCCTGCCAAACTCGTAACGAATTTATAGCGGCGTAAGCAATAATGAAGAAACACATCATGCTGGAGAAAACAGACCACGTCGGACTCACTTTCACATCTGAATCAAGGCAGCCACAGGTCTCAGTTTCTTAAGGCACTACGCAATCGATATATCGACCTCCCTAACGAGACTCTCTCGCTCATGAGTAAATGTCCGAGATTCTTTTCGTTTTCCTTGTTTTTCATCTGCAGCCCTTATTATATATATTTATTCGTGCGGTGCAGTCTGTATCATTGATGCTCCCGAGAGCGAAGAAGTAATTGAGTTTTCCTTTACATCCCCGAAGCGGTAATATGTTTAGGATGGCGAAAGCTGACCTGCCACGCCGAGAATACGCGCAAAGCCGTAAGAAGTTGCGGCGCCGAATAGTTAATGAGGTGATTACCTTACTTGCGAGAGTGCTTTCCCCGAGCCGTAACGAAGATACATGCGAAGGTTACGCATTCCGCGAGCTTTACTCTTGCGCATCGACAAAGTTAGTTTAGACGTGCTTGGTGCTAGTACAGAGTTGTGTATGTTTAAGACTATAGGGAACGGTGCCCATGAACTAGGCTCGGAGCGAGCGAAATAATTCATTACAGTTTGGGTTACAGCGGATGGCACGTGTTAGAGTGAATAAGTCGTGGGAGCAATTATTCAGCTCACGAGAGGCTACCCAGCTCTCTCCCTGTTAGTAACGACTACGTAAAGCAATTCAAACACGATGGCGAAGAAACTACACGTTAAATGAGAAGTGGTTATAAGAGGGAAAAGAAGAGAAAAGGGAGCCCCATAACTGTCTGCATCAAGGTGCGACACCTCAACAGTAGCTCACAAGGAATGGGGGTGAGGAGGGATTAAAATGCTAGGATTAAAGGTATATATATATATAGAGAGAGATGCGCTAGGACAGCGAGCGAGGACATATGAGGGATAGAATGAGATCTGTGGATGTAATATGACAATTAAGGATTTGAAGCGGACAAAAACACAACTTTTTGCTGCGGTGCGAATGAAGTCGTGATTTCGATGAAGCGATGATGCTCTACTAGTTGAAATTAGCAACGGTGGCTGCTTTTCTTTTATTTTATTTTTTTTACAATTATGTTGACCTTAAAAAGCGTTTACGGTGAAAACAGTGTCACGTTGTATTAAAATAGGTCTTATCCGCAGTACCTAAACAGGGGGACAGTCTATTCGACAAAAAGTCCCCACATGCAACTTTAACACATCCTTGGTACCAATACGAAATACATTCATATAACGTGACATATACAGAGTAATTCACAAGACGGACGTGAGAGAAAAAAAAAGGCTGTCACACACCCGCACGGAGTTTTCTACACCTTCATGCTACGAATGGTCCTTTAAGAATTGTTACTTTAACGAACCTACATCTATACCTCGCGGATTTTTGCGAACCGATGGGCCTGAACACAAACATTATGGAAGGAGAATTACATGCAGCTGAAAGGAATAGTATCCTATAGTAGTACTTATTCTTCGTCCAGAGTTGTTGTGCACAGTATATATTTTACACAAATGAAATTCACTTGACCTGTTATAAACGATATTTTGCTTTTGGCCTTTATATAAGCATTTTTTGAGTAGATCTGCTCTAATTCTACTATATTCTAGTTTCCGAGGTGAAGTCTGTACTATACAGTATAGAAGCCTTGAAGACGCATTCAGTGCTACCGTAGACATCACATTACTTTGTCTAAGAAAAATAAAATATTGAGGAGAGAAAACTATTCGGGCTAAGTTAGCCAAATGTGCGTCTCGTTTACTCTTCTAAACAGCGAGATCCTAGAAGAGATCAAAATTTACTGGCTCCACATTAAAACCATGTCTTTCCTGCTCCTACCACACCACAGATCTTCGCCAAGGAGAAAGTATACGCTGTGGACCAAAGCTTCCAGAACGGCAACCGAGACGCATTTAACCTGGGCTACGGCAACGTCGGAGGCTTCACAGGTCAGGGAGGCTTCGGGAAGCAGGAAAAAGTGAACCAGTACGGCAACCAGCAGTACGGCGCCTTTAAGGGCTACGGACAAGGCAACTACGGCAAGCACGGACGCACGTCATTCGGTGAAGGTGCCCATGGCGTCAACAACTACGGACACGCGGCCGGATACGGGACGCAAGCGCAGCAGGGCAAGGGATACGGAGGCTACGGACATGGAGGCGTGGGCAGCTACGGCGGAGTGCTCAACCACGGATACGGTGGATACGGAGCCACACAAGCCGTGGCACCGATACTCGCCAGACCCATTCTCCACGGTGTAGCTCCGGGTGTCGGATATGGAGTCGGGCACGGAATAGGACACGGAATAGGGGGATATCATGGTATAGGGGCGGGGCCACATTTCTACTGAGTGTAACTAACTTATGACAATGTAGCAAAGGAACAGTGATGCTAAGGTTACCCAAGTTCCTAAGTGGGCTAGAAAAGGAAAAGAAATTACACGCACAAAAAAGGGGTCCTTGCATCATTTCCTGCTTAGGTTGTGCGAAGTTTGCTGAGAATGCAACACGACATACATCATACAGAAATGAAAGTTTTGCTCGTTGACTTCCTGCGTTCCGCTTCGCTTGGCTTGCGTAAAACGCTTGTGTTGTTAAGCAAGACGTTCTGTCGCCAAACACACATAAAACAGGAAGCAACATCAAAGTTCATGTGAAGTATGCAAGCTCACTCTATTCAGCTGTATTCGGAAATCCTGAATTTTTTCCACAAGGTCAAAATTTTCTAATAATGCTCCGTAACTGTATATTAGATTGCAATTAAGTGGTTGTTGAATATGCTAATATTTAAGGTTTTTGAGGAAGGCTGTGGCTACTCATAGTTCCCACGAAGGACGTGATTTCTGTAGAAATATAGCTCGCTTCTTGTATGGCTAGCACCTAAATGTATGTATTTCGTGGTTGTGTACGACGACAGACCTGACCGAAACAGGCTGCAGGTTACGCCACATAAGGATTCTTCAGACAAATATACATGGAATTTTAATTTATCGCTAATGATTTGCACTGTTTCAACTGCTCGTTCCTTTGTATATGTTTAGTATGCGTGACTGTTGACAGCTGAACTTAGCTATTGAGGGCCGCACTTTGCTATTCGCTGCTAGACTATATAGTGAATATGTTGCACACACGCACTAAAGTTAGCTTGTTAATCGATGGTCGTGGCTGTCTACAGATCTGTTAAAAGGACAGCATTGACAGTGAAACCACAAAATAAAAAAAAGAAGACATAGAGTTGTGCCTGGAGTGACACGCAAGCGAAATGTCTTATACGAGGTGAGAAAAAAAAAACATCTAGCATGCAGGAAGATCATAAAGTTAGTTACAAACGTGTCCCACAACCCTTCAGAAGAATCCTCATTTTGTACAGGTTGAACTGCAGAAGAACGCGTATGAAACTAATGTGATTAAAGCTGCAAACTGGAGACGCACCTGCAGGTGGTGCACCTTTCGTTTTTGCCGCCATGGTGGTATTGGTGGTGGTGGTCACGCTTTTAATGGTAATGATCACATCGATGATAGGGATCACGACTTCGTAGTCTTTAAATATTTAATGCATTTGATCTAAGGCATACAATGGGGTGCATCTATAGGTGGGCGTACAAAGAAGAACATCAGTAGAATAAAAAACGCAACAGGAACTTAAACCGCTAGCTAAGCCACAATTCTGACCATTCAAAAGGATGGAGAATACCTATGCACTCAAACAATTACACCTCAACGCTAAAGAAACAGCACCGGCGCGTTTCACACGGCGTTACGTGAAGGTGTTGCATTACTCCAAGAAGGCCAACTTTCAGTCGTTCTGCGAATTCAAACCACTTGTATCGAGGTCATGGCGGCGGTAATCGAACATCCCACAAGACGCACGCTAAAGTATAAAGCGCGCCGTAACAACAAGACGGCTATTCTTAAAATTCAAGGGAATGTGCCTGCCTTGCAACTTGGTAATCTCGAATTCTGGTGAAAAAAAGGCACCATGAGAGTGTTTTCTGCGAAAACGGAAGGTACTCTCGACGTTCATTTCTTCCGCCTAGCCGTCTGCGTGCGTTGGTTTCGGGAAGACCGCTCCACCTTCACGAGATTGCGCGGGCGATGCAATTTTCTCTCTCGGTACAGCGCAGCTTAGCTCGGCAACGTCAGTGCTGCTTCGTCTTTTTTCAACTAGTTGCCATGGATACGACAGCAAAGAACCTCTTTGTTCGCGGGCTAGTTCATTTCGGCCTCGAGTAACGGCCACCTTGTTGGCTTGACAGAGGCGTTGATTGACTCTCTCGAGCGGCAAGTCCCTCGCAGTAGTCCACTTACAATTAAACACTGCTGCGCTGTTCTCGTCACACTTTTACTGCACCCCCTTTTGCATCCCGCCGTCCCCACTGGCAGTGCACGCTTTACTGTTTGCTTATGAGGTTAAAATGCTGCACTCGAGTGGAAGCTCGCTAAACGAAATTCGTTGAGTGCAACTCACAGGTACATCGTAGCTAATTTTTCGAACTCTCCCCTATAGCCGCATCAAAAGCAGTGAGATAGGGGGTAATGAGGAGAATCTGCACGACAAAAACACACAAGCTTTCCTATTTATGTGGTGTTATATATAGCTATCTGTCAAAGCTTAATTCGTTAGCATTGTACTTCTTTCTTTTTATTTAAGGGTCGGAATAATAAAATGAATGCCTATGCTTCTTGTACTTCTGTTCTTCAGCATGCAGGAATCAACTCAAAAGAAAAGTCACGAAATGCTTAGGTTCCGTCCGTAAAAACCCTATGTGTTCTGCAGTACTTCCGTAATATGAAAATGTTTGCCAACGAGCTCGAGTAATTCGTTTGACACTGGTGCAATTTATTTAGCTTTCTGCAAAACTTACAGGCGTAGGAAACTGGATAACAGACGGTATGCCTGATCAGGAGGTGCCAAAGCCTCTATATTTAACGTTTTAACTAATTCGGGAAAATCAGGAAAGAGTATCTAAACAACGTTCAGTTGTGCGTCAAGAGCCCACTTGTGGTTCTCTGTGAGTTGGATAGGATGCAGCTGCGCTATCTAAGTCACACTGGTGGTCTAGTTCTCTGTGGGAGAACGAAAAACAATGAAAGCACTTGAAGTCCTGTATGTGCCGTACTTGTATTCGATGTGTACCACCATAGACTTTCTTTTGGCCTTCGTAATTAGTTCTCAATACTTCATATGAAACGTACTACTCCCCCCCCTCCCCCATGAATAGCAATGAACGTTCAGAAATAAATTTCTGAGCAACGAATTGAAGAAGTGCCGTGCATCAGCTAAACCGTAATGTGCGCATACGTGTTGTTTTCTTTCTTTTTTTTTCTCGTGCGTTTCTCCCGGTGCTGGAGCAGTGCGTTGCAACTATCGACCTTGTCAAGCTCAGCCATAGTGAGGACCGTGTCTCGCACTATAACTGTGCAACGCGGATATATTCGTCGTTCGACCAGAACAACAGGCGGGAAAGACATTGCGCAACAGCTGCGTGATCAATAAATAAGAGCAAGGCGTGGTGCTTTGCATCCGTTTCCATTTGCGTTCTACTGAGTGCCGACTCGCGAAGCTGCACGTAGCCCACGCCCTCACGACCGCTCCGAAATTCCGTACACGTATACATCCGCGCCTGCAGATCCCCGCCATTGGATACAGCACACCACATGCACGTAGTCTTAATAAAGAATGGGCGGCACAGACATTTGAATGCAGAACACGTTCGGTGTCTACTAAAAGGCGAGCTATAACAGCATGTGTTACGCAGTACATAGCGCTTTAGCTGAACTGCTCGAAGAACTGAAACTGCGTGTAAAGCTCGTGCTCGCACACGCGAACAATCAGAAGTTTTTATTTTTGAGACTTAATGTAGGCAGTCAGTGTTCGTGTATACAAATGCGACCATTTAGCGCAATACATTTTTGTATGATCGGAAGTCATGCCATTCCGTACTATAACGCACATCTGGCCCACCCGTAAGTTGGCTATTAAAGGGACACTAAAGGCAGATATTAAGTCGACGTTTATCGTTGAAAAAGCGGTCCACAAACCTCGTACCACTACTTTTGTGCCAAGGAAGTGCGTATTTTGGAGCAAGATCGCGTTTTAATGGTCCGCATTACGTCAGTGCACTTCAAGTCACCCACGTCAAAAGCGGTGTCTTAGACGTCGCTAGTGCCCTGTGTTGCCCACCTTTACAACTCGTTCACGGACACCAGTAGCAGCAGATCGAAAGTAGTGGAAGCCATAGTAGACACTCTCACGTCATTAGCATTAATTCGCAAATGCCCCACTCTTGGCGCACGTCTTGTCATACACTTAGCTTAATTTCTTGGTAAGTAAGGCACTGCTGTTGGAAATATTGGTGTTTGAGACGTTATCGTACATTGAGCTTTCACTATGGCATAAATTGTCATTTGCCGTTAGTGTACCTTTACAAGACAGCACAAGTAAGCCTTTCGCGCCCCAGAAGCGATAAAGAAGTGTGCAAACACTTTTTACCACATGAGCTTCGAGAAACGAGAGTTTCGCCGGGAGCTTTGCATGAAAAGCTGAAGAAATTAGGCATTAAATGTATACGTACGCAACGTATGTTCTGACATCCTGTAGCTCCTGGTCTATAGTCTCTCCAATGCTTCACTTCAATTAACTTTAATATCTTAAAGACCCCGGTTACGGGGTATTGCATAGAGGCGGGTTAACAAATGTGGGTTAGAGACTGATTCAAGATGCAAAATACGCGGTTATGTTGTCCGCGAAAGATGATGAACACGTGATGGTTGCTATGTCACGGGGGAGGCCAATCCAGTCCACTGCTGTGCGAAGAAAAATCGATGCGGCAAAGGTAGTAGTGCGAGCACGTGTGCGTGCGACTGATAAAGGATGTCTCATGCGGTGATATATATACGCAATGCTTGAATGATGTAAGAAGCTCGATTGAGAGAACAGTGAGAAGCATTGTGAAACAAACAGACTGGCGATGCGGTGACGCACGCAAAGATTAGTAACATAAATTTGACGTTTTAGGGATGATATACTTATGCTATACTAGTATGAAGAATGAATGAACCTGATGGCACAATTTTGTACAGACTCTAACTACTTAATGAAGTATGCCTGGTGCGGGCTCCAAATGGGCACTGTATATCCTAGTTTGGATCAGATGAGGGATTTGTAACCAAGAAGTTTTGTCTTGTGGTGCGTGACGAAAATGTAGTTTTACATAACTGAGGGATCTGTTCGCGGATGACATGGTGTTGATGTGACCGTTCCTGGAAAGGTCAGATAATAAGGTGACACCTAGGTGTTTACATTATTCAACATGTTCAACAGTTGAACTGGAGATTAAATATCAAGACGATAAAGGCTCTGAGTTCAATAGCTATCATCATCACTATATACTCATCGTCATCAGCTTGACTACGCTCACTGCGGGGCAAAGGTTTCCTTCATGTTTCGCAAATCTGTGCTTATTGTGGCCCCTTTATACACGCGAACGTAGCTTATTACCGTCTGCCTACTGAAGGCCCTGCCTCCACCTCGTCCGCGTGGCCTCTCTTGGAACCCAGTGCAGTGCTTCTGATGACTCGCATTATCTTTCTTTCTCTCTACATGTCCTGCTCATCGCAATGTTTCCATGATTTCAAATAATATGTCCTTAACATTACCCGTCGGTTCCTTGACTCAATCTGCTATATTCTTGTCCTGAAATTAGCACGTATCCTTTTCATTACATCGCGTCACTGCATCGTCCTCAATTTAAGTTAAAGTCTCTATGTAAGTTTCCATATAAGCCTTAAGTCTGCTTTATATGTAAGTATCAGTAAGATGCAGCTGTTATATATTTTACATTTAAGCGACAATAGTAAACTACCATTCATGATTTGAGAGTATGCGCCTATTGTGCTCCGTCCCGTCATTATTAGTTATTTCACTCTCCCAATCCTGCTCTGCGGTTACTATCTGTCCTAAGTATAGATGTATTTCTTTACAAATTCCTGTGTCTAACTGCCTAGTGCAAAGCGCTCTTTTTCCCCGAAACTGTTGCACATTACTTCACAGTGTAATGAACTATATTTTCAGACCTATTCTTGTGCTTTCGCCGTCCAATTTGGTATTCATAATTTGCAATTCGTCCCATAAGTTATTGATCAAAGTTAACCTTTTTGTATTTTTGTTTTTCTCTTGCTCTTCCTCCTTCTCCAATAAAAAAACAGCAGGAAGAGAAATAAGGAAGCTTGCCATGGAAAAATCTCTACACCGCGATTATGTGCTCAGGTCGACGTTTCCACAAATATACTTTTCTTCTTAAAGGTTCGAACTTGTTTTATCCATGAAGAAGAGAAGTCCACTTGTCGAAACATAAATGCGAGCACAGAACCCATGTTTGTGGATTTTTTAGTCTTGAAGCCCACATGTCCAAAGGCCGGCTCGAGCACATAAACCTTGTTTACGGATTTTCTAGCCTTGAAGTCCACTTGTATAAACGTAAGCTCAAGCACAAAACACTGATTATGAATTTTCTAGCCGTTGATGCTCACACGCCGAAAGGACGGCTCAAGCCCACAAACCTCGTTTACAAATCTTCTAGCCTTGAAGCACATTTGTCGAAACGTAAGCTCGAGCACACAAAACTGGCAAAAAATTTTCTAGCCTTGAAATTCATATATTTAAATGTCGGCTTGAGCACACAAACCCTTTTTCGAATTTTCTAGCCTTGAGGTCCACTTGTCAAAGCGCCAGTTGAAGCACAGATATTTTGTTCACGGGTTTTCTAGCCTCTAAGTCCATTTCTGAAACCATAACCTCAAGCACCAAGTTTATGGATTTTCTAGCCTTGAAGCACACTTGTCGAAACGTAAGCTCGAGCCCACAATCCCTGTTTACGTAATTTCTAGCTTTGAAGTATACGTGCCAAAACGCCGGCTCGACGACGTCACTCCTGTTTACAGATTTTCTAGCCTTGAAGTCCACCTGCCGAAACGCCAGCTCCAGCATGCAAATCCTCTTTAGGGACTTTTCCATCATTCAGGCAATGCCGGCAGTGAATCGCAGGTTCCTAAGGCACTCCCCATTAACCTGTATCGCGACACTGTTCCCAATCCAGGGCCATGAAAACCTGTGAGCAAGCGGTGAATAGCTTTGCACAGAGAAAAATATAAGCCACGATGACTTGTATTTAACTGGGTTTCTGAACGATACAAAATATATGGGCACTTTCTCCCTCCTATACCAGCAGTAAGTTCGCAACGTAACCAGAAAACCTCTGGTCCTGAATAAATGCCTTTGACGCATTGATCTTGTAGAAAAACTGGCCACAGCTGAATAGTAGAGTATTTTTGAAGGCTCTCAAAACATCGGTTACTTTTGTTACACAGTTAAAAAGGCCGTTCAAGAAGATTACATTGCCTTGGAGCTTACGTCCGTAACAGACGTCTCTTCCGTCGACTGTCTTGAAGTACACGCTAGCGAGAAAAATAAAATCGCACACACTCCAACGACATGTAAATTTCAAACCATAAAGTGCCGTCAACAGCTGCCGTTTCAAAATACAGCATCTCGCATTCCCGTTGTTCTGCTCGCGTATTTCACACGGACGCCGGCAGAGAAAGCACCTCTTTCCGTAGTTTCCAAGTGCGTGCGTCTCTACATCTGCGAATTTTGATTCGGCACGAAAAGAACGACTGAACTAAGAAACGAAAGGAGAAATGAGAAACAAAGAATAAAGTAACCATGACGAAAACATGTATATGGCTCAAAAGGAGAAGTGTAATACGCGTACCAGAGTTGCTCGCAGTTGATACGAGGAGTGAGCAGTTTGCTCGCGTCAGGGCACGGTTCGTGTTCTTGCGCATATGAAATCGAACTGGATACAAGCATAATCAGAGAAAGCATAGATCCAAAGTGCCACAAATACACGTCCAACATACCGCGTGAGGAGAGGAAAAATATAGATAAAAGGAAATTGAAATAAAGCAAGCGTCGTAACGTAGCCATTCTTTCAGGCTCGACACCACTAACACAAAGGTGCCTTAATTTTCTCACTAATAAGCAGTGAACCGCATCAGTAAATCTGTTTAATTATTGGAGATGCTCTCATAACTATCACTCTACCCTAACGAGAACTTTAGTACTCACAAGTGTAGGACCACACACACACACACAAACACACACACACACACACACACACACACACACACACGCGCGCGCGCGCGCACACGCATAAGGATTTGCAAGTTCGAATAGCCCCACATAATAGGGTTGCATCAGAAAGGCTTTTTTCTTAGGTCTCGCCGTCAGTTGACAGAGCTGAAGTTGAGTAGCAGCAGTTTATTATATATATATATATATATATATATATATATATATATATATATGAGATATAACAGACATTAATGCCAAGGAATGTACAGGGGAAGTTATTAGAACCAATGGAATGTAAATAAGAAGAAAGAAAAGTGGATGAAAAAATTCGAAGGTCGTAGGTTCGATTCCTGCTCACAGTTGGTAATTTTTTCATCCACTTTTCTTTCTTCTTATTTACATTCCATTGGTTCTAATAACTTCCCCTGTACATTCCTCGGCATTAATGTCTGTTATATCTCATTAATATTGTGTTAAAACACGGAAAAACGAGCCCTTAGGTATATACACTTCTTTCCCTTATATATATATATATATATATATATATATATATATATATATATATATATATATTCAACGCCTTTATTGATGTTTTAATGCAAAAGAAAAAGACTTCAGCGCTGTCAACCGACGGTCACACCTAAAAAAGAAGACTTTCTGATGCGACCCTATTATCTGTGGCTATTCGAGCTTGCAGGGCCTTCGCTGTATCTTCGAGCTTGCAGGCGGAAAGCACAGTATACGTAGCGCTTTCAATAACGATCAGCGGAAGCATGTCGGAAGTGTATGCTACACCGAAACAGGCATCGGAAGCGCTGATAGTGCCTCGTAAGAATCACGGCAGAAGTTTGCTTGCGATACGCATACCGCTACATATAGGGTGTATAGATTCCAGTATGTCTTCTCGCGTGCTTTGATCGCGTGTCGGCCGTTGGGGTTAACGATTCCTTATTGGTTTTATTGGTATTACCACGACGTTTGTTGGACAGGCTTGCTTGAAAGGAGTATTGATAATGTAACGGGCGCGACTTACAAAGAAAAACGGCGCCCAGCTGAAAATGAAACCAAGGACAGGGAAATATTGTGTAGCCACAAAGTTAACGTCATGATTCGTCGTTGAGTTGTTTGCAAGGTTATGAAAATCCGCGGTATCCGTGGTGATTCTTGGAATATTACATACTTTGAAGCTGGCCAGGAGAACATCGCGAAAGAGTGTAAGAATGGGCGTGCTGGTAGTGACACATGGTGCAACGTAGGAAGAAGGTGAGGTTAGCCATTGGCTCGCGTTGTCGACAGACTACGCGTTCGCTCTCTACCTGAATACCTAAGTTCCCTGCTCCGCGTTCGCTCTCTACCTGACTACCCGACTTCCCTGCTCTGCGTTCGCTCTCTACCTGACTACCTGACTTCCCTGCTCCACGTTCACTCTCTACCTGACTACCCGACTTACCGCTCAGCCCAGGTAAGTCAGGTAGACAAATGAACCAACGTTATGGAAAGGGCATCAGAAGAAGGCAATCTGTAGCAGCTATTGTGGATAAAAGGAACGAGCCGCCGTCCCCATGGTGAAGGCCACCATCGACCTTTTTTTTTTATTCGAACACACCAAGCCTAATCTACTACTAATCATGCTATTGCCACTCCTCGTCTTCTACACACTTTTCAACAGTTATAGCTGTAGTATTTTACAGTTTTGTATTAAATTCCCGATTGTGGAGTATTTTTTTTTTCAAGGAATTGCTAAAATGCTTTTGGAGAAACCCTTCCTTCCCTTTATTTTTTGGCTTTTTGGTGGCATCAATCCCTTCACGCGAAAACATATCTTCACTTAATGCACAAGAAGCATGCAGCCACACAGAAGCTTCATAAGCCTGTATTTTTTATTACGTGGGGCCCCGGTGGAACCTTGTAACATAACCTATAGCATTCGTTGTCTAACTTTTTAGATAACAAACGAGAACAAAAACAAATCAGTCCTAGGTTTACAAAGCCCCCAAAGAATACAATAACAATCTAATAAGAAGAAAACCGAGTTTGGAGACCACGCACGAATCGTTTAAAATCCTAAATTTACAATAAATTTAACTCATAAACTGTGAAACTGAAAAAAGTCATGAAAGTGCAGTTGCATATCAACAACTACATATTGTCAAAGTAATTCTAAAATCCCCCTCATTAAAACAAATTTGCACAGCTTGCACTAAGTCATGCAAGGCTGGGTCACAACAAAGCTGCATAGCGCGTTCAAGCTTCTCTTGTTAGCCCTCCACAGACCACCACTGTCTGGTACGTCATTATGACGTCAGAGAAACGTCACTCAACGACGCCAATACGTAACGTCTATGGTTGGTCATCAGTGTGCCGATCACGAAGGCAGAGTCAAACCTGAACAAAATGCTGGGGCGGTCACTGAGCACGTGCCAGCTAATGCTAATTTACATTCTACTGCACATGGACGACATCAACTGCAGCTGATCTGCTGTAAAGTTGTCCTTGACATGGAAAGCGAATTATTGAACGGTGAGAGGTCATTCAGGGCGAGGCGCAAATGCGAGCAAACTTAAGCGCTTTCCGCAAAACCAGTCCACTTATACATCAAAGGTTTTCATGGGAAAAGAAATTATTCATATTTTACGTTCATATCGCAGGGATTCACTTGGATAATGCTCAACAGAAGCCTAGCTTTGTTACAGCGCGGCCAAGAACAGTGCTCGCCGATTAACGCGGCATCACAGTGTGTTGGCAACACGTAAAGAGCCGTATCAACGCCCTTGTCAATTACGTGCGCGGCTCTATCACTCGAAGGAAGTTTGAGAAAATGGCAGCAAGATAGCGCATGAGCGCCATCCCATTGGCTTGTTTAATAATTGTCGAGCTGCGTTATATATATATATAAATATATATATATATATATATATATATATATATATATATATATATATATATATATATATATATATATATATATATATATATATATATATATATATATAACGAATACGTTCCCGTCCATTGATTCATTCTTTTTTAAGTTTAAAGCATTCTTGTACCGGCTTATATGTTCTGAGGGCAGCAAAATGTAAAACACAATGCATGCTACAGGTTATCATTTGCACTCTACTGAACGTCAAATGGTACTACTATTTGAAGTCGCTTTCACTCTCTCTGAACCGCAGACCTTTTCACATGCCTTGTTTCCAAGGTATTATATATATATATATATATATATATATATATATATATATATATATATATATATATATATATATATATATACATATATATATATATATAGTGCATATTTTTCTTGGAATTGTTTATTCCCAGTATGGCACTGCTCTATTGCAGTGAAACCAACTTTGAAGCAGTGACATACGGATCAATTTACATCTATTCATTCATTTCGAATACTTCGAAATTTCCCATAATTAAGTTCAAATCTAAGTGAATTCGAATGCTGTAATACTCTTACCAATCATCGAAGGGCTCGATATACCCGGACAAGCCTATAGTAAAACCAATAATTGTTTATTGCATCCTCTTTTCAGGCAACTTCACTGGCTTTCTTTTCCGTGTAATTCTCTGATGCGCTAATGCGCTTTTGCGCAGCTTCCTGATGCATGACCAATCAGAACGTCACTTTAAAAATCACCCTTCTGAATAGTACTATCCCGAAAAACAATTCTGCTCATCGGGAAGCTGGCGTTAACAGAAATATTCGCTTAAACGACAAGTATGCAGAATAACACGGTCACAATTCTGCTATGACCCGCAAGCATTTCACGTATACAGTGGTCGTATTATCATATACTATGAATACTGCGCTATACCGAGTATTATCATCGTATTGTGTTTGTCAACCCACGAGGCCGTCGTATGCTGATTGAGCTCCAAGGGTAAACAACGCAACACCCAATCAGAGGGCAGAATGCACTTAGAAAAGATAATGAAACGTAGTACAATACAGAGATGCTTTCAAGAGATATTACGAAGCGAACTCTACATCGTGTGCCCCAACTTCTGAAATTATGGACACACCACCAAACTTGCATTTACGATTTTCGCTAATTTAGTTCTAGTGGATGGCGCGTTCTAGTCGCCATCTGTGGCTAAAGTACCTAAATAAGGGTGTTCAATGCCGATTCACGCCACGTGGTGCTCGGCCACCACACTTCTAGCGGGATTACTTTCCGTTCGGCGCCGAGAGAGGGCATTATCGTTCAAGTCCAGAAGCCCGTTTTAATACAGGTGCAGCTCTTGAAGCGGTAAAATCGTACAGAAATAACGAAAACAGTTCAATGACGTTAAAGTCTCGGGAAATTGTAATTGCTTTAATTCGTATGTAATTTGTAGAACAATTGTAGAAGCAACAAGTTATGTTTTCCGCCTTGTGCCGCTAATACCGTTGGCGTAGCCAAAAATTTGTTTCAGGGGATGTTCAACAGTTCATTATGTATGTTTGCTCATAATTACCTTCATGGTTTTGGGATGTTAAACTTCATCAGTTATTATTATTGTTACACGTTTGTATGTGAGCGTGTATATATACAAAACTTAAAACTAAAATTTCGGAAAGAGAGTGTCGCCCCCCCCCCCCCGCCAACCCCCATCCCGTTTTTGGCTACGTCAGTGGCTAACATGGATTATCGAAATGTGCACATTCACAGTTATAAGGAGCGAAATAGATAGAACCCCTTGAAGGACCTATATACCTCAAAGCTCTTTTCAAAAAGTTTCCCATTCCATGCCTGGGAACCTTTCACTTCAAACATGTGGTTATGATAATAAGTGAGCTTTTACGTCCCAAAACTACGATATTAATATGTAAAACGCCATAGTAAAACAATGTATTTGTCGCCTTATGGGCGTCTTAGAGGCGAGCTTTTCGTATGTTTTACATTGTCATGGCTTGGCTCAACAAGTTTTCTCTCTTTTTGAGATCAGTAACCACACAATGAAAATTTGCATTTTATTGTTATAATTTAAATCGCCCTCTGACGACGTTACACTATAAGCGTCTAAAATAAGGGATTAAATTGAGCTACAATTAAAACGCACGCTGGAAATGCGGGCTAAAACAATACTACAGAAAGTAGGACAACAATTTAAGTTGTAATAAGAACAATTACAATACTAAACAATTAGGCTTAGCGTATATTGTCAACTGCGCCACGCGAAAGTGGCATACAGGCCTCAATACCACTTTGCGAACAAATGTGTACTGCAGTGTATGCGCAAAGCAGCGTTTTTTACTTCATTTTGGTTTATTTTACAGCTGAGGTGCTAAAGGGAAGCTGAAGATGTTTTTTTTTTCTTTAATTCGATAAAACTTCGTGGTTAGGAAGGAGTGACAATTACATTGTCGACAATGTCGTAATATTTATTTTTATATTGTGGATGTTGCGGCAGGAGCTTTAGAAGATTCAGAAGAAGAGTTTGCCGTGCTCCGCCCACGTGATTGCGCCGAAAGTGTGAGCGTGCAAACGTATGCGTCATTTTGGGCTGCTTTGGTGGAGCCTTGGTGCACTCTGACGGAAGGTTCCCGCCACTCACTGATCCGAACTGCGAAAGCACTGTTTATGTGACGAAAGCTCAAGTGTACCGAAGCTGAAAGAGGGCTTCAGCTACATTTTGAAATCTGGAGTGCTGCGCAGGATGGCCCGAGCTTCTCGCCACACATGAGTTACTCCGAGCACACTGTATACGGCGGCGACGGCATAAAGACAATGTGGAGCACGTGATAGCCGCGGTGAAAACACAAAAAAAAAACCTACAAGAACGCGCGTGGCGTCAGAAACGCATGTGAGGCATTTGCGGTGGTTATCGAGGGAATAACGCGTGCGAACACTTCAGCGCCACCACTCGGAAAACATTTCAACAGAGCAGCAATGCCAGCGTGATTTTCGCGCTATCATTTTGCTAACACAGCACGCTCCTGCCACAGGCGTGTTCGTGGGCATTTGTACTCTTTCTGACAAGTTCCATGCAATTTCTTTCATTCCAACTACAGCATAGAAATTTCCGCCCTCAAAGGCAGCAAGGGTGCACACGCAGCTTTCTCAAGTTGCTATAGTTTCGCCAATAGAGGCGAAACTAAGCCCGTGGACGTAAACATTAGGCTATTTGCAGGTGATTGCGAACTGTACCACACAATCAAAAGTGAAGGTGACCAGACAAAACTTAGTAATTCTTTGTGCGAAGTGGCTCAGTGGTGTTCAGACTGGCAAACTGTGTTAAATGAAGAAAAGACGGTCTACATGAACACTGCAAACAAGAAATCTACACTTACTTTCCTTACAGTATTAGCGGTACCCTACTACTAAACGTTTCACAGTACAAACATTTGGGTGTAATGAAAAGCAGGGACCTAAGCTGGAATGCGCATGTGCAACAAATTTCCAAAAAAGCAATGAATAAATTGTTCTTCCTCAAACTATCGCTTGTCGGATTTACCTTTGAAACACGTTCTCTTGCCTATACACCAGCCTCATTCGGGTGACATTAGAATATGCTAGTATTGCGTGGTTTCGCGCACACTAAACACAACATCGCTGCGCTTGAGTGGGTACAAAGTAAAGCAGTTCACTTTATTTTCAATTCTTACAGGCGCAGTGATTACCCAACAAAACCTCTTCGGCTGGTTGGCCTGGCTACTTTGTGTAACCGATAGAAAGTGCACAGATTGAAATTCCTGTGTTTGTTTTCACAATATAGTTTTAAAATCAACTCCAGGTCATTTGTTACGAACAGCTCTGCCAGAGGAACGCGACACAAACACAGATTCAGGTTAGAAGAATTTCGTCCTACTAACAATGTATTTCGTCTGTCCTTTTTTCCACGAGCCGTAACAGACTCCGGGAATGCCTTAGATGAATTTATATTTACTCACCCTACGCTAGAATTATTCTCTGAGCTCGTAGAGGAAGCTGTTTGACGCGGACACATGTCACTCTGTTTATTATTAATTTGCTGTTGCTGTGGTATGCTTGATGTGATTGCTTACTGTGTGTAAATTTAGAGTGTGAATTTTCGTTTATACGTGTAAACGTCAAGCTCTTACAGACGGCATAATTTGCTGTTCGCATTACTTCTGTACATTCATGTATGAATTAACTCCCACCCCTGTAATAATTCCTCTGAGTGATTGGCCGTATTTGAAAATAAATAAATAAATAAATAAATAAATAAATAAATAAATAAATAATAAATAAATAAATAAATAAATATGAAGAAAGCTGTCACCAGGGGCACTTTCATCAATGCGGCACACAAGAAAGCCTGTGAAAAAGAAATGATGGAGTCGAAATTGATATCCATGAGTGAAGCTGTATGATAGTGGCTGCGGCAGCCATCTTACTAGGGGCGTGGTGAGTTGTTGGAGTTCGGTGATTGAGAAGAAGCGCTTTCCTCGCACGCCCAACGAGTTTAACGCGGCAAGCTTTTCAGGTCAGATAGCGCTCAAAGTGCATCCTTGTGTTACTAACTTTTTTAGTAAGCCTCGAATTCAAGGAAAATTTTATTGGAGATCAATTCACCAATACTACTCGCCTTTGTGGGTTATTTCATTACAAACAAATATGTTTCAAGTGATAATTAAAGTAGCCTTTAGACTAACAGATCAAAGCCACTTGATGTCAAAGTGGGCACCACCAGAAAATAGC
The DNA here is from genome assembly GCA_013436015.1 of Rhipicephalus annulatus. Classification (NCBI taxonomy): domain Eukaryota; kingdom Metazoa; phylum Arthropoda; class Arachnida; order Ixodida; family Ixodidae; genus Rhipicephalus; species Rhipicephalus annulatus. The sequence goes on from WOVY01012447.1 coordinate 106,932, forward strand.
AGGTTTCTGAGATCCTTAGAGGGGAAAAGCTGGCTTCCGTATTGCTGGCGAACCATTGCGAGAGCTTCCACTTCCACATTTTTTTTTTAAACCTCCTTGGCGGCAACGCGGGTGTGAGGGAATACGTCATGAGTGCGGTGAAATTGAAGGCGAGACATCGTAGCCACGTGATGATATACCTTTACTTCTTCGCGCGTCCGTACGTTGTCTGCGCGATGAAGCTGACAGATGAACCGTTCCACTCACTGGCATTGCGCCGTGAGCAATGCTCTTCGGCAAGAACAAGCATGGTGAGCGCACCCGATCTTCGCCGTGGGCGTCTGTCAATCAAACTAACTGACGCGCGAAATTGGATAAAAAACCGACGCACGTCGCTGTTACTTTAGATGGTCGAACGCGTCTTTACGCTACATGATCGAAGCGAGGTTCAAAGGGAACAAGGTAAAAACGAATTCTGAGATTGCACAACGTCGCTCCCCGGATTTTTAAGTGTGAATACACTTTATAAGCGACCCCAAACCATCCACCGCCGTCGGCGGCGTCCGCAGTCTTCTCTCTATCTTTAAAAGAAAGAGGACTTGGCGGGCCGCAGCGCGACGCTCTACCGAATAAGCCACGGACGCGACGCTGATATCGGTGTCAGTAACGCGCCTTATACCCCCTCCCCCTTCGCTCGCTGCAGCTGCGCGCGCACCCCTCTCTCTCGCGCGCCCGCCTTCTCCCTCAGTCTCCCGTCGAGAGCGGGTCGTGAGGGGGAGTAAAGTTAAAATCCGTTGGCATTCGCCAGTGAGTTAACGTAAACTCCGCCGTGTGATCAAATTGTGATTCCCAGGAACCATTACACCATAAAGGCACCATAGTGTGATTAATAAATATAATAGTGCGAATTAATAAATACCCCTCATAGCATCACCACGTGTATTCGCACTTAACCATGTTCACCCTCGACGAAATGCTTGGGAGTTTTTTCGGAGCATCTGGGAGCAACAAAAAAAAAATGCCCGATAGTGTGCGCCCTGTTTACCGAAGACGGTTGGTGCGCACCGCTGCGCTTTCCGGAAAATGCGATAAGTAAGCTGTTAAAAAAAAAGAACTGAAATCGCATGCGTAGGTGCTCACTGTTTGGCGCATTTTTAATGAGGAGCTATATATAGAAACAAACATCACCCAAATCACATTCAGCGAATATAAGGAGAATACCCGCGGGAAGTTAAGTTAGCAAGGATCAAGTGTAACACTTGAATAAAAGAGTATTTTTGGCAGGTATACTTGAGTGTTTTGTACACCTGTTTAATGCTGTTTCACAGCCTTCCAACACTTTGTAACACACTGGGGTATCTAAGGGGGAGGGGGTGTACCATTTTAAGATACAAAATCTTGCGTGTGTATATATCCACGCAAACAAACTCACGTGCGAACATACTTAGCCTTGGTTGAATGATCTTTTTTTTTCAAATACATTTTTTGATCGATAACTACGCCTTTAGTACAGCAACTTTACACTTTACAAAAAGAGCAGCCAGATTGTTAGCAAAGTTCAAGCGTTTGTACGTGTGTTCGCGATAAATTATTCATAGAAGCGCTATGGAGCGTTGAAAAAAGGGTTGAAGAGCAGCGCGGTGCTTGCTTAACCCGCTATGCTTACGTGAACATGCAAAGTTTCCGCACAAGCCCAGCAGCGTCTTCCACCCTAGGAGAATTTAATGAGGTTGCTTCATCTCAGCGAAATTAAACAGGAATCGAGGAACTTTCGGGGCAGTTAATATGTGCGCGCGCAGTAAAGAACACGTTGTTTATTTAAACGCCTTGTGATAACTTCTATCGAGAAGTGTTGCAGTAGGTAAAAGGTGGCTCAGAATCCATAAGCCTGTGGAAAAAAACACACACACACAATCCTAACAATGCGCCAGTCTAGGAAAAGTTGTAGCCAGGTGAGGTGGTTAATACATACATGCACTAAGTAAGGTGCTATAGTAAATGAGGCTTCCAGTGCTAACAGGGACAAGCAGTTACCATTGGATGGATTATAACAGATTTCGCGGATAATATACAGGCATTGCGACGCGCACACATTGTTATTATCAAGGCTTCCGACGCTTCATCAAATGCGAAAGCTAGCTGTCGTCGAAAAACAACCGTACGGAAAATTTTGTCAGCGTCATCAACATGATTGATCCCGAAAATCGTCACGTTATGACGGGACCATATAAGGTCGTCTTAGCGTCATATATATTCGGAAATTGTGCCGCCACTGTGACGTCACGTAATGTTACGTCATAAGGACGGCATCACATGACATCGTCGCTTGATAAAAGCTGGCCGATCACGGAACCAGCGCGACACCTCGTTAAGGGTAGAAAGATTTCGGAAATGGGTAGGGAAAAAATCAATTGATCAAATCCTAAAAAAAAATGGCTTTCACGATTCATCTTCGGAGAGTGCATGAGCACCCTCTCCCCGTGAAGAGAGAGGCCACGCAGCCTCACGTAGCCGAGTGCCCTCTCTCTCTATAAAAAGAGGATGTGGTGCCACGTCAAAAAAAAAAAAAAGGCAGCATATCCCCGGACTGAATGATGGAGAGTGGGGCGAAGCATCCGTCCGTCCATTCGTTATTGCTTCCGTTCGTCCATGCGTGCGTCTGTGTGGCCACCCGTGCGTCCATACGCCCGTCCGTGCATGCGTCTGTTCGTGCGTCCGCACGTTCATCTGTGCGTCCGTCCTTGCGTTCGTTTACGCGTCCATCCGTCCATGCAGCCATTCGTGCGTCCGTCCATGCATCTGTCTGTGTGTTCGTTCGTCCACCTATTCAGCACTCCAAGTACCACCATCTCGCATCTTTTCATCATATATTCCCCATATAGAAGCACCGCCATCCAGCGGACATTCCAAGGACTGAACGAGAGGAGGCACACGCACACTTTCTTACGACTTGCGCTTCGTGTCTTATTCCCACCTTTAACCACCTCAAGTTCATGGTATATACTAGTTCACTCTATTCATGGCACTACGGCCCAACGCTCGCTTAACTTTTCTAAAACCTAGGGGGTTACGCCCATCCAGTATAACGTAGCAACTCTTTCTTGTCTTCGGTGCGTTGTTGAACAATAAAAAATTCGCAGCGTGCGCGTTAACTAAAAGCCGAATCCTGTCTCTCATTCCCCCTTAGCAGCCATTGGCGTGTACATTGAGCACTATCTTTTATTGTTAAACAACACACAGAAGAAATCTCCCACCGGCACCACATTAGAGGTCAAAATGTAAGACTGGTTATACACTACGTAGTCTACGACTACGAGAGACGAACGAGTGCCGCTTTAAGAAGCTGCGCCCCTGAAAGCCACGTGCCGACCCTCTGCAACGCGCACGTGTGGTCCGGGCTTTAGGTACTTCAGTGCGCGTGGCGTGGACACATGCTGTAGTAACGCGAAGTACGCAGGCTTTCATGAATAGCTCGCTGTCTGACGTTAGCTATAGTAAGCCTTGAACTTGTTTGCAAAGCTTTAATTATAGTCTGAGTCTCAGTCTTTGTGGCACGAAGTCACAAGGATGATTTCCTTGTGGATTCGTGCTGCACATGGGTGGTTGTCTTCTTTCCCCTTGTTTACATCTTCCGCCACGTTCCGGGCTTCCTCGGAACTCATTTGCAAGACTAAGAGGTATTTCTGATCCTTCAAAGCGTTCATGCTAATATATATTTGCGTGTGTCGTGGCGTTTTTGTCGTGAGGTTTTTGTCGCAAGGCAGTGCTTATGACGACGATCATGCCCCCTTTAAACGAGAGAGAGTGAGATCAAAATGAAGGTGAAGCAGAAAGGTTAAACAGAACTGAAACTTTCGGTTCGCTACGCTACAGCAGGATCGATGAAAGGAAGGCGCATAGAAAATCAGGCAAGTTCAGCCCCATGGGCCATTACAATATATTTTGCGACTACATGCCTGTATCAAAGCAACAACTCGTGTCATTTAAAGTCATTAGATTATTCACTGGAATAACTAGTTGAATAAATTGAAAGACTGTGCTCACTCGTATAGCTTAGCTTACGCCTTTTGCGTAGCACTTGATCAAGATACGTCTATGCCGGCTATTGTCTCATTCTAAGCTACGCACTTGTTTCCGCAGAAAAAAAAAGATAATTTTAGGCCTTTAAAAAGTCAGCAATTATCATTTTCACGAAAGTTCAACAGCCTCCAAGTCAAAGCTGATTTTGTTGCCTCTGCCTGTTTGCTTCTGACGACCTGTCAAAACTGCCGAAACAGGAGCGACGTCACACACATAGCACCGCGTTATGTTGCAAATATGCAATGGCAAGAGAAGTCTTCTAATAGGACTTGCCTGCTTATCGCCGTAAAACCCAAGAAGACGCCTTCAAGCGGTTATCGACGTTGGAAACTTCTCAAACGCAAGAAATGCTCAAACATTTTCTTTTTTTCACTCTAATTACAGATGGCAATGATAGTAACGACGTCGTGCCAATGAACAAAAGTAGCGCAAGCTGGTTATTTATTTATTTATTTACAGGTACCTTACAGGCCCTTGGTTAGGGCATTGAGTAAGGGGGGCTAACAAAGACATGTACAACAAGTAAAAGGGTGAAAGGTGCCAAAACGTAAGCTCAAGACATGAGTAACAAATAAACAAGAAATAAGTAAGTATAAATTGACATCATACATCGTTACTAAAAAACTAGAAAGATGCAGTTCATGGCACGCATCAGTTAGGAAGTGTACAATACGTGTAAATAAAATGGCACAGATTGTGGTATAATACCCTGGGAAAATCATGAAAGCGCTTACAGGAAGTGTGAACAGTTTGTCCTAAGCAAACAAAAATAAAGCACAAAAAATAAAGGGGCAATAAGCGCATTAGAAAAAAAACTTTTTGCACAGCATTATGAATGTCATATACATACAAGAACGAAACTGTGAACATGAAACTTTCAACCAAAATGTAAGACTAATTTGTTGCGGAAAGAAACAGGGTTAGTGTCAGATACCAAGTTATCGGGAAAATCATTCCACAACGTGATGGCACGAGGCAAAGCGGATGCGTTAAGAGTTCGTTTTGCCGTACATGCGCGAGAAACTAAGCCGGTTGTGTAGTCTAGTTGATAAATAGGAGGGTCGTTCAATTGGAAGTCTGGTCATTTTAGTGCTATTGACGTATTTATGAAAGAGGCATAAAAGAGAATTGTTGCGGCGAGTGGATAATAATTGAACTGAATAATCCATTTTAAGTTGTGTTACGCTGCAGCAGAAATTATAATTACGAGAAATGAATCGGATTGCCATATTTTGAACTGCCTCGATCATGTTGGTTAAGTAATTTTGGTGGGGGGACCAGATTGGTGAGGCGAATTCAAGTTGAGGTCGAACAAAAGTTTCGTAAGCTAGTTTTCGGACGTTAGCGGGGGAGGAATGTAAGTTACGGCGTAGGTATCCCAGTGATCTCGAGGCGTTTGCGCAGATGTTAGTGATGTGAGAGGACCATGAAAGATTTTGTGTGAAGAGTGGGCCCAAATATTTGTATGTGGAAACACGCGAGAGCGGGTCATTATTTATACGGTATGAAAAAATGGAGGGGTCATGCTTACGGCTAAATGAGATGGTTTTGCATTTTGATGCGTTTAGAACCATTTGCCACGTCTCACACCATTTCATAATTACATCAAGGTGTTTCTGTAGTGCGTAATGATCGTTAACATTTTTGATAGGGTGGTAGATTATGCAGTCATCGGCAAATATTCGTATGAATGATGTAACGCCATCAGGCAAGTCGTTTATAAATATAAGAAATAGCAGCGGGGCGAGCACACTGCCCTGTGGCACCCCGGAAGTTACAACGCATATTGACGACGAATCGTTATTGATGACAGTGAACTGTTTCCGGAGAGAAAGAAAATTTCGAAGCCATGATAAGGTTAGTGAGTCTAATTGAAGAGCAGATAGCTTTGAGATTAGGCGGCAGTTGGGCACACGGTCAAACGCTTTCGAAAAGTCAAGAAAAATGCAGTCTATTTGGAGGTTATTATTCATGTTCGAGTGAAGGTCAGTCGTGAACTCTAGCAGTTGTGTCTCGCATGACCAACCTTTCCTAAACCCATGGTGATTGCGGAAAAAGAACTGGTTAGGCTCAAGATGGTTGTAAATGTGCGAAGCGATAATGTGTTCTAATAGCTTGCAGCAAATGGATGTAAGTGAGATTGGACGGTAATTTTGGGGTAGATGTTGGTCTCCAGACTTGAACAATGGGGTAACTTTTGCAACTTTCCAGTCGTCAGGTATCTGCCCAGACTCTAAAGATTGTTGAAAAATATAGCACAGAATGTTACTGGTAATGAAAATTGTGTTTTTTAGTACTTTTGAGTTAATATTATCAGCCCCAGCGGAGCTAGACAGCTTCAGCTTAGTTATCAGACATTCTATACCATTAGCTGTAATTTCGATAGGTTTCATGTACTGGTAATCATAATCGGGCACGTTAGGTAATGTGGATTGGTCTTCCCGAGTAAACATTGAGGCAAAAAAAGAGTTAAAAGCAGAACAACACTTGCTGTTAGAAAGAGGTTCGTGATTCTCATCATGTAAGGTAATGCGATTAGCATCCCGATTGCGAGATATTTCACGCCAGAATTTCCATTAAAGCTTGCAGCACACAGAGGAAGAAAACGTTACTTCTATTTCGACTCCAGCCGTGCGAAATCGGATGAAGGCGAGTGGTCAAGAATCGCATCATTCTCGAGAATAGGCTGTCGTAATGCTAAGCAAACGCCACCTGCCTTCGCCAAAGGTTGTGCCTTCCCCAGTGTTCGGAACAAAAAAAAACTAATTGAAAGCCAGCGCTTCGATTTACCTCGATGTCGTCCAAGATGTCGCACGCACTGTTACTCATTTCCTCACCGGCTTCAGGTTGCACCCTTCTGCGCTGGGTGCCTCGTGACTGGGAAGTGGATTTCTTTGCACTCGTGCAGACTGCGAGTCAGATGGCCGTCGGAATAGGTTCACTCTTGTGTAGTAACATAGCAGACCGTGCCGGCTCAACTACAGTTGTCTAGAGTGGCCGAGCACCCTGCACAGTTAAACACGACCACGCACCCTATAACATTAGGTGCTGGTGTCGAGATATAATTAGCATACGAGTGCCATCAGAGAATGTACGGCGTGTCAATAGCTCTGTCAGCTTGTAGGGCTCACGCGAAAAATGACTAACGAGAAAGATATTTTTTTTCTTCTTCGTGTGAAGCGCGCTGAGCAGCAAAACAGAGTTTAAAGGTCCCCTAAAACAGTGCGAATTACAAGGCGGAAGAGCGGTTTCTTTCTAGACTTCCTTACACTTCCTACAGTCTCTATCATACCCTGTCCACCAGTTCAATCATAGGAGACCTGGACTAAGCGTCGAGCGTATCGGTATTGCGCTCATTTAGGTAATCTTCGCTCGCGCAGTTGTAAACGCACAAGACGAAGTGAAATCAGTTGATTGCACATGACAGTCACGGCAAAGAAGGCATAACGGACCTGCGACTGCCAGGAAAATCAGGGTAAGCGACAATGGAGAGTAATAGCTAAGAGCCTCGGCGGGCCGGCGGACCCAACACCCCTTCCAACCAAGAGTGTAGAAGGGCTGAGCGATGTCCCGCGCATTTACGCGAAGCGCGTTGCTGCGCCAGATGTTGAACAACGTTGAAGATAGTGTCGATCGAGCAGAGACTAACGCTGGTCGTGCCGCGCGTGCGCAGTTGTCGTCTCCACTAGTTCTCTATAGGCCCGCTTAGTGGCTTTGCTGTTACTCTCTAAGACACAACTAATACACCATCTGTAAGGGATGATCATTCCTCATGACATCCCGTGAAACGACTGCTGACGTCACGAATACTCCTAAGAAGACAGAAAACATTGAGAGAAAGCAACGCGCTCATGCTTTGTATTTTGAGAGATTGTTTTAAGACTGTTTAAGCATTCATAAATATGCAGCGCAAGAATTATCAGACTTCTGCACAGAACATGTTTACATTACTGAAATGGTACTGAATATGGTGCAATGACATCAGTCAAAGTGAAAAATTTAGCTACTTTGCGAGGGTAACGGCGTATAGTGCAGCTCTATCTTTTTTATATAGTAGAATGGGTGCAGCATTCAGTTACAAGAAGTAACTGATTCAGAATCTGACTATGAAGATTGTGCTTTTTTTTTTGCCTTGCTAATTTACCGTTCCCAAACCAAGTCTGATTTTTTTGTAAGAACAAAGCAAGGTTTTTGTTCATAACTATTTACACATAACATCATCCATGGCAAGGCTTCTTTTAAGCAACTGTGGGTATTTATCGCTTATTTTTAACGTCGCAGGTACATCGATAAGCACTATACATTAGCTTTGTTCAGCGCGCTGGCAGAAGCGTTTGAAGGGGTCCTACAAAACTTTGCACAGTAATGATGAGATGACGTACCTCACTGCCTCAGCCTATTGCCTCTCGAATTGATTGCACTTTGTATAATCCGCAGAGCACGAGAGGAGCTGCAAATATTTTTCGCACGTTCTGAGCACTTTTCCTAATCTTGCGTCACATTGAACGCGCTGAAATATACAAAGAAGAAGGAGGAGTGCCTACCAAGACACGTTTAGTGTTTCTTGTTTTACTCGAACGCTGCAGGCGGCACACTGTGGTGGCCGCGGTAACTATTTAGCTTGCCATGTTCAAACAAGCCAATGCCCCTGTCTATTGGGCATACGTGGCGCAGTGGATATCGGATATATGGTATCATTTTTAAAGAGAAGAGTGGGTGACTTCCGGTTGATTTCTAAATTTGATAGTAAATTCTTCCTGACGTCTTGCACTGTAATGCAGTCTAAGAAAGAACAAAAAAAAAGTATGTGCGACTCTTTTCGGAGAGTTCTGGCTTGCCATGTATAAGACTCATTTGAAAAGGCGAATTAACTATCTTCATGGGAGAGGGAGAGTCAGCGCGCCCCAGCAGATAACCTTGACTCTCTCAGGAAGAGTAAAAAGAATTGTCTGACGGATCACATTACTATCTCTTAGGTAGTTGGAATACTCTTACAGCTTACACTATTAAGTCAGTAAAATCACACACTCCGAAGTGTCAGGGTACTCAAGAAATATAATAGGTTACTCAATTGATTCATGCTTTAGTGTCGCATGACTTCTGTCGAAGACAGTGAAATATCCATATAATGAAACTCTAGTGATAATTTCTGTTGCATCAAGTGACTACAAAAAAAAGTTGAATAAGTTTGCCAGAATAACACAGCTTATCTGGCAGAATAGTATAGGAAGCTCAAAAATGTGGTCTGCAATCTCCAACTAGGTAGTTGATGTAGAAGTTCTTTGCATGTTGTTGCTAGTATTAAGCAAATTAAAAGTGACACAGTTATGTGCATGGTGTGATATTGTAAATATGAATTGCAAAAATTGTCTTCATGTTTTTTTTGTTTTACTCCCTATTATTAGAAATAAATAAAAAATTCTTACTATGACAAGAGCTATCAGACGTGTGACTTGCTATGTTGACGCTACTGTTAAGCACGAGCAGCCATGAAAAATGATATCTGAAAAACAAGACCCGACATCAGGCTCAGAAAACTACATAGATGTAAGAGTTTACAAAACTTTGCATGATAATAGATCTTCACAGTCCCATTAGAGGCTCACAGCGAAACAAGAAATGCAAACACGGAACGGAAGAATATATTTTTTATTGCCGAGCAGAAACACAACTTCCGAAGAGTAACTTTTATAACATCTCACTTCGTCATAAACTTGCAGGACAAGATGACATGAGCCTTTCTTAAGCGACAAACGAAAAATGAAATCGGTTTACGCCCCCTTGGGCGGGTGCCACTCACTTCTTTTCCACTATCATCTTGTTCAAGCAAATTGAGCGTAGGAAAAAAAAAGACGAAATTTAAGAGCTCGTTTTTATTTGTTAGATACAAATAATGATAACACACAGTGATGCCAAGGAAACAATAGGGGATATTATTACTAGCAATTGTAATTAAACGGCTCAAAAAAAAAACAGTGGACGAAAAGATAACTTGCCGCTGTTGGGGACTGAACCTGTTACCTTGACGCGTCCGATGGTCCACCAACCGAGCTGTAGTGGTGGTAACCCCCACCGTCCCCGCGGAACTTTCATGGACAACGTGTGGTTCCAGGCCTAGCCCCCAGTCCAGTTCAGTCTATAGTCTAGTCTAGTCAAGTCCAGTCCAAACTTACCTACATTGTTTCTTATTTACTTCCTTCTTTATTTACTTCGAACAGAGCATTGCCCTGCCTGCTTCCTTCCTATATGCCGAAAATTGTACCTTCATACATGAGTTTATCGGCGAAACCCTTCAGTCGTTACGAGCAACAACGATGGCTGTGCGTTCACACTCAGGCAACAATGAAATGGCGCAATGTGAAATTACAAGCAACCTCAATATTGATCAAGATTCCGTGTCAAATACGACTGATCCCCGAAAAGCCCGCGATCCCACGAACTTTATTCACTTAAAACAGCAGCAACAACGACAAAAGAAAAAAAAATGGTAGCATATCCACAGAGTGAATGATAGAGAGTGGAGCGAAGCATCCGTCCGTCCATTCGTTCTTGCTTCCGTTCGTCCATGCGGGCGTCTGTGTGGCCGCCCGTGTGTCCATCCGCCCGACCGTGCGTGCATCAGTTCGTGCATCCGCACGCCCATCTGTGCGTCCGTCCCTGCGTTCGTCCATGCATCCGCTCCTGCGTCCGTCCATGCGTTCATCCGTCCGTGCAGCCATCCGTGCGTCCGTCCATGCATCTGTCTGTGTGTCCGTTCGTCCACCTATTCAACACTCCAAGTACCACCATCTAGCATCTCGCATCTTTTCATCATTTATTCTCCATATAGAAGCACCGACATCCAGCGGACATTCAAGGACTGAACGAGAGGAGGCACACGCACACTTTCTTACGGCTTGCGCCTCGTGTCTTCTTCCCACCTTTAACTACCTCGAGTTCATGGTATATACTAGTTCACTGTATTCATGGCACTGCGGCCCAACGCTCACTAAACCTTTCTAAAACCAGGGAAGTTACGCCCAGCGAGTAACGTAGTAACCCTTTCTTGTCAGATAGTGCTCAATGTACATGCAATGGCTGCTAAGTGGAAATGAGAGACAGTAGAATTTGGCTTTTAGTTAACGCGCATGCTGCGAATTTTTTTATTGTTCAATAACGCACAGGAGAAATCTCCCACCGGCACCACCTTGGAGGTCAAAATGTAAGACTGGTTACACACTACTACTACGACTACGAGGGACGAACGGGTGCTGCTATGAGGAGCTTCGCCCCTAAAACAGCGCGTACCAATACACATGTGACCGTCACACTTTCTAGGGCCGCATTCTATGTACAGTCGGGTGCGATTTGAAGGTTATCGGGCGAGCGTCGACCGGCCAAGCATCCAGAGGCCCTAGCGGAACGTTTAGGAAGAATACAAATTAAGATTTCGCTTTCTTCTCTCCCTAGTTGGCTGTTCTATGCTACGACAATCACCCCGTTGACGAACTCGTCCCCACCTTTTTCTCTATTCTAAGTGTTCCGTTCGTTGCGATCAAGCGTAACTTGGTAGGCTGTTATCTTTCAGCACGACAACAACTTTGGTGGGAAAGCTCTTGTAAACCTTCATTTGAGTGACGTGCTATGTCATGCAAAATATAAGCATCGCATCGTAATACTGACTTCACCAGCCGATAAAATTGTGCCAAACGTTTTCGCACAGGGGTGTCAATGCTGCAATGCTGGATGTGACCCCAGACCCCATGTCGCAGGAAAATGCCTCGATGGCTTACATTAGAGGAACGCCGTGAAATTATTTCTTTGGGAAAGTTTATGTCCCAGTGAGAGATTTCCCGTAAGCTGAACCGGCCACAGAAGACAATCAACCGCAATCTTCGAGCATTTTACCAGGAAAACCGCTTGAAAGATGCACCACACCAAAGGAGGCCTAAAAAACAACTGAGGAGGAAGATGCCTTGATAATAGCTGCCGCGGTCAAAGACCCTTTCTCGACAACAAAAAAAAATTAAAGAAGAGCTTGGCCTTTCCCTGTCTTTCGGCTATCGGAAGAAGACTTTGTGCTGCCGGTCTGAAAATCCACGTGGCGGTTAGAAAGCCGCTTTTGACCAGTGAACATAGAAGGAAACGTTTGGACTTCGTGCGTCAGCACGAACATTGGAGGGCTGAAGACTGGCAGCAGGTAATCTTCAATGATGAATCGACGTTCACCTATTGCTGGAACCAGCGACTTCGTGTTTGGAGAGTCCGTGGCAGCCGGTGAGGTTTATATTGCTTGTGTATCATTTCACACAGACAGCGGTTCGGCACCGCTATTGGGTTTAAGAGCGTACTCATAATCATCATATTCCGCAGCAGCATCACCCTGACTAACCTAACTGCAGCAAAAGTCTCTCCCATACTACTCTGGATAAACCGGTCCTGTTGCCGGCCATGGTCCCGTAATTCACTCGAGCTTCTTAATCTCATCCACCGAACTGATTTTCTGCCGTGCCGAGCTGCGCTTGCCTTTCCTTGCAATCCACTCTGCTACCATTATTTACAATTGATTATCCTTCTCTCTCATTTCATGTTCGGCCCACATCTCCATTTCAACTTGTCAGTAACTCACGTTTTTCTCTGACCCACTATGCCATTTTTGTGGCTCGACGAAAGGGTTTTACATAGTTACCACGCTGTGAATGTTGTGCGTAGAAAGCGGATTTATCGCTTTTATTGCAGTTACGAGCATGAAAACATTCGAAGTGTCGGTGCAAGCGGGCGTGTATCGGTCAACGTCTGGGGCGCAATAATATATGCCGGTATACCAGGGTCCGCTCTTCGGCATTCCCGGAAGACTTACGGCTGAAGTCTACAATGAGATCATCGACGATGTTCTCCTACCTTTCGCCATCAATGGACCATTTCCGGACGGATGCTTTTATTTCGAAGACGATGGCTGTCCTGTTCACAATGCATCAACAGTGCAAGAAAATTTAAATGCTTCTGGCATTGCACAGCTCTGCTGGCCTCCGAAAAGCCCCGACTTCAATATCATCGAGAATGTTTGGGGACTAATCAAGGCACGATTGGCTCGCGCCAATTTGACAAACAATGACGCAGACACTTTGTGGAAACATGTTAAGATGGAGTGGAATGCTCTCAGACAAGACCCTGATTTGGTCAAATCTCTGTTTGCTTTTATCCCGAAAAGGTTAAACGACGTGAAGGAGAGCTCTGGCGGCGTATCTCGAAGTATTGATTAAGTTGTAAGCACTAAATGTACTGTAACAGTGAGTTTAGAGAGACCCCTGAGTTTTTTCGTCTCCAATAGAGAATATTGGATAATAATTTCTGTAGTGTCTGCAAAAAACATCTCATTTTCAGATGTTCCTTTCTTATGATGATATAAGATAAGTGATGCTCTTTCGTCCGAAAATCGCGATGCTCCGAGTCCCTCAAACTTCTCGACGACCGTGAACCAAAAATAAATTATGTTTCAAACAATCCTTCTTTCTATTTTTTGTCAAATACGCGACTCTGCGAAACAAAAAGCGAAATTGAAACTGAAGAGAGCCCGCACCTTATGTAGTTACCACGGGCAGTGTTTGCCACGGCAGCAGTGACGCAATGCGCACGCTAGATGCAGCCTTCATGCCGTCCGATTACTGATAATAGCGAAGAATGCGTTGCACGAAATACCATCCCCTTCTATATTATCGGAAGCCAGTAAAAAAAGAAATAAAAAAAACACCTTACTCGGACGGGAGTGACCGCAGCTTCAGGAACAGCAAAAAAGAGTGAGGGCAGCTTGCCTACTTCTTCCCTCTCCTGAAAAAGGAATCCTGGGCCGTGGCGCTGTTTTCGCTCTTGGTCGACGCTCGCGCGATTACCTTCATATCGCACCCGATTGTACATACACACGCCGGCGACTGTTTTTTCATGTACAACGACACCACAGCCGAAATCTTCAACTTTCTAGCTTTGCATGAATAATCAATAGACGACCTCCACAACGAATCACAACGGGAACGAGGAGGCAAGCCCGCAACGAGCAGTAAAACTCAGAACTTTGAACCATGCAGTCTTGCTGTTTTTGTTCCTACCTCGATTCCTCAAGTGTAGCGCTAGAGACATAAATATGAGCCGTGAAATAAATATGCACCTCGAACCAAGCTAACTTTTCTTTGCGTCGTTCAGCGTTTTATATTTGTGCATATAAAACCACAGCGCTTCGATCCATCATTGAAACGAGAATGATACGTTGTTGTGCCCTTAGTCATCCTCTGGATCTTCAGAACTTAACAATGCGTTATGTAACTTGAAAATGAACTTCGAGGAAAAATATTCTGAAAGGAAAAGTTCGTGGGACCTCGAGCTGCGCGTTCTTGTTCAGAAAAAGCCACAAAATCTTTGATGAGCTTTATGAAGTCGACTAAACTTTAGGGAAGCGTGTGAAAAGTTCGCGCATTTTCATTGTGCACACGTGAACCGCATGTCTATCATTTTTCTTACTTCGAAGGAAAAACAAACAGCGAGAACATTGGACGTAAGATGACAAGCATACAATATGAGTGCATTATTAAGTTTCAGTTTTCTTTATTATCTACTTTCATCTGTTATTTCCCTTTTCACCCAACTCAAGTGTATATCTGTCAAATGGGCACGGCCTTAGCTTCCATAACCTTCTCCTTTTAATTTTCTTGCGTTGCAGCCCCAGCCGTTCCGTAGGCTTATTTGCAGCAGTTGGCAGTTAGCGCCCTGTGTGTTCACATGTGCCAATATTTGTCCTGTTCGTTATTGGGGATATCAGAAAACCTGCTCAATATGTATGATATACGAAAAGGCCCACATCGCATTCCTCGAGAACTTTATAGCTTTTGCTCGTGTTTTCATTTGGTTCACACAACCGTAACGGGGCATTCCAGGCAATCACTCGCTAAAGTAGAAATTGTCTGTCAGCGGATGCGGTCAATAGTTCACCAGGGTGTTGTTAGTTGCTTTCTGTGATACCGTATAGATGTGGTCACCCTTCTACTTGCCAATAAAACTGAAAATCGCAGAAGGCAATACAAGATGACCAAGCGAGAGAAGGTACATTGGACAGTTCTTCCATAAATCACGAGGTTGTTAAAATTCTACAGCGAACGAAACCACGGGAGCAGTAGGCCCATTGTTCATTAATATACGGCTCATTGACACTGAAATAGTCAAGCCCGAGCAACAGATGAAGGAGAACGGTCGCACGGTAGCCAGTAATGTTTTGCGGACTAAGGTGGAAGGCAAGGGGCAAGAATATCAGCTCTACGTCAGGCCATCGTTCAAAATGGAAGTTCTTGTGTTAGTTTGAGACATGCGCATAAATGCATTCTCCATAGTGGGTGCGTCAGTCTTCGTGAATTGAGCAGAAGGTGAAAAAGGAGGAGGAAAATAATAACCACCGGTCTCGCATTCAAATGGGCCTTATACTAAAGGAAGGAGTCTGCTGTATACTATTATATACGTGAGATATGAGCGCTATCTGGCAGTTATCTTGGAAAACGAAGCGTGCGGCTCTGAGACGGGTACGCACGCCCGTCTCAGAGGTGATAAGGTGTTGAGCGCAAGGCGACGGGTAGGTGCTACCAACGTGTCGTCTTAGCGAAGCGTTGGAAGCGCGTGCCTTTTCGTGCATGCGTTGCATGGTCAGCGCAGCCTGATAAACGCTACGGTCCTTAGAATTACTTATGTATGCCTTTTCTAGTAAAAGATGCACATACAGAATATATACGTGTTATGGTGCCTCATATATGCAGAGTAATTGCTTTTTAATTGACAATCGCATAAGTATGAACGCTGAATATCGGGCTACATTGTTGGGCACTGCCGATGGGGTCGGCCGTTTTGGGTATCGGCTGGTGCCGTTTAGAATACCCGGTATCTTTAAATGTCGACAAACAGATAAGTGGACACACAGACCAAATTTGTTTTCCGCGGAGGTACCACAAAAGACTATCGTCTCTTATAGAGCACCCTTAGTTTCCAGCTTAAGAGTTGAACTCGATAGCGATATTATGTTTCTAGTGCGTACTACAAACACTTAGTGAATGAAATCTTTTCGAACTTGCAATTCAGTCTCTGCGTGGCTTTAAGGGAATAGGCGCAATATCGTGCGTGCTTTTTGTAGTGGGTGAAAATGAAAAAAAAAAAGAGCTCACTGATTCTCTAATGGTGTTTCCCGTCTTTCCGGCACACTTCCTAACGCCATCTGCCTCTTAACGTCATGTAAAGAGAATAAGCTCTGGATTGGTCCTTGCACGAGGGACATCAGTAGTGAATTGTCTACTATGCTGCTTGGCTATGCTGTGATACGCTCGTACTACCTTGTCTTGTCACTCACGGCTATTTTATGTAAGTGATCGATTTCACTTGTTTGTTGCACTTTCGACTGCGCAGACCGAGATAAGAGTGAGTAGTTCTATATCACGGAATCCCGATTGGTTCAACTCTTGGCGTCCGCATTCTTTGTGTATAAATGGTGCCGAAGGGGAAAAGCGCTCGTACGAAGAGTAGCGAAGGCGAGAGAAAAAAAAAACGCCCATCTTTCGTCTTTGAAGTCAGAGTGGTCATGGGTTCTATAGCAGAGAGAAACTAGCGAACTTTGACATGCGAACCCTTCCTCAACCTACTTGGACGTCAGTAAGAGGCCCTTATCTGGGAAGCTCCCTGAGAAGCGGTAAGGACAAACATAAGACGAAACCATTGTTTCTTCTAGGGCTTTGCATCTTTCTCAATTTTGGGGTAACGGACAACATGGTTATTTTACGCTCACATCCAACGATGCCGACACTAACACCGACGCCGGATGGCGTTAGAACGTCTGTCATATCAGTGGTATAAAAAACTCATGGCTCAGACTTAACAGACCCGACCTTGAGAGTATAATTTCTTTTTTATAGTGTTTCATACTGTGGACGCTTATTAGAGAATTGCCCGTACAGATCATTAGTACGCGCTACACCGAGATCTTGAGGCGTCTTGGCCTTAAGTCGGCTCATCATACAAAGAAGTCTTCCGATTTCACAAGTGGTCTGTTACTTAGCCCCTTAGTATATGGACGAGCCATATTAAGAGCTTGTTGAGGATATCCAAGTTTTAAAATTAATTTTTCACACTCATTATATATGTTTGGGTTAAGACCGAACGAGTGCGAAGGAGTCCC
The DNA here is from genome assembly GCA_013436015.1 of Rhipicephalus annulatus. Taxonomy (NCBI): domain Eukaryota; kingdom Metazoa; phylum Arthropoda; class Arachnida; order Ixodida; family Ixodidae; genus Rhipicephalus; species Rhipicephalus annulatus. Next base: position 124,168 of record WOVY01012447.1, read on the forward strand.
AGATATTTCTATTCCTTGTATGTCTGCTTGTGCTTACTACATAAATAATAATAATAATAATAATAATAATAACAATAATAATGATGATGATAATAATAATAATAATAATAATAATAATAATAATGAAGACAATGCCATGCTCCAGCACCAGAGAGGAATCAGTACCAGAGGAATGGTACATTTTGTCTCAGTGTGGCAAAAGGAACGTGTATCAGCCATTCTAGTGGTACGCAAAACAGTACAAGTTACTCCATCTACCTAGCTGCTTGCCTATCTGCCCCTCTGTCTGCAACACCGTATTGCCTCTCAAGCTAACTGAACTGTGCACAAATACATCAGAAAACTCATTCCTGTGACTGGGCCACGCCCATTTAAAGACAGTAACTCCCGGACAACTTAAGTGTGTTATTTCAGTCTGTCAGCATCAAAGGTGCATATATGAATTCAAAAAGGAAAATGGCAGCCAATCCACGAAATGATTGCTGACGCTGGAGTGAAGATAATTTTTAAGGTCCATAATGTCAGCGTTGAAGTCGCCGAATAGCATAAAGGACGCATGGACGGACGTATGGCCAGACGCATGGACGGCCGCACGAACATATGCGCGGACAGATACATAGACGGAACGCACGAATGGACACAGACGAATGGATGGAATGAATGGAATGAATGGAATACACGGACGAATGGATGCACGGACAGATGCACAGACGAACGGACGGTCGCACGGACATATACACAGACAGATACACGGAAAGAACAACGCTTGAACAGATGAACGGACGGTCGGCCATATACATTGAAGGATGCAGGGACGGCCGGACGAACAGATACACGGATAGATGAATGGACGCGCGAACATATACACGGGCCGATACATGGTCGGACGGACGTGGACAGATGCACGGTGGTTGGTCGAATGGATGGAATGTTAGAGTAAAGTGTATTTTTTAAACCATATGCGTGATGTATGAATGGTCTGTGCATGGTATAGACGGACGGATGACGGGGACCTATGACTACGACGGCGACAACAGGCATTGTGCGAACCTAAGAAGCTTCCCTTCTCAAGAAAGAAAAAGGAAACGAAAACCATCAGGCCTGCGCGGAAGGCGCAGCGCAGTCATAGCGAAAGCTAGAAAAGCGGCCTTTCAGAGCCTTTTCGGAACACTAATTTGGCGACTACTGCAAGCACACTTTCTTGACACCCACTAGGTCATTAATAATAATTTTATTTGGGTAGTAGGCCCGCATTCGTTTTGCTGCTTTTCGTCATTCTTCTGAGAAGCGTGGTATCCACTAAACACTTGCAAGGAATTTTGGGTCACCTGTTCATGCTGTGGCTGAAGAGGATGAGGAATTATGGCTGAAGTGGGTATGCGCCACAGTTATTAGGCGAACAAGAAGAAGCTTTTGTAATGGATTGGAGCATTGGATGGCCCACTTGTTACGCTATTCGGATTGTGCGACCACTGGTTGTTCTTTCGCTGGTTTCAAACGGTTTATAGGTGGTATTAACGCGATTGCTTTCCCGACATCAAGCTTGCCTAAGACAAGTTTGCCAACAAGTCACAAGCACCAGTGTAGCTCAATGTTTCGGCACGATAAGCACTGAGCTACACCGGTGCTTGTGACTTGTGGTTAAAGCCTGAGTCAGTAGAGCATGTATTTATCGATTGCTGGGACGCATTTTTGTTCTGGGATGTTCTACAGAGAACACTTAAGAAATATATACCTCTCACTTCACATGGAGTTCGATTTTCAGCAATATAACCTGGCCTATTAAAATACGATATGTTCTTTCTTCTTGGTTTACACAGCATAAGGCTAAGCCACATGACAGTCAGACATTGTGATTTAGATGCGCGGCCAGTACGTATTTATTTTACTGAACATATGTGCAAGTTGCGAGAAGTTTTTGCAAAACTTTGCTACAATGATGAACAGCTAAATGTTATGGACTAATTTTGTCATTTGAAACCTTTTAAGTATGTGTAACAAATGGCTCCGCCTTGAAGCCGTGGCATTGAGCTAGAAGCTTAGTTTAAGTGTGTTTGCTGTTGTTTGAATGTTACATGCTGCAATAAAGAAAAACAAAGTGAAAAAAAACGGTGTAGCTCAGTGGTAGAATACTGGGATCGCACCCAGCAGACCCGGGTTCGAGACCAACTGTGTCATTGGTGCTAGGTCGAGCCTGTTTAGGGCAAAAATGACAACAAGTTACGGGCACCAGCGTAACTCAGTGGTAGGATACTAGGCTGGCATTCAGTGGACCCTGGTTCTAGTCCCGCTGTGTCATTACTGCTAGGTTTTTTTTTAGTTTTACGCGATGTGGTTACGGACACCGGTGGTGGCGGCGGCGGACAACTGCGCGTGACCCGAGTTGTGACCTCATAAAAGCTTTTGCTGTGAAATATCAAAGAGTCACAGCAAAGTATGACTTTTTCATCGATCATAGGTTAGAAAGACTATACGCACTTAGAATGATTTTCCATTAAAGTAACGTTAGGTGAGATTCGAATTCTTATTCTCGGAACGAATTCCCCCTTATAATCATTACCATGGGAGCGATGCTGTGGCCGCGACTCTTTCGTAACCGTGTGCGTCATCTATATGAAAACAGGTACAGAGCACATGTGGAAAAGCAGCGAACGCAACAGTATATATCTCCACAAGCGTGTTCTTCGATATTTAACCGAGTAATGCAATCCCAGCAAAGGAGGCCGTACGCATTAAAGCCGACATAGATTGATTTATTCTTTGTTCTTGTTAAAACATATTCATCTATACGTGACACCAGGGATTCAAAAATAATTGCAGTCAGCGCCCAATTTCATCACTCGGCCCTAGGCAATGACGCATTGCTAAGCAAGTTATGGGATTAAATAATTTCCATGCTTGGAAAGCTACGCTGATTTGGCAATGGCCCGTACTGTCACCCGCGTCCCGATATTGGCTATTTGTGTCACCACGACGCGGTGACAGTCGGTTGAAATGTGCTTCATTTATATTCGCATTTCCACGTACATTTGTATATGAATACCACAAAAATGTCAGTTCAGACTAAATGCGTGACAGCTGCTACGGGGGCTGTGTCAGCCCTTAAATATTCTGTCCGGCTAGAGCGGCGTCCCCTTCTTGACAGGCCGAGTTGGTCATCGGTCTACATGTCTCTGACATCGCGCTTCTTCTGACTCGTTTTACTTCATTTGTTTTTTTTTTATTTCGCGTGTGAAGAATTCTTCCACGTCATTTGAGAGACATCATCCAGCTTTCCCTCAACAGATGCTTCATTGAATAACGAGTGCATATATATCCTGCACCACCCCCCTTCAAAAGTCCTCTTAGGCTAGCGTCATAGGGTTTCATAAATTTAACTACAGGGGACTCTGGCACTGCGATCGTTCAGCGACCATGAGAATAATGGGTAGTACATGAATTTGCCTAGTCTTTGTACCTGTGGGCCTCGAATTGCACTTGCGGCCTCGTTTAGTGCAGTGTTTCAGTTTTGTTTCGAATAAAAAACAACTTGTTTTTAACTTCGTGACCCTATTCGAATCGGTGAGCCTAAATGATTTCGGTAGTGAAGCGGAACCGATAAACAATAGCTGATTGTTGTTTTGTGACAAAACAGCATAAGGCCATGCGAAACCAAATGGAGCGTAGAGTACGAATATTAGGCTATAATCAGGCTTGCCATGCACTACCCATAATTCCCATGCTTGTTGAAGTGCCATGCGTTGCAGTTTTGATCGACATTAGCGCCAGAGTTCACTCAAGTGTATGACTAACGTAGTTTTGCACTGCTTCCAGAATGGGAGGTACGTCACCTGGTTTGATGCTTTCTCCATGATAGGACTAAGAGGTATCAAGCTGCGACGCCATGTGATGATGCTATAATGCAACACAATGTCACGAATATTGGCGATCGTTGACGTCATGATCACGCCTTATTCGACGTCATCGCTTCACGTTCCGCATCAGTCGTGTTGTCCCCGACACTGCGGGACACGTATTCCAACGGTCTATTTTCACGGTAGATGAGGCGTCTAAAACTTTATGTGTAAAAAAAGTTCATAAACGAAAAGAAGTTCAGTGTTGCCGCATAACGAAGCAATGAACGCGACAGCAATGAAATAGAACGTGAAGTAAAGCTAGCAGATCACTCCTTTGGCGTGCGCCCCTGGTGTATAACCAGAAACAAATGGTGGCGTAAGAAAAGGCGGCTGCTGCAACGAGAGAACCACCAGTACCATCTGTCGTTCCAACGCAAACGTTGCGATGCAGTGAGCCATCACGTAGAAAGGTAAGAGCTGTCTGCTGATCATCGTAAATATAGGGCACTCGCGATCGCAGGTGATCATGCTCGGCTGGCGAAACTACGGGGATCCTTCCAAAGATTCACTCCACCTGCCTCTACGTGTTTTTTTTTGTGCTTCACGTATGGTACCTGTGCACTGCCTCGTGTAATGTAAATTCAGTATACTAAAGTAACACAGAGTCGACGACAAAGCTGGGTCATGAGGTCCATATTGTTTTCGTTGAAGTCGCCGACTATACTATAAAGGGTTTGTGGTTGTCGGTGTTTTATATCGTTTCCTCACAATTATGATTGATGTTAGTGTACTGTTAAACCGCTTTTTGTGCCGCACACATGTTTCAATTATACCGTGTGTTAGCCGAGCGTTGTCGTATATAATGTAGCCGGGACAACAGACACTGAACAAGCCTCACCCATAAGGTGTTTTCGCCCATAGTGCTCGTTGTATAGACGCTCTTTTCCATGGGTTTGTTGCGTCCAATGATATGATAAATTTTTCTAAGCACAAAACAGCACAAGAGACGCTAATCTTTCAAATGAGAACGGAAAGAACAGTTGACGAAAATGCTGAAACTCCTGTTTTGAAGCGTTAATATGGATTTATAAGATGAGAGAGACTTTATAAGGAAAAGGAGATTTTGGCCGGCGTCTAGATTTATAGCAGCAGTAATTTGGCCTCGTGCCTCGTATGAGAACCACGGTTTACGACACGGAGAATGGTGTTACAGCTTGGAGGAAGTACATATATATGGAGAGCGTCCTGACACAGGTAATCTGACAATGCTGTTGCGAAAGAAAGGAAGAAAGAAAGACAGTAAGAGAAAAAGAAAGAAAGAAAAAAAGAAAGAAAGAAAGAAACAAAGAAAGGAAGAGAGAAAGAAAGAAAGAAAGAAAGAAAGAAAGAAAGAAAGAAAGAAAGAAAGAAAGAAAGAAGAGAAATATGAGGTCTAGCGCGTCTGACGCAGATGGAAGGCGTCGTGAGGGTTCTGAATATTTTCACTCCCACCTTACTTCTTTTTCACCCCTTCGCAGTACATTGGCAGTGTATACATGCCACTAATTTAGGTGAGCAGTTAAAACAAAAACTTTTTTTTCGTCGGGCAGTCTCGTGCATGTCTCGCGTATCGACCGGTGAAGAGAATAGTGCGTATGCTGGTTACATAGAAAAGAAGGGGAGAGAAGTAGGAAGGAGGGGAGGGGGTGATCACGCAGCTCGCATACCCGAGTGGTATTAAAGCACGGCACATTCGAAGCCACGAAAGAAGAAATGGGCCTTTAGTGCGGGAAACGAGGAGGAAAAGAGTAGTTTCGAGCTAGCAAACCACGCACAGAGCATAGAAAAAAAATTGTTCACAACAAATGGTCCAGCAGTGAAGGGCCAAATGACCGCCGTAGAAAGCATTTCATTTCGGCGCAGGTGAAGTTCAGAACGGCTTTAAAAATTGTATTTTGCGCAGTATAACCGTTTATGAGAACGCGAGAATATATAACTGACACAGAGGTTAGGTTTGCACAGGATACAGTGGTTAGTTCAACACTCACCACAGTTATATCTTACTTGTCGTAGCGAATGGGCTTACACCAAAGAAAGTAGATATAGAAGACGTGGAGATCAAGTTTATACTTCACATTGATTAGATCTAAGCGTAGCACTAAGGTCGATATTCGTTAATAAACGCAATAACTTATTAAACTCGGAAAGATTACTTTTTGAGTCTTAAAAAATAATCACCACCAGAACACAATAAATGCCAACATTCATACACTCGAATACACCAGCGCACAGGCAAAGTCACCGAGTTAACAAGCTTTTGCGACCCATTTGCGAGTCAAGGTCGTATAGTGGTGAGCAGAAGAAATAGTATAACAAAAATTATCTCTTTATCCAGGAAAACAAGTTATATCGATCGGACGTTTCTTTTTTGTTCAGACGAATGCTAATATTCTTACACTTATACGGACTGCACAACAGCGCGCGTCCGTGGGCTCTCGCAGCAAAATGAAGCAACAAGAGTTAATATGTGCAGTTTAACGTCCCAAAACCACCACGTGATTATAAGAGACGCTGTGGCTGAGGAGTCCAGAAATTTCGACCACCTGGGGTCTTTTAACGTGCACCCGAATCTGAGCACACGGGCCTACAACCTTTCCGCCACCATCGGAAATGCAGCCGCTGCAGCCGGGATTCGATACCGCAACCTTCGGGTGAGCAGCCGAGTACCTTATCCAACCACCGCGTTGGGGCAAGCAGCAATAGTTAAGCGAGTGATTCAAAAAAGTATAATAAAATAAAATGGCACTAATTTCTTCCTCCCGTCATGAAGGAGCGGCTCGGCGCCTTTAGGGATGGGGAAGGCGGAAGTAAAGTAGATAGAAAAGAGAAGGGTTGGTGGAACGCAGAAGTGGATTGCTCACTGATAAGCGCGCGAGCTGGTCGCTTGTCGCCATCAGACCCCCTCGCACTTCCCATGTCCGTCGCGGTGGAGGAGTGCTTATTGTGCTCGGCTGCTGACCCAAAGGTTCCGGGTTCTATCTCGGCAGTTGCATTTCGATGTAGGTGCAATGCCCGTACAGTTGGCGACGTCAGAGCGCGTTTGGGAACTTCAGATGTTCGCCATTTCTGGAGCCCTACACCACCGCGTCTCTCATCATGATATCATAGCTTCGGGACATCAGACTGCCAGATAATATACTGCACTTCCTCATTTAAAATTATATTTATAGTGAAGAAGCCGATTACAGCGAGCGCTAGAACTCTGGTTTCTTTTGTGCCCAAAGACTGTGGGAATGGAGGCTATAGCCCGTCGCCATTCAGTGGGCCTTTCTGCCTATTCTTGCCGTCCACATGTCCAAACATGGCTCTTCCTTTCTCCGCAATCCATCGGCGCTGGGAGAGCAGGAGTGACGTTAACCCCTCTCACCTGGTAGAGAATGTCTTTTTTGTATAGTACACATAAACACGTGTAAAGTTTACGCTCACTGCGTTTTTTCGCCGAGCAATGTCACCATATGACATAACCAGGAATATTATAGTAGACCAGAGTGAAAGTAGCATGGAAGATTTGTTAAGTGGTACGGATTCAATATTGTGGAAGTGCTGTGATGAAAATGGACAAGAAGAATGCTCGGTTGTTTCAGTCTTTTAGTCATGCCCTTTACATCAGAGCGAAAAAAGTGGCGAATAGATTTAGCCATACGGGGAGCTGATCGAAAGTACAGAGGTAAGGCGCAGCTATCCGCCAGTGCTATAGCGCCCACTTACATCTACTGAAAGTATTCCAACAGTGATTGCAAATGTGGAACATTAAGAGTAGACCACCAGCTGTGAAGCTGCAAGTCCAAGAAAAGCGCTACGGACTTGCAGTTGACAAGAACGATCATCTGTCTTCAGTGCATGCGCAAAGCGTACTTGAAATGCAAATCTCGGTGGCACAGGCGCAAAATTCAAGTACTTTGGAATGAATGCAACTGCACAAGACGTGCAGAAAAAAGACCTTAAAAATGGGTAATGGCGATTTTAACTTTGGCAATATTCAGAAGAACATGGCCACAGAGCGCACTATTTTAATACTTTGTAAAGAGCCCGTTATCCCGAATAAAGATAAAAAACATAATCTAGGGACTTTTTTTCGCGATCTGAGGATTTTTCGAAAGTCAATCTAGGAATAAATTGCTTCCTTTAGTTGGCATAACTGGGCAGGAGTGAGAGATCTTCTCTGGACATCGAAGTATTAGCACGCCCTTTTTAGGGGCGAAGATCCTTAAAGCAGCACCCGTTCGTCCATCGTCGTAGTCGTAGTGCGTAACCAGTCTTATGCTTTGACCTGCAAGGTAATTCCGGTGGGGGATTTCTCCTATGCGTTGTTGAACAATGAAAAAAATGCAGAAAGTGCGTTAACTAAAAGCCGAATTCTGCTGTCCCTCATTCCCAATTAGCAGCCATTGGCATGTACATTGAGCCCTGTCTGACAGAAAATGGTTGCTACGTTATACTCGCTGGGCGTAACCTCCTTGGTTTTAGAAAGGTTTAGCGAGCGTAGGGCCGCAGTGTCGTGAATACAGTGAACTAGTATATACCATGAACTCGAGGTTGTTAAAGGTGGGAAGTAGACACGAAGCGCAAGCCGTAAGAAAGTGTACGTGTTGTTGAGAACGACGGGCCGATCCCGCCGAAGCCACCACTGTTGCGAAAGACGACGACGCCGACACGGCCCCGAAGGCGCCACTGCTTTCGACTCCGCCGGGAAGGTGACCAGCCGTTTGGTAGCGTATGTTTCTCAGCTCGCGACTGCTTCTGCGCAGAGCTGATAAGACGAGCGGACGAGACGACGGTGAGTTAAACAAGGTTTATGTACAGCATATATACAGAGGCGTTACAATTTCGGCACTGGGGCCGACAGAGACTCGAAGGGCCGAGCTCTCCTCTCTAACACATAGGTCAGCCCTTCGCCTAAGACCGCCGACTCACACACATGTCGGCTCTCCGACACGGGGCCTCCTCTCACTCACATAGGACCGCCGATCGCGACGCGCCACAGGGCTTCTTTTATTTACACCGGGTCCAACCAAAATGTCCAATCAGAAGCGCCGCTGGTCGTCAGGGCAGATTCCGCCAATGGGGGTCGCCGCGCCATGCGTCAGACCACCAGACACGCGGACGCCGGCTCGCTGTCACGCGCGCAGCTGACTCAATGCACGTGGGCCAGGGAGGCGCCGCGCGTGTTCACTCCGTCGAGTTGATCGCGCCAGGCGGGCTGCGGGCTGGCCTTGACCCAGATTGCCTTTTTCCGAGGCACGGACGTTTGACGAGGACTCGCTGGCATAACAGCACCCCCGCCGCCAGACAATGCACCGGAAAGACGAGCTGCTTCCACGGGGCTCGGATGTCAGGTGCGCTCGTTCGCCAGGTCCCTCCAGGTTCGCCTCCAGGGCCATGGGGAGAATACAGCTCCAAACTGTTCCGGGAACACATCCCATTTTTGACGACGGATCCCAGCTCCACTGGCTTGTCGCCACAACTTGCTGACCAGCTTCACTCGTCTCTTCTGACCATTTTCGGTTTCAGCATTTGTCGATGGTTCTGCAACTTGCCAAGAACGGATCGACAACAGACAACACCCGACACACGCAAGTGCCTTCGGTCACCCGACAGAACACCAGACAAAGTATAATACAACATATACCTATCTACGTGTTTATCGGAATTTTGTTCCCTCTACATCAAGAGGCACATGTGGGACAAAAGACTCTTAAAATGACAACTCAAAATTTTTTTTCCCACGTACAACAACGTAACGAATTAGAATACCACAAAGTTGGCCCCTTGAGATCACTCTGAACGAGAGCGCTCAGGCCAGGTCGTGACGAGGTCAAAATTTTGCCCCGAATCGCCAGCCAGAAACCGAAAGGTTGAGAAGGTACTAACTAAACGCACTGCTCAATGCACCTGCATTAACGTTTACCTTTTTTTTTCTTTTTAGCGAACGTCAAAGTTGCGCTGTGGAGCAACGTGCTCCACCTCAGTAACCGGCCACTTTTAGGCGACGATACCTATGCGGCACCAAGAGCGGCTCACACTTTCGACGTTGCACAGGGGAACAACGATACGGCTTGCTACGGATTGACTCCTCACCGCTTAGCTCGATTTCGTGTTCGATCACCCTCGTGTTTCCGGGGCGGTCCGAAAACACGTCTTCAAACTCGGAACCAATCTTTCTCAGGTCCTCTTTCTCAGGTCCTCCTTCACTTAAGCTAGGCTCTAGGTTTATCTGCTCCCGGATTACTTTCGATCCCCCTTCGATCACCTCACTAGAACTCAAATTTTCTGCTTCCTCTTCCTCTGAAGCCTTCAACAGCTGATTTACGACCGCTTGATGTTGAACATTGGGTTTCATCAAGTTGTAAATTTTGTTCTGCCGCCTTCCTACTTGCACCTCATAATTTGTATCGCAAGGCTTCGATAATACTTTGGCGGGCCCTTCCCAATCAACCTCAAGCTTGTTCCTTTTGCATGGCTGCAGCCGCATTACCCGATTATCAACTTCAAAAGCGCGCTTCTTCCCCGATTTCTCGTAGTGCTCCTTCGACAGCACTTTTGCCGCGTTTTTCTGGCTTTCCACTAGCGCTTCAATTTGGCTTTCCACTAGCGCTTCAATCGAGAGATCCTCACTCTGCTCTCGAATGAGCGTCTCTCGATCAACTCTCGGCAGCTCGCTCCAACTTTCCGCTACAGGCGAGAGCGTTGCAACCCTCTCGCTCTGACTCAATGGCGCCACGTCGTCTCCCCCAGCGCATACCGCGCCGGCCGCTCCCGCGACGGGCCGCTCGCGTGACTGCTCACATGACTCATGCGGAAAATTTCCCTTCTGGGGTTCCGTCGACCCACCGACAGGGTCACTTGAGAGTTCACCGCATGGAACAAGGTCAAGCTTCCGCGAAAGCTTTCGCGCTTGCGATCGCGTGAGGGCCATGCACGCAAAGTTGGGGAAGAACGATTTGCCCTGCTCTTTGAGAAGCTGCTCTGAGTTTTTGGAGAAAAGATATGGAAAACGATCGTTTAGCGCGGCAGACACAGCCGCTTCGGTGCGAAGCTTACCGAACGGGCCTTCAATGACAACCGTGGCGATTGGTAAGCGAACACTCTGCTCCTCGGCGACCTGCCTGATCCACGCGCATTCTCCTGTGAAGTCATCCGGAGACACCAATGAAGGATGGACAACGTCCATGGTTGCCGCTGAGTCTCTAAGTGCTCGACACGCTTTCCCATTCACACTAATTTCTTGGATATACGGCTCCAACAACCGCATGTTCTTTTCCGATTCTCTAATTGTTGCAAAAGCAAACTTTTGCTTACAGTTTATCGCGATGTGCCCTTCCTTTTTGCAGTTGTAGCAGATTAGTGGCTTCCGTGATTCAAACGCCCGTGTGGTATCAGTGCGTTGTTTAGAAACCTCACTCGATTTTTCCGCTTCTGTTTTCCCTTCCTCTACAGTGTCCTTCGTAAGAGACGGGTCCTTTTTGAAATTACGGTGCGGATCGGGTTTCCGTTGATCAGGTTTCCTTGAAAAGCCCTCTTTCCTTTCATCCTTTTCAACGCGCACTGCCCTGCTATGCAACTTTCGGCGAGTATAATACTCCTCAGCTAACTCAGCTGCCTTGTTTAACTGTACTTCCCCAAGTCTGTCCTGCAGCCTAAGTTTGACATCCTCCTCGATGCAGCGGTAGAATTGCTCCAATGCAACGCATTCCACCACTTTATCGCGGTCGTCATAAACACCTTCGCCCTTGAGCCATTCAATCAAATCGGCTTTAAGACGAAACGCGAAGTCAACGTGTGACTCATTCCCCTTTTTAGCATACCGGAACCTTTGCCTGAAAGCCTCGGGTGACAACTTGTAACGTCTCAAGAGCACTTCCTTAACCTCGTCATAGCTCTCAAACGCTTCCCTCGACAAGCAAGTTATCGCGTCGGACACTTCGCCGGGAAGAAGAGCTAGCAGGTTCCGCGCCCAAAGAGACCGCTCCAAAGCGTTTCGCTCACAGACGTGTTCAAACTTGACGAGATATTTCGCCATGTCCTCGCCTACTACGAACGGTGGCAATTGGTCCCTAATTCTAAAACCGCTGACCTGAACTGTTGGAGAAGCTACGCTAGGCGCCTGCGAACACTGTAGGATTGCCAATTCTAGTCGTTTCATCTCAAGGCGCTCCTGTCTCTCGGCTTCCTCGCGCTCGCGACGTTCACGCCTTTCAGCTTCCTCGCGTTCGCGAGCTTCTACTTCCCGCCTTTCAGCCTCCTCACGGCGTGCTTTAATATCCACCCAGGCCTCATCGACTTCCTCAGCCGACACTCCCTCATCCTTCATGATCTCAAGGATCGCTTGCTTTCGTTTCGCACGGCCTAAAGTAATGCCGAGTTCCTCACAAATTTCGATGAGTTCCTTCACCTTAAGGTTCTCCATCGTTCACACTAGCCTCTTGCTGTTTGCCCCTGTTAACAATTTACTTGCCGTACCCACTATAAGCCTACTAGCACGACGCGCAAGCAATATTTCACACTCCAGTGTTTACCCCCTCCGCATTAACTTCGGTTTCAAAGCACTTCGACTTTGCTTGAAACGATCAAAGCTCACTACAATGCTTCACACAGCCCTTCTCTAAACTACTACAACCTGAGCTAGAGTAGTCTGGTGAACTGAGGGGAAAACATCAGGCACTCACCGCATCGATGTCGCTGACGCCGGCCGATCCCGCAGCTGCCAACCACTGTTGGTACGACGGGCCGATCCCGCCGAAGCCACCACTGTTGCGAAAGACGACGACGCCGACACGGCCCCGAAGGCGCCACTGCTTTCGACTCCGCCGGGAAGGTCACCAGCCGTTTGGTAGCGTATGTTTCTCAGCTCGCGACTGCTTCTGCGCAGAGCTGATAAGACGAGCGGACGAGACGACGGTGAGTTAAACAAGGTTTATGTACAGCATATATACAGAGGCGTTACAATTTCGGCACTGGGGCCGACAGAGACTCGAAGGGCCGAGCTCTCCTCTCTAACACATAGGTCAGCCCTTCGCCTAAGACCGCCGACTCACACACATGTCGGCTCTCCGACACGGGGCCTCCTCTCACTCACATAGGACCGCCGATCGCGACGCGCCGCAGGGCTTCTTTTATTTACACCGGGTCCAACCAAAATGTCCAATCAGAAGCGCCGCTGGTCGTCAGGGCAGATTCCGCCAATGGGGGTCGCCGCGCCATGCGTCAGACCACCAGACACGCGGACGCCGGCTCGCTGTCACGCGCGCAGCTGACTCAATGCACGTGGGCCAGGGAGGCGCCGCGCGTGTTCACTCCGTCGAGTTGATCGCGCCAGGCGGGCTGCGGGCTGGCCTTGACCCAGATTGCCTTTTTCCGAGGCACGGACGTTTGACGAGGACTCGCTGGCATAACAGTGTGCTACCTCTCGTTTAGTCCTTGGAGTATCCGCTGGATGGCGGTGCTTCTATATGCGGAATATATGATGAAAACATGCGAGATGGTGGTATTTGGAGTGTTGACTAGATGGACGAACGGAAACACAGACAGATGCATGGACGGACGCACGGATGGCTGCACAGACGGATGGACGTGCGGACGCACGAACAGGCTCACAAACAAATGGGCGGATGGACGCATGGACGGTCACACAGACGGACGCATGGACGGACGGAAGCAAGAACAAATGGACGGACGGATGTTTCGCCCCACTCTCCATCATTCCCTCCGTGGATATGCTGCCATTTTTTTTTCCCGTTCGTCGGCTCCGTTTGTTCTTGGAGCTCGCTCAGACTCGCCAACGGCGCTTTGCACCTACGGCGAATGCTTACCATTCGTTGCATCTTCCGAACGCTAGGCCGAAGAGCGGTGCGGTGTGTTCGAGCGTCGTCTTACTACGCCAAGGCATGCCTCTAGAATCCAACACGAGCGGAGTTTGTTCTCACTCGAGTGATCGGAACCCGTTTTCACTGATCGTGAGAGCGCGCAGCATAATTGCGAGGGCCCGCTTCCCACAGCGGCGTGTCACCGTTAACCCTTTTGCCCACGGACACATGCTAGTGGCACCTTTTCTGTTTTACTTTCTCCCGTGGAATAAGTAAGCATCTTTTGCTTTCCCGCTGCCTTATGCAGCAGGCGCTGTACTGCGTTTCGGTGTTGCCACTCGCTATACAGTTTTGTTTCTGACTTGTTTGACAGCAGTACTGTGTATTTGCCATGCTGCGCTCGGTGCCTTGGCTGTGCGAACACGCGTGTGCAGCGGCGTTAGTCACGTGAGGCGACGGTGAACGCGGCCCTGATGCTCGCTAAGACCAAACCCACGCTATAGTGGGGGGGAGTGATTATAAATGAAAAGAAGAGAAAAGTGAGCCCCGTAACTGTCTCTCAGGGGGAGGACACCTCAACAAACAGTAGCTCACGAGGGATGGGTGTAGAGAAGGGAATAAAAGGATAGGATTAAAAGGTAGAGAGATAGAGAAACAGGAAGAAGAGAGCGAGGCGCAGGGACAGGGAGCGATAGAAGTGAGGAGAAGACAGGAAAGATGGACACGGTTGCAGGAGTCCGAGGACGGGGCACCACTGGCGAGAGCTCTTGTCGGCGACAAAAGATGGCGCAGGGCTAATCCAGCCGGCCAGAGCTACGCTGTCGTCGTGTGAGGACTCTGGAGGCAAGAGGTGGCGTAGGACCAGCCCAGTCGGTCAGAGCTACGCTGTTGTCGGAGATCACGAGGGCACAACCAGTCGGCATGGAATCAAGCGAGCGAGTCCCCCCCCCCCCCCCGCCAGTGGCCGTACTTTACTGATAGGATACGCGTACACTACAAGACCCGCCTTCGCCGATGAGCGAAACCACTCGAGAGTGTGCTTGCTGCTGCCACTTTAAGCCCGCCAACTCCCTAATATCATCTGCCCATCTTACTTCCTGTCTCCCCTTCATCCGCTTGCCTTCTCTTGAAATGACCAGTGGTTATCTTGCCTTCGTGCTACGTGCCTTGCCCATGACTATGTATTTAACACCCATTTGTTGCCTGATATCTCAGCTCTCTTCTTGCCTCTTAGGTTTACACCAATAGTGTAGTTCACATGTGTGACTGTATGTTTTATGTGTTTATCGCTGCAAATATCACAGTCATCACACTCATCACCCAGTACCTGAAGTAGCATGTGAGGCGAAAAGCCAGGTAAACATCTCGAGTTCTCCAATGAAATAATTTCCTCTTTTTCTCTCTTCCTTTCCATTGCTCACTGCGTCTTCCTCGACTTAAGTTGAACCCACTTTGTAATCCTCCAGGTTTCTTCTTCGTATGTAAGCACTGGTAAGATGCAGCTGTTGAATACTTCCTCTTGAAGAATAGTGGCAATCTACCATTCATGATGCTGATGTACGCGATCCATATTCATGGTCAGCCGATCTGGATAATAACAGAGACAGTCGCGCAGTTATGAACATAAAAAATGGATAAGAAATGACGTTTGCATGGCACTGTCACATCATTCCATGAATCCCAGCACAAAGTAAACTCTGTGGCTTCAAAAAAGAGCACCTCGCTTCTGGCACTGACAGATCTGCCGGAATGCGGAAACGAACCGTGGTCGCTGTAATATGACCAGCACCCAGCCTCCTTATTGATTTTTTCCCCTTTTGCTTACCCGTTCTACAAGCGCAGTAATCCCTCTTGCGGAAGCATCGGAACTGAATCGCATACAGAAACTATGGTGAGCAAATAGGAGGCCGCTTCCGTAAACAAAGCTTCGCCTGAGAAAGCCTGATTACTGGGACTGTTCTCGGTATCCGACCTGCTTTTACTGCTCGTGGGCGTTATTGATTCTGGACGGTGACTGGACGCGGACGGATTCTTGACGTGGTCTTGCACAGCCTCACGCGAACGAACACACACACACACACACACACACACACACACACACACACACACACACACACACACACACACACGTGGTCGCTTTTGCCTCTATTTATATGCTATAGAGGATTGTGTGCTGCATGATGTGAGTGCATGTTAGCTTTTTATAACTCAGGTGCCTCATTTGTGGCTGTTTTCTTTAATTGTTTCTGTAAAAATATCAAATACGGACCCTCCTGTTGCTAGCTGCTACAAAAGTTCAAGTCTAAAGTCTGATTTACGCTTGATATATGGCACTACGGGTACCGCAATTGAGTGCTTTTTTCACTGCAAACATGTACACCACGTGAGTCCGGCGAAGACTGTAACGCCATAGTTATTTCGTGCTCTGATTCGCTTATTATTTGCAATATCTAGTTCTAAACGTCTATATAACTAGAAACACTAGGATCACGAAGAAGAAGAGTAAATTCCACCAGACAGACACCCTGAACGGATTGTGATACATAGCTATACTGACAGTGAGGAACGCGAAAGTGAACTTACATCGACACAGACTATATATGTATTTAAATATATAGCACTATGTGAACAATGAATGCAGCAAAGTAGAAAAATCTCGAAATCTAACCAGAAAAATGAAATAAAAAAACTAACTGCTTCTAAATTCTTCATATCTCTAGGAAGCTTTCAAAAGCAAAGTGCATTGCCCTCTAGTTCCTGCTCCTCGTTCTGGACTTCAACTTATGTGGCCGTAACAAAATTTTCACACAATGTTCATGTGTTGTTATAGGTATTTTTCCATGTATCACTTTGAACAACAACGTAACGAAAATATAATTTTCAGTCACGTGCACTGCGCAGACGGCGCGTGCACGTGACTGAAAAACAAGGGTAAATGAACACGAGATAGCTGATATTTCTGGAGATCTGCACTTTCAATCATACAACATCTCTCAATCATATAGTGGTTTCAGGGCATACGACTTACAATGTTATCATTATTGTTGCTATTATCATTATTACATGCCTGCTTAAGCTCGCACATGTGAATTCTTGCACACTGACATACTTAAACATTAGCCAGCGCGTTATTACACATAAACGTGCAGAGAGAGCACATTTTTCTTCATATTTTCACCCTTCCCGTAAAGGCGTTGATTTGATTGATTGATATGCGGGGTTTAACGTCCCAAAACCCCTATATGATTATGAGAGACGCCGTAGTGGAGGGCTCCGGAAATTTCGACCACCTGGGGTTCTTTAACGTGTACCCAAATCTGAGTACACGGGCCTACAACATTTCCGCCTCCATCGGAAATGCAGCCGCCGCAGCCGGGATTCGAACCCGCGCCCTGCGGGTCAGCAGCCGAGTACCTTAGCCACTAGACTACCGCGGCGGGGCTCCCGTAAAGGCGTGCACACCGGATAGTAGGGAGCGAAGGAGAGGAATCACGCCCTTTCTTCCCACTTATTGTAATGGGTAGCTGGAAGGGAGAGGAATGCGGGGGGAAGCAGCCTCACGCTGAAGCTCTTACATGGGCGTGTACATGGTTCCCCCTTTCGGAGTGGGGGGCGAAGTTTTATTGCAGTCTCCTCCTCCTCTCGCCCCTCACCGTAGCTGAGCGCTAAGAACTACATGCTTTACAGTTGATCAAAACACAAAAGGAAAGAGAGAATGACGTACTTTTCGCACTAGCGTGCCCTGTTCCCTGCAAGCTTTCCGGGAGTAAAAAAATGAAAAGTAAACGGTTCTTGGTGGAGTGGCTCATCGAGGGCCCTTCGTCCCCGATATAGAGCATAAACTCTGCATGGTCACAGGTCATAGCGCTGTTCTTCACGCAGCGTTAGCCCTGGTCCAACTTAGTATTCGAAACACTCTGTGCTCGCCCCCTCCTCTCCCTTCATCCCTTCCCTTTGGTGTACATGTGAGCTCCTATTTCTCCATTGGAGCGACACCAAAAAACTCTGTTAAAATAATGCTTCGGCGCTCGGGCTTTACTGACGGCGGGTTCGAGACAAAGGTTTTAACTGCTTTGTGAACAAAAGGCGAGCTTGTAAAGGCTCTCCTGCCCGCCGTTTCTAGCATCAGCGGCGGACAGCACAGATGAAAGCAACTGCGCGTGAAATGTTAATCCTGGTCCCAACACGTTCATTTTAAATCGAAGAGTGTTATTGCTCGAGTTGCTGTGAAACACCGTTCGCGGCTGCGTAAACAATGAGTTACACAAACGTTAAACAATATGACCGACATGATGCGGGTCAATGTTCGCCAGATATATCAACAATAATAAGTCCAAGAAAATTGCTAGATCAGGAACGGTAAACACGGACGAGTGCTATACTTAACTGCTTGTTTTACAATACAGCTGTTTACAGTCTGTCATCTACAAAGTTTTTTGGGGCTTATTATCGTTCAGTGGGAAGTGCCAACTTGCTGTAACATTCACGTTTTAAAGTACATTTTCGCCAGAAATTATTAAGGCCTTAATAATAGCCAACAAACAATCAAGCGAATAATAAGGGTCTTCATTTGTAGTATTTATGACGTAAATTTGAAGAAATTAAAGGTGGAAGTAAAGACAACTTGCCGTTGGCAGCGACCTCAACTGTAAGCTGCAGTAGCTGGCTAAACAATAATTGTACAAATGGAACAGCAAGGAAGAACCGCATATGTTGGTATCAGCTTGTGAAACTGCTTGGTTTCGTATGCAAATGTCTTACACATAGCCTAGCTATCTGGCGTAGCTGCAGTATGCAATGCTGCAAATGCAGTAATATATTCTAGATATTATAACGAAGATTCCCCCTCATTGAAAGTAAATCATTTGTTCAAGTGAATCACGTATACATGTATATATGTTTAGTGCCCAGAACAAAACCACCACCTACTCTGCCCCGCCGCGGTGGTGTAGTGGCTAAGAAACTCGGCTGCTGACCCGCAGGTCGCGGGATAAAGTCCCGGCTGCGGCAGCTGCATTTTCGATGAGGGCGAAAATGCTGTACGCCCATGTGCCATTAGATTTGGGTGCACGTTAAAGAACCCCAGATGCTCGAAATTTTCGTAGCTCTCCACTATGGCGTCTCTCATAATCATATGGAGGTTTTGGGACGTTAAACTTCACTTATCAATCAAGACCACCTACTCTCTTAGAAAACTAAAGCGCAGAAATACATCTGTCGAGAATACACATGAGAGGTTACATATTTGAAATATGATGGTTAGCACCTATCCTGCGTTTCTAGAGTTGTGTGGTCTGTTTCTGAGCTTAAACTTTTCCAAAATATATGCGCCATCTCGCTCAATTTCAGGTTTTGTTAAACCATAGAGTTATATAGTCAACCTTCGGTAAGAGCAATAATACTTCAGGGTTTTTGCATCACAAAACTACGATATGATTATGAGAGGCGTCTTTGTGGAGAGCTTCAGAAATTTCGACCATAAATCTTCATTTAGGCACTCCGGCATCTATAGAATTTTGCAGCGGGGATTCGATTCACGACCTACCAGTCGCAAGTGCAGCACCAGAGCGACTGAACACTATTGCGGGTATGAACCTTCATGACAAAGCCCACGAACATAAAATCAATCCGAGAACAAAAGGTGTCCTGTCTTGTAAAACAATAAAATTTCGCCAACCATTAGAGCTAAATTAAACACATGCTGGCGAAATAGTATAATAGAAGATAAAAATAGACGTATTCGTGAAACGTTAACTTTATATGCACATTTCTCACAAGTCGTAAAGACGGTGTCTCACTCTTTTTCAGATACCTACACCAATCAATAATGGCGACGATAGAAGAGTCGTCGCAGGAAACCGCTCACTCTCCGCTAAGCTCGGCAAGCACAGTGTCGCAACTGCTGGTCTATAGATGGGTTTCAGCAACCGTACGCGCGCTGCTGACGAACCTCCGCGCATGCGCCGAAGGCCTGCTCCTCGGTGGGGCAAATGACCACGTCTATCTCGATGATCAAAACCACGTGTCATGTCATTAAACTGCGGTAGTCTAACACAACCATGAAAACAAAAATTTCGAAGCATGTGTGGTCGAGCTATAGCATTTCAACACGTCGGGGAAGAGCCAAACGACGGGAAGGGGGAAATCGCAGACAAAGCTCCCCATTTTCATTTCGTTATCGTCTCGCGAATATTATTTTGTTTTCATCGGCTCACGTCGGTTGAATCAAAAGCCACTAATTAGCCAGTCTAGAAACTCACTGCTCGGTGAAAAAGGCCTCGCGGGTGTTCAATAACGTTCGCGATAAGCTTCACCGGATGTCCCACTGCATGCTTTTGCTCCGAAGTCAGTGCACCCTGCAAGATATATGCAATGAACGCGAGAAAACTGTAGTAACTTCACCGTATAGACGAATGCGCGAGTGTAGAAGGGCGTTTGTCTATGTTTGTGTATAACGTGCGTGCATTTCTACTTAAATTTGATGCTGGTTGCAGGCTTACGAGTGAAAGTTGGAAGTGCCATTCCTCTAAAGATGAGTTGTCCACCACAGTGGTTACGAGGCTCGGGTGCTGACACAATTCGTGAGTTTAATCCAGGCCAAGGTAGTTTCCATTCAGGTGGAGACAAAATGGTAGACGCTCGCGTACTGTGCTATGGGAGTGAACGTTAAATAACACCGAAAAATCAAGATGTGCGGTGACATCCACTATACGGCGTGCCTCAATCATAATTTCTTCAGCAAGTTCAAGCATAGAGCCGTTATTTAGAAAGAGAAAGTCAAAATATGCTTACTCATCAGATTTAGCAAATGTTTATGCTAGAGCACACAGGGCTTCTGATGTCCTGTAACGTTTTGATAAGCCCCTTGACACCGCCTTGGTAAGCGGTGCGAAATAACGGCGTGACACTTAGAAAGACGCCGCCCTTGTACGGTCCTATAGCGATGTGTATACGGTGTTAAGCATGTCGTGTCGCACAAATCACGGGTCGCACAAACTGGAGGCACCTCGTGTCACATAGCGAACAAAATAAGATGCGTGCCGCTCTGTACTCACCATCAGACGAGCTCAAGTGGGGCGAAAGAATACGCACAGTGCGGCGATGTGTACATTTCCCCGTACTCACAGGCTTCGTTGGTGTTCCTCGCACAATATATCGCGATGCTGTAGGAGGGCTTTGAAGGAAGCAGAATTCGAAATACGGAACGCATCCGCTGTAATAATCGAATGTGTGTCCATAATTGAACTTCAGCGCACGGAATTGACGCAGGTAAGCAGGGAGGAGAGGAGGAAGTTCTACGTCATCTCTGTGTGTGTGTGCAGCGATTTCATTGTGCATCCGAATCCAATACGCCCTATTGCATTTTGTGGCGTACAAAACATTGATTCGCCCAATCATTGAATATGCTTCCTTGGTATGAAATTTGTATAAGCAGTGCGAAATTAGTCTCATTGAATCAGTCCTGCAGAAGGTTCTTGCGTCGCCGCTTCGGCCTAAACTTATCTCCAACAGCTGCTCTTTTGAGATTAAACCTGCAGCTTCTTTCAATACGATGGCCCATGGAATCTCTGAAGCTTTTGTACTCCTATTTACACTCCCTTTGTTACTTCTTTAATGTGTCCCTTGTAGTGCCTACTTGCCTTACATTAGCTAGAGTTTATCATGCCTCAGGCACAAGACCATTCCATCCACGCACCAATACTTTGAAATGCAGTTTTCTGTTTCGCATGATTTAACATTAGAATCTGTTAACTGCCAAAGTTTATTGGTTACTACCTTTGCAACCTTTGAATGACGTCCCGCCGCGGTGGCCTAGTGATTATGGCACTCGACTGTTAAGACGAAGGTCGCGGTATCGGATCCCGGCGGCGGCAGCTGCAATTTAGATGGAAGCGAAAATGTTTGAGGCACGTGTACTCAGATGTAGGTGCACTTCAAATAACCCCGGGTGGTCGAAATTTCGGGAGTCCTCTACGACAGCGCCTCTCAGAATCATTGCGTGCTTTTGCGACGTAAAACCCCACATGTTATTTATCTTCGAATGCCGTTGCTGATGAATAGTTCCTTTAAATGTTGATATTTTGTTTCCTGTTATCTGTTCCTAAATGTTTCAATCACCGCATTCTGTACAGAAATTACATGTACGCCCAGTCTTGCCATAACCCTCAGGGGTAGCAGTATGTATGTATGCATGTATATATATATATATATATATATATATATATATATATATATATATATATATATATATATATATATATATATATATATATATATATAAATTGAGCATTTTGTTGCACTGTTGACTCCTTGTGTGCCGCAGTGGTGTTGAAGCTACAGTGCTTGGATCTCGAACGCAAAGTTGTGGGTTTGACCCCCGGCGGCGACGGTCGCACTTCGATGGAAGCGAAATGACAGAGGTCCGTGTATGTGCGATGTTGCTGGTTAAATTCGCCAGATGGTGAAAAATTCTGGAGTACTCTACTAAGTCCTCGCTCATAATTTTATCACGGTTTCAAAAAATATAACCGCAGATTTTATTACGTTGTGTCATTAGTCGAAATCGCTAGTGACACGTCGAAAGGCGCTGTGCTGACACGACTTCGCTGCATCAGGAACGCCGAGGATACCACAAACGTAAGCGTTTCTTCATTGGTAAACTTCTACCAACTAGAGAGCAAAATATCGTAGTCTTTCGCAATTGCTTCGGCTCTGAACTCGTGTGCTACAACAGCACATTACAACTACCTAATTTTCGTTACCTTTTTCATTTTTTTTCCAAGAGAAGATGGGGTGTGTGCAACTTACAAAGTTTCGCCAAGGGAAAAGCACATTTCTCTTAAAACAGCATTTCAAATGTATAATAGTTTTTGAAAATCATGCATCAATGAATGAATGTACAGCCATCAGCAAGCTTAACAAGGACGCTTCGATGCGAAACCCACACTAGTTTGACTGATGCTAGTTGTAGGCCCATGTGCTCAGATTTGGGTGCACGTTAAAGAACCCCAGGTTGTCAAAATTTCCGGAGCCCTCCACTACGGCGTCTCTCATAATCATATGATGGTTTTGGGACGTTAAACCCCACATATCCCATGACTGATGCTAGGCGCGAAGTGCTGTTGCCGAGATAAGGCGTCGGTATGCTTAGATAGTATGTTGACATGCACGGGTAGCATCTTGTCCACAGAGCCCAACGCTACGTGGTGCTGGCGTCGATCACACTGTTTCAGGACACGCTGCGGTGCGTTTGCGTTAAGCTTGCCGATGACTGTAAGGACAAGTTAGTGACGCGCACTTTTTTTTGGGGGGGGGCAATTTTCATTGTCATAACTGGCTCCGTGCATTGTTTAGATGTTCTTTATCAATTGTCATCATTGGCAATTCATTTAAATATCTGTTTACGCAAGGCTAAATGCCCGTCTTCATATTTCACGTATGAGTACGTTTGTACAAACCGTGTTCAAACACGTAAGCCTCTTATCGTCGTTGTGTGCTTGTACCTTGCGCCATTATTTTCACGAACGTATCGGTAAGAGATCATACAGAAATACAGTGCGAAGTTGTGCGCTATTTACACGCGATGTGCGCAGTGTGAGTGAGCACAGTGCAAACCAGTACAATGCAGCACGTGATGCGTGCAACGTAAACTGCAGCACAGCCTCCGGCATGTTTAATTATATCGACTTTAAATACGAAGCAAACCAGTATGTTTATTTTTTAATCAAAATGTATTATGCCCAGTGGAAGACTTAAAAAAAGCTATATCACTCGTGTGTTGACAAGAAGCTGTATCAGCACCTTAAAAGGGAGATAATGTGCGATAACAGCAGTAGTACGCTAAGGCGCACTAAACGGCACTGTATAAGGAAGGAAGGAAAATAGGAGGAAAAAAATGGCAGAGAGGTTAACCAGCCTATAGGCAGCCGGTTTGCTACCCTGCGCATGGGAGGATGACGAGAGAGATGAAAGATAGATAGCAGAGAGGGAAGAGAGATAAACACAGCACATTCGGCAGCACACGCGCGCGCACACAGTCATATATACCAGTCTTGACTTTCGAGGTGTATAAGGCACTGTATAAGGCGCTGATGTAAGGCGCTGGTACTGCGCGCGTTTGACGCTCGCGTGATATAGCCAAAAATGCTGGAGGTTGTAGAGCGACATTTTCGGACACGTTTTGGCACGCACACAATAGAGAAAAGAAAAACTAAAGGCGAGAACACAAACAAGCGTGATAGCCAATATCTTCTTTCGTTTTTTTCGTCTATTGTGTGCGCGACCAAATGTCTCCAAAAACGTCCTCAAGCCCACTATCCCAACGTTTCATACTATTACATTATGTACAGCGACGCTTCATTCTGGCCTACAAAATGTGTGTACAAGCAGCTCTAAAAGTGCACGGTGCTTATCCCGCTGATTGTCCCAGCGTGTTGGTAAGTGATAGCACACAATAATTCGACGACAACAAACGCACGAAAAATGAATAATTGAGAAAAATACGGGGATGGGAACGTATGAACATATAGTGACATTCTCGGCATAGTTCTTAGCATTCTATTTGAAAACGCCTATTTATTACTACATTACAGTTCTTATCGCAAGTACAATTTTGTCAATTCTCATTTTTAAAGAAAAAAATTGCCCGCAGCTTCCCTCGGGGGAACACTGAGGGGGATGCGGAAGCATGTAATTGGTTAACGGGTGTTAAATTGCGACTTACTTGGGTCGATGGCGAAATTGGTTAACGTGGTTGTGAAATGGGGTGTTAAATGAGTGAACACGTACGGCACGTATGCGAAAGGGCGGTGTTTTATTTATTGCGACGAACCGACGGACGAGCGGCAACTGAGCGAGCGAGCGCCGACCTTGAGTATATATACAGCGCGACGGTGCATGCGCTGTCAGCTGTCGAATGTTCTCGAAGGAGAAGCGCGCGCGCGGCACAGATGGCGACGGCGCATGCGCTGTCAGCTGTCGAATGTTCTCGAAGGAGAAGCGCGCGCGGCACAGATGGTGGGCGACGGCGCGACGGCGCATGCGCGCGCGTCAGCTGTCGAATGTTCGAGAAGCGGTGCGGACGGCGCACTACAAGGCACGAGTATAAGATGCTTCCGCATCTAATATGTTGAACGATTTTGAGTACTTCGTACTCAACTATGGGAGAGCACTGAGCCGTCCCGCTAAAACAGTTTAGTGGCTGGTAACAGAGTTAGACACATGCCTGAATACACAGGCATGGTTCAGTGTGCACCGACGCTCGCGTAGGTTTTAAATAGCTAACTTTACCGTACAAGCTCATGTTTGTGTTACTGGTTTCCGTACCAATACTTTACCTTCCTGGTGCATTTAATGTGAAACTTTGACCGTTTTAACTCGGACACATGTATGCTTTTGAAGTGCAACAAATAACCTTATACTTGATGAACGCGTGAATATTGCAGTAGCAGAGAACGAGTGATTATTGTATCAAACGTAATGAATTAGCTCAACTAAGGCGGTGCGGACGGCGCACTACAAGGCGCGAGTATAAGATGCTTCCGCATCTAAAAAAAAACAAAAGCGATGGTGCTCTGCTTCAAAATACACGTTATTTCACTGGTTAGAGTTGAAATCTCATCACAGTAATACAGGGAGGCAAGTAACTTTATTAGGGTCTTGAGGGCTGACTCGAAAAGCCCTTTTACGCGCGAGCACTGCACCGAGGGCAGCTCCCACGTCGGAACGGGCAGGCGGTGCCTGACCTCCGAGTTCCAGGCCTTCTGGACAACCCGTACATGACCGGCGAAGTCGCAGCTCTTGAGCGCGAAGTCATTGAAAAGTTTTATTTTACTGCGTGCTCTGGCAATGGCGAAGCTGCGTGGGCACGATGATGTGATCTGACTACAACAAAAGATGATGGCTAAAGGGATCGTCGGCAAACCAACGGGACAACACAAGGCAAACCTAATTTTGACACCTTTATTTTTCTCCCGGAGCAGCTAATCACTGACGAGCAAAGCAAAACAAAAACACACGTGTCATTGCTGAAGAGCTGCAGACCAAGCGGGTAACACACTTAGAACTAGGTGTTTGGCTAGAGTTAGTTTCATATGTGCTACATACCCACCTCCAAAGATTGAGGACGAGTGTTTATCTGTTTCTTCTGTCAGTGCGCAAATTATTTGAGCCTATCTTAAAGGAGGGGCTTTAAGCGCTCGCTTTAAGGAGGCATGTACTGCACACGCAGAGGAAAAAGTACATTGTTTTTACTGACGATAGTATGCACATCTTGCGAGTGATGACGAATTTTATCGCGTTAACATGAAGTACAATTTACGAAAGAGTAAAACGGTAAGCGTCAGCCGCGAAAATAGCACCTAACCTGGTAGCAAGTCATGAACCAGGATGCGGTGTTCGATCACCATTCCTGCGTTCTCGAAAGGGGCGCCGCATTCGAGGCACACTGTACTGAAAAGTTCCGATAAGACATCGGCCGCAGAGGCATCTTCGTCTCCATTGTCGTCGGCCGTCGCTGGCAGTGCTTCACTCGTCAATGACATTTTCACCGCTAGTTTTTGGCTGTCAGTCAGCCCTAAGGCTGCACCACTGTTACTCGCCACGTCCTCGGCCACATTCGACTGCAATGCCACCGATGCAGTAGGATCAACAAGACATTCTGCTGCCTCCAGTTCAGCCACTTTTTCGCGTAATTGCCTGGTGAAGAACTCCTCTTGAACCGTAGAATCCGATCGTTCCGCTGCGTTGTGTACGCTTACCTGCCTCCTTTCTGAGAAACTCGAAATGCGCCCTTCCACGGGCGAAGGTGCCCGACTGGCATCGATGCTCATGCTGCCCGATCCAGAAGACAAGAAATCTGAAGCAGACATCGAAACTACATCGGACGACGAACTCGACTTCGCATCGGTGCTGCTCTTTCCGGAAGATTCAAGTTCGCTATCTTTGCTTTTGCGAAAGAGATATTTTTCTAGCTTGGCGAAGCTCCTGGCTGACTCAAGTGAACGCGTCATTGCGTCAGGTAAGGGTGACAGTGCATCTGGTGAAGGCGCCATTGCATCAGGTGAAGGCGACGCTGGACTAAACGCAGGTTCAGGTGAAGGTGCTGGCTCAGGTGACGACGCTGAGATAGTAGCAGACGTGGGCGCTGCCGATCGGCTGAGGTCCAGGGGTTCCTCTTGAGGTTCTTGTAACTCGTACGTGCACATGACCCTTTGGGGCGCCTTGGTCGACGTAGACGTTCGTCCATGGGTAGCTGTTTGCTCACCCAGTGCCTCGTTTGATTCAGCTGATCTTCGCGTAGAAAGCCAGAATGCAAATACAATCTACTGAAATGTCGAGATACTGGACATCCACTCCGGCGCTATTGGCAGCCCGTTTTCGTCTCCGGCGATTGCGTATCCGTCAAGTCATTTTACTCTAGATGCCTTCGAAAGCCGATAGAGGGGGTGAGTGAAGATTCGGCAAACTTGGGCAGTACGTACGCTTCGTTCATTCGATTTGTGTGCCTACCTTGGCCTAAAAAACCTCGAATCATGCGCGTTAAGATGTAGTGATTAAAACTTCTGAGAAGAGCTGTTGCGCAGTGCCATAAACGACTGTGTTTCTGGGAGTTGTGAAAGAGAAGTCATTCACGAAATCAAGACAAATCCGCAAAAAATGGCGCTATGTGGTTTTAGAATCCACGTCGTTCCGCTGGCGTTGCGCGTTATAACACGTTTATTAAGAGTTTATATTCTTTCCGCAGAATCAAGTGAAAGCCCAGTGAGCGCAACAGCACGCTAGGACCCTCGGTGGCCTATTTTTATGCCCTATTCTTAGATTGAACACAATTGGCTGTTAAGATGCGAGCTCGTGGGAACGCGCTCGCGTCTTAACCGTAACTGTGCTAACCTTTGTAACGTTTGATTGCTCTATGCCTTGAAAATCAGATAATATGATATGCAGGAGTTAGCACATGCATGAAAATAGAGCCAGTATCAGCGTCACATCAAGTCCCCAACTTCTGTGCTTTTTTTTACTATGCAATCAGCATCGCAGATGTCAGCCCATATTTTTTCTATATGTCCACGACATCAACGAGCTTTAACCACAGTCACTGCACGATGTCATGGTACTTTCCCGTGTAACGTGTCACGTTGATAATATCGAGGGCATGGCTTCAATGCCTAGTGATGACACCCACATTTATCGTAAAGGTGACATGTAAATCACATACACGCGAAAAGTATTATGCTTTAAAGAAGGTACGAATAACAAACATCTGCTCACAAAGGAATTTGTGGTACAGGGCACAACAGACAGTGTCTTCTTGGTGCTATAGCACGCATATTACGGTGGAATCAGCTTTATGCGCATGACAAACACTTACTGAAAGTGTGCAGCTGTGATACACTTACTGAAGGTGTGCACTGAAAGTGTGAAAGTGTGATACTGAAAGTCTGCAGGGTGAAGAATTAACAAGGGGTGTGCCAATGTGCCCGTAGCAATAACGATGATACGACGTGAATAACGTATTGTTACACGCCATCAGAAAAAATAAACAATAAGACGATGAGGACGACGAATGCAATCACACTCGTGTTGTCGCCTTTCCGCCATCTTGGTTGCAGCTGCTTTTGCTGCTTTCTGAATATTTTGTAAATATATTTCGTTCTTTAGTACTGTTACCCCGGTGACAGTATTTCGGAGTACAGCGAGTACCTTTCTAAAAATGTTAGAGGCTATTGCATACAACCCTAAGTTATGTCGACGCCTTCTGCACATAACTTGTCTCTTTCATGCCTTTACAGGTAATCGGATACTGTACATGCCCGAATCGTGTTGTATAAATATACAAAACATAGTAACATACCAAGACGAGTTTACATTTAGGCTGTCTCTTCAGAGATAAACGCTGCCGTATCGAATATTGTCTAAACAAGTGTGTCTGTTCAACGCCTGCTCTGTTTTAGGAGACACAGGTCTTGTATGAAAAATGTCTGACCCGCCAAGGTGCTCTACTTGGGACGGTTATTCACTGCAGACTCGACAGTCGCGGGGCTAAATCTCGACCACGGCGACCATATTCTCGATCGGAGTGGAAATACTTGAGACCCTTATGCTTACATATGGGTGCCCGTTAAAGAACTACTGATGGTCGAAATTTTCGTAACCTTAGTCTATAGCGTGCCTCTACACCATGTTCTGATTTTGGGGCGTTAAAGAGAAAAAAAATGGCGCGTGACTAAAGTTTTGATCTCACAACAGCTTTCGCTGTAAAAGCATTTACTTAGCACACGCAGTAAGAAGCCATGGCTACTTACGACGATAATGAAGAGTCTGCTTTTCGTATGTGCAGTCATGCCACTAATATTCTTTTTTCGGGTTTGTACGAGATACTTGGAAAGACCTGCAAACCGGGTACGTGACTGATTCTTTTGAAAGTCGGTCATTGTCAGCTATACTGCACACTACTACTTTGACGTGAGCATTGCGGCAGGGGAATCGTTCGCGGGACCGTTAAAGCAGCTGGCGCCAACAGCCGCTCAACACATTAACTTCGAAGCATCATCAGAGCACCCTCCCTCACGTGGTCCGTCAGCTGCGATTCGATAGTGCGTTTAATGCTTTGTCATAATTGCGAGAGCGGAAAAGACGGAACGGCATCACCCAAAGATAACGAACAATTTGCCCCCGACAGTTCGAAGTTGCAAGGCAAACCTAATTGTAATGCGTGGCACCAGGCGAAGTCTTTTGCGGGTTCTTTCCTAATCTCCTAGCTGGATATTATTGTAGGGGATCTTAACTCATTCAGTTGCCGAGATCCCCCCCCCCCCTCACAAACACGTGTGCTGTGCACCTAATACCAAAAAGTCAAATGATGTCTGTTCTACGTCGTGGAAGGTTCGAACACCTATTTAGCTTACGTGATTGTACTGGTCAAGAACCTCGTTAATTTGTGAGCAACCTACTTTAAAGAGGGAGATAGATGGTGATTGGAAATTATACCAATTAGGCAATCTTTCATCTGCAATTTAAGACAGCTGGACTGTACAAAAATGATGAAGTAACTGAGAATGTGACCTCTCTGAAGGAAACAGCCGCACACGATGACGTAACACGCAAGAGGTTTCATACAGTCGGCTTACTACAGCCGCTACAGCAACAAGGCTTACTTATTTCCCATTTAATTATGTGTTTTGCAAGCAGACTCGAGTCCTCCTGTAGACTCCCGAAAACGTTGAACCTTTAACAACCTTGTAGCTTTGATGTATAATCTCTCACTTCTTTTTCAATAATCGGATGCCTTGTGATATAACAAAGTACATTTGATTGGCAGCTTCATGCTGTTGTTCTTAAAGACCAACGTGTATCAACTTGCTCAGTATACGTCGCCTGGCAATGCTCACGGGCTGCTTTTCATCTTAGCCTTGAACACCTACATATATAAATATCCGTAATAAAAATCAGAGTTTATCTTTGTTTGTCTTGTCGTTTTTGGTAATATATGTCTGACACGTGCGCTGAGAAGGTGGTTACCTAAAGCTTACAGATGCTAAGAGAGATATGCAACAAAATGCAACAGTAAGGGCATAAATAAATAAATGACGGACTGAAAAGACGGACCCTGCTTCTCTGATACGTGATGGGCAAATAATCTGAACTTTTGTGTGAGACAAGCCTCACTTCCTATAGCTTTTTAAGAGAGCCCACATACTTAGGACATATTAAAATTGTTCAGGTTTATAATAATAATAATACCTGAGGTTTTATGTCTCTAAACTACGATGTGATCATAAGGGATGCCGTAGAAGAGGGTTCCGAAAATTTCGACGCTCTGGTGTTCCTGAACGTGTACTGACATGGTACATTACACGGGCTTCTACCATTCCGCCTCCGTCGCAAAGAGACCGCCATGGTCGGGATAATGACGAGGTACTAAATGATCCTCCTAAAAGCAGAAAAGTAGAGCAATGACAAATCATAGAAAGAGCCGCATAGAAACGGGATTTCCTTTCGTGGAGTACGCATCTGAAGAAGAGGAAAGCCGTAATAGTGAACTATCATAGCAAAGAAAAAGCAGAAGCTGAAGAAACAGGGGTTTTCGTATCAACACAGAGAATAAAAGGAATATCGAGAGCAACCCGCGAAGTCCGAATTCACCTATTTCCCAATTAAGCTCGTTCCTCAGCATGTGGGAGTAATGTGGACGTCTATCTTTAATTCACCGAGCCAATCACACATTCTTGAAGTCTCTCATTTCTCTCTCTCTCTCTCCTTCTCTGTTCAGCGTATGCGGAAAATTCAATTAGAATTAGAAGGATAGCATTTGTGAAACTCCAAAGTCAAAGCCGCTATTCACCATTTTGCTATAATAGAAGAAGCTGACCACACTGGCTCAACTCGCGAGTGACTATACACGTTTATCTCTGTGCAGGCGACGTAATGAGTTTCGCGATCTCCTAGTGGTGTTATAAATAAATAGGAAAATAAAACCTGACTTCGTCTCTGACTCTGCCGTAACAGCCTTCTTCGGTTTCACTGTTTCAACAATCATTCCAAAACGAATGAAGGTGAACGGCGCAACACTTTTATGTTCACCTTGACCTTTACGGTGATAATCATCATAGAGTTAGAGAATAATTTACAATTGTTGACCAATCGGACGCCACCATCTCAAGCATTTCCGCTTTTATGTATCCTGTCTGCCAACGCGCAGTGGAACAGCTTGTTCGTGTCCCCGATCACACTGACCTCGACCACGCCTGACGAACCTCGAACATTATCTGCAAGAATGTGGCGCCCTTTCGGGTCTCTCTGGAACTTCATTTGGGTTAAGTGGTCACTATGTGTGAGGCGTTCCGGATCGCACCTTTTTGGCAACGACGCTTAAAGGGCGACGTGTGGCCTTCGCAACACACTTGCAGCCAACGCTGAAGTGATGCGGACAATTGGAAAGTAATGAACAAGAGCTGGTTCATACTTGTACAAGGTCTTCCAGCACCAACAACACCGCAAAGCAATAAGCTTGGTCGGTCATGGATGCAGATATTAAGGGTCTGCGTGGCCGGCACCCCTTCTGCTCTTATATAAGGAACAGTCGCGCAACGAATCCAGATAAAATATACGGAACAGTCACACAACCAAGCCAGATGATATGAGATCCCCTCTCGATTGAAACGGCTGGATATTAGGCAGGCTCTTATGGGCAAAGACAAGGCCTCCATGTGCCATCTTATATATCCAGTATAGAAGGCGGGGGAGAAGCCTCTGCTCTAAACTCAAGTGGTAGAGCATGGAAGGCATTATTCAGAGGTTGCGGGCACACCTTGTTTGTTTGTTGAACACAGCTGATGTCCGTTATGGAATAATTAATGTATTACAGTCAAGAATGAAAGAAAACGACGCAGATAAAGTTGGTGAAATTATTGTTTATAAGTAGGATGTAATATGGCGCTGATAAATTTCATTTTTCATCAGTTTAGTTGCTTTTTTGATGTTTGTGCTCTTGTGATCATTGTAATGAAAACTGGTGTGCTTACGTGCTTGTGTTTGGACGTGTGTCTTCTTATCCTTAGTTTATTCACTCATATCTGTTACGGGCCTCTAAAAAGTCGCTTTTTATATATATATCTGCCCGCGCCAAGTTATCTCTCACCCACTTTTTTTTCTTCACATTTACATTACAATTAGGTCTAATAACTTCCTCGTATATTTTCCTTGGCATTGTCTGTTAGATCTCATTATTATTGTGTCAAAACACAAAACCAGCACTAAGTATACACTTTTTCGCTTATATATATTGTCACAGTTCGACATTCGCAGAAGAAGCGTGCAACAATTTGCGTTCGTAAGAGCCCCACACAAGTAGCAAGAAAGCCGCGCCATAGAACATCGTCTTGCACGCGCCATGATGCTACGCCACGGGACTGGCACGAGAATCGAGCTGAAGAGGAAGAGACCGACGAAGTTGGAGTCATCGAGCAAGGGACATTTTGGCTGACCATTTAGTTTTTAGTTTACGGGCACAGGTTTGCCCTAAATGAATAGTTTGTATGGTACCAGGTATCATTCTGGAGGATGTGCCGGGTATGATTCCAAGCCTACCACATGCAAGGGAGAGAATTCCAGATACCAGAAGATTCGAGCCAGCAGAATTAACACCTGTGCATCAACGCACGAGTCGCCGAATACGTGGAGAGCAGCGCGAGTTTGGCCCCCTAATTGATCCATCAAGACCTGTCGAGACCTCAAGCACAAGCGTCACTGCGATGGCCATCCAGTCGATGCCATCTCCATCTCACCTCATCGTGGATTCACCACGTACACCAGAGTTCTTCTACGGTGACACCTTTGAAGATGCCGAGAACTGGTTTGAAGGCTCCTAGCGCGTTGCACGTTTGAATGGTTGGGACGAAGCCCGGAAACTTCGTTACGTTTACGTTGCACTGCAAGATTCGGCACGTACGAGGTTTGAGAACCACGAAGCGTCCTTGCTGTCGTAAGCGACTTCCGACGAGAGGTAATCGCAGCCTATCCGAACACTGACCGCAAAGACAAGGCAGAGGCTGCTCTTCAGGCGAGGAACCAACGAAGTAACGAGAGCATGGCCATGTACAGAAAAGACATGTCGCGGCTCTTCCACCGAGCCGACCAGAACATCGCAGAGGAGAATAATTTGCAGCACCTAATGCGCGGAGTAAAAGAAGAGACTTTTGCAGGCCTGGAGCGTACTCCACCGCGAACTGTGGCGGAGTTCCGGTCCGAAGCAAGGAGCAATGACCATGAAAAAAAAACACTACAGCAACGTGCGTGACTGTACAACAGAGACTTCGGCATCGCTTCCGTTAGAGCGGAGTCGACTACCCTCCCACACGTTAAAGTCCTCCGGGAAATGGTGAGAGCTATCGTCAAAGAGGAGCCCTAGAAACTGCAACTCACCCAAAGTCCTCCAGCAATTCTCTCAATCGCGAACATTGTACTTGAAGAAGTGCGACAATTCTTCAACCACAGCCTCAGGTGCCTCACCACACGCAACCGGAACCTCAGCCACAGCTGTCGTACGCCCAAGTCGTACGGCAAAGCACCAGACGCTCAAACTTTGCGCAAGCTCCCGTTATGCCACCAACGTTTTCTTGCAGTACGCCACCGCCGATGCCAGAAGTGAGACCCCGTAAAAGTGATGTATGGCGCACTGCAGACCGGCGGCCCCTCTGCTACCACTGTGCGGAGGCAGGTCATCTTTATCGGACACGCCACTACAGCCGGGTCGGGCTATGTGGCTTCCCAGTGAATGCACCCTGCCCTCGTAATAGTGAGCGCCCTTAGGAAATTGGAGAATTTTTATCTTCGCGCTATGCCTCTCCAAACACTCAGCAACATGAATCGCGGTCGATGGCACCAATGTGCAATAGGTCGCCGAGTGCACGCCCTTTATCTTCTTTCCTGAGGCGTCGTTCACCAAGCCCTTGACGGGAAAACTAGAGCTAGTGACCTGTGGAGGCAAGGCCGCTGATTTTTGGAAAACTGAAAACCCTTCATTGTTAACCGGATCAGACGACGACACTGACACAATAACGAATAAGGCAGACTAGTGCCGTATTGGCGACGTGACATCTGAGCTACAAGTCAGAATAGACGACGTCGAGGCCATAGCGTTAATAGACACTGGTGCAGAATACTCAGTAATAAGTGGCATGCTCGCAAAGGAGCTAAAGAAAGTGCTCACTTGTTGGACCGGACCGCAGATACGTACTGCTGGAGAACACTTAGTCAGCCCCGTAGGATTGTGCACAGCGAGAGTGTGAATATGAGGCCTTGTGTACGTAAGCAGTTTTATTGTTCTCCCCGAATGTTCCCGTGAGGCAATTCTGGGCATAGACTTCCTGCAAGCAAAGAGCGCCATCATCGACTTGCAGAAATCCCAAGTTTCTTTCTCTACAGAGAACGCTGTTGCCATGTGCCATGTGGAGCAACCAATGGTTTCGTTTCTTCGTATTGTGGATGAAGGTGTGGTAGTGCCGCCACTTAGCAGCATGACAGTTGCTGGGAAAAGCGTCGTTTTTCGTGAATATGCCGGACTAGTTGATGTAAATATCGAACTGCTTCTCACAAAGAGAATACGCGTGGCGAGAGGTCTGGTGAACATGCTGAACTGATATACTGATGTGCTATTGACTAACTTTACCAACGAGATACAGCATGTGGCGAAGGAACCAGCCATAGCATCACTTTATGATCACGTACAAGTCTCAGATGTTTGCACCATAAAAAAAGCACCAACAACTTCCTCAACAGTGGACAGTGTCCTCCAGAAAAAAGATATTGAGCGAGAGCTTTCATTTCTGAAGAAATACCAGATTGTGGAGTTGATCGAAGAATTCGCAGAGTCTTTTTCCTCTTCATCGAAAGTCAGACGTACTCCCGTAGCAAAGCACCACACTGTAATCGAAGGACACGTTAGACCAGTATGTCATCATGCAAACCGAGTAGCTCAGAAAGAAAGAGGCGATAAAGAAGTAAGTACAGGAGATGCTCGATGACGATGGCATATAGCCCTAAAAAGCCCATGGGCATCGTCAGAAGTACTAGTGGAGCAAAAGGACAACACCATGCGGTTCTGTGTTGACTACAGAAAGCTCAACTTCTTCCCAAAGCGGGACGCTTACCGACTCCCACGAGTCGACGATACGTTAGATAAACTGCTTAATGCTCACTTTTTTTCATCGTTGGACCTAAAGAGCATGTACTGGCAAATAGAAGTCGACGAACAAGATCGTGAGAAGACGGCGTTTGTGACGGACTCTACGAGTTCAAGGTACTCCCATTTGGTTTGTGTTCTGCTCCCGCTACCTTCCAGAGGATGATGGACACTGTGTTGTCCGGCCTCAAATGGCAGTCATGCCTTGTTTATCTAGATGGCGTAGTAATTTTTTCCACTACGTTTGAGCAGCACGTACAGAGATTGAGAACGGTACTGGACGCTATTCGCACGGCTACACTTACGATCAAACCGGAAAAGTGCCACTTTGGATTCCGTGAGCTTCGGTTCCTCGGGCACATTTTCAGTTCTCACGGTGTCCGCCCAGACCCGGATAAGATCACTGCGGTTGAAAATTTCCCAAGGCCAAGAGACAAAAAAGCTATGCGACGTTTCCTGGGGCTTTGTCCTTACTATAGGCGCTTCGTTGAAAACTTCTCCAAAATTGCGGAACCACTGACACGGCTTACGAAGGAAGGTGTACCGTTCATCTAGCACCAAGCGCAACAAGACGCCTTCTGTGAGTTACGACGGCGTTTGCAGTCACCTCCCATACTCGCTCATTTTGATGAAGGTACCAAAACAGACATTCATACGGACGCCAGCAACGTTGGCCTCGGTGCTATTCTTGTTCAGTGGCAGAACGGGGAAGAAAAAGTTACTGCTTACTCCAGCCGCACTCTGTCAAAAGATGAGTATAATTATTCAGCTACATAAAAGGAATGTCTCACAGTTATATGGGCCATCAGTAAGTCCCGTCTATATTTATACGGTAGACCATTCCGGGCCATCAGTGACCATGATTCATTGTGTTGGCTTGCGAACCTCAAGGATCCTTTCGGAAGATTAGCTAGATGAAGCCTGCGTCTACAGGAATACGACATCACCGTAGTCTACAAGTCTGGGCACAAGCGCAATGACGGGATTGCTTATCACGAGCACCAGTCCAGACCTCGTCTCCTGAGCATGAACAAGATTCCGCATTTCCTGGAGCTGTGAATGTGTCGGAGATTGCTTATGATCAGCGAATGGACCCAGAATTACTTTTGCTCATTCAATACTTAGAGAGGCAGCAAGTCGAAGTATCGCGAGTTTTCGTCCGTGGACTACGTTCCTACGTCCTCCACAACAATGCTCTCTACAAGAGAAACTTCGAACACTCCGGTGAAACGTCCTTGCTTCTGATACAATCGTCACTGCGAGCGGAAATTTTAGAAGCGGGCCATGATGACCCATCGGCAGGTCACTTGGGCATTAGTAGGACTTTAGCAAGAATCCGCCAGAGATATTACTGGCCAAAATTGATGAATTGACTACAGCACTATGTCAGATCATGCCGAGAATGTCAAAGACGCTACCAGATCTTTTGAAACCGATATAGCCACCGAAAGTCGTATTTGAGCAGGTCGGAATGAATTTGCTAGCACCACTTCTTATGTCATCGTTCGGGTTCGCTGGATAGTTGTAGCAACCTACCACATGACCCGGTATGCCCAGACGTCATCTCTCACAAAAAGAACGGCAAATGAAGTGGCTCAGTTTTTTGTGACCCAAATAGCGCTGCGACATGGCGCACCTAAACTCCTTATAACTGGCATAGGAACTGCGTTCACTGCCAGGCTAGTACAGTCTGTCATGTAACTAACGCACACCGACCACAGAACTACAGCGTACCATCCGCAAATTAACACTTTAACTGAAAGGCTGAACAGGACGCTTGCTGACATGTTCGCGATATATGTGGACGTTGAGCATCGGACTTGGGACACCATATTACCGTATGCTACATTTGCATACAATACTGCAGAACGAGAGACAACCCACTTCACGCCATTTCAACTTGTTTATGGTCGTACAGTAATAACGACATTAGACACGACGCTGTCTCTCAACAACACGAATGAGGAGGACCCTGACATCGGCGAATATGTAGAAAGGGCAGAAGAGGTGCGACAACTAGCTCGGAACCACATCATTCAACAGCACGACGTCGACGCGCACCGTTACAATCTAAGACGAAGGGACGTTCACTACTCCCCTGGAGATCAAGTGGGGGTCTGGACGCCTCTACGTGCACGTGGCTTACCGGAAAAGCATATGCGGTGCTACTTTGGCCCTTACAGGGTCCTTCGTCAGCTAGGCCCATTAAACTACGAAGTGATCCCTGAAGGTAAAGTATTCATAACACGACGCATGAATCTCCCGGAAGTTGCACATGTAGTACGGATGAAACCATACGACAGGAACTTGTTCTGAACAAGCCACCTGACACACGTCGTCTAACACAAGGACAAGTATTATTGTTTAGAAACTGTCAACCGGCTGTACGCATCGGGTTGATGCGTGCTAGGAGGGGGACTAATGCCGCAGTTCGACATTCGCATAAGACGCGTGCAACAATTTGCGTTTGTAAAAGCCGCCACACAAGTAGCAAGAGAGCAGCGCCAAGGAACACCTTCGTGCACAAGCCACGATGCTACGCCACGGGACCGGCACGAGAATCGAGGTGAAGAGGAAGAGACCGACGAAGTCGGAGTCAGCGAGCAAGGGACATTTTGGCTGACCATATAGCTTTGAGTTTATGGGCACAGGTTCGCCCTAAATAAATAGTTTGTAGAAAACCAGGTGCTATATTT
Source organism: Rhipicephalus annulatus (assembly GCA_013436015.1). Taxonomy (NCBI): domain Eukaryota; kingdom Metazoa; phylum Arthropoda; class Arachnida; order Ixodida; family Ixodidae; genus Rhipicephalus; species Rhipicephalus annulatus. The sequence continues at coordinate 162,221 of WOVY01012447.1, forward strand.
ATTGGTAACAATGACGCTATGATGAATGGGCGATGTGGCCTAGCTCATACGACATGCTTATTCCATCTCACTTCATCTTCATTGGCTGCTACCAACCATCGCTACCTACTTACGTCACATGATCCCCCCCCCCAAAGAATGCATGAGCTACAATCTATAAAGCACGAACAAGTGGAGTCTCATAATAAAAAATGATGCCAGAAAACGCAGTAGTGCCATACGTCACATGGTGGTTCCATCTACTTTCACAAAACGTTCACAAGAAAGGCAGTCCGGTGATATCTAGGAGACCTCAGGTGAGCGAGGTTGGCTGTTGCGTTCTGGAGAGCATGACCAGCCTGGTTAGTAGTAAGGAACCAACAAGGTTGGGAGTCATTGTAGCGTTGGAAGGTTGGATGTCTCATGCGTTGGATTCCGAGTCGTGGCTGCGACAGACGTTTTGCTTCTTGAATGCGTGCTTCTTGATTGTTTGTGACAGCGTGATTCCTGAGTGCTGGCTGTATGAAAAAAATTCCGCCATATCCACGAAGTGAATGATGATGAGTGGGTGAAGCTCCGGAGGTAAACCTGGTAAACCATGAAGCCTCTGTACATTTTGCCCACTCGATTTTATTACATCACTCCCCATAGCGTACGTCGCCGCACTAAATCGAACGATTGCCTTCAACCAATGACACGCGTCATATGTGACATCATTCCTATTTTATAAGATCTCGCGTCTTTCATCAACTACAAGTACCGCTTTCTAGTTTATAACATCTTGCATCTTGTCATCATCAGCTACAAGTACCACCATCTAGTAAACACTACAAGAACTAAACGAGAGGTGGCTACATACAGGAGACGGTACCGCCATCTAGTGAACACTGCAAGAACTAAACTAGAGGTGGCTACATACAGGGGACGGTACCGCCATCTAGTGAACACTGCAAGAACTAAACTAGAGATGGCTACATACAGGGGACGCACAGCCCACGCCCTAAGGAGCTTCGCCCCTAAAAAGTGCTTCCGTATCTTTCTTGGCGTTTTCCGTGGTGTTGCCGTCTGGGTAACTGCAGGTTCAGGGAGCGTCTCTGGCTACTTTCCTCTGTACGAGAAAATTTGACGTCTTGGAATAGTTTTTTGGGTTGGATATCTTATTTTCCTCTGTTCTTCAATTGGTGAGTGTGCTTCCGTTGAAGTTTGCGTTCGCCGACGCCTTCGTTGAAATCTCTCTCGTTGTCGCATCAGTTTCTGGGCTTGGCTATGCTTGCTTTGCTGATATTGCTCGGGAGATAACTGAAGTGGAGCCTCTTGCAGAATTGGACATTCAATTCTTTCGGAAGTTGATGTGTCCTGTAGACAACAGGTGCATTGTGAACAGGTGTCTTGCTTATCGGGCATTCTTGGTGGTGTGCCATCATCGCTAGCCTGCTCTTCAGAGGCTTCAGTGACGTTGTTCATTACGGATGCTTCTGAAAGACAGATGCATACGAGGTTTGATGTATGATGTACTTCTGAATCGGTTTCATTCTTGAATTGGCGAGCACTGCATGAAGGTACCATAGGTGACGAAGCATCACCAGGTTCGAACTGCAGATTTTGAAAGTCTGCGGTACCGTAGAAATGAAGTCTTGCGAGAAAAAACATTCAGAGTTGACAGGTAGTTAATCAGGAACTTCTTCGCTGTTGACTATGAGTGGTTCTTGCGCCTAGTAGCGTGTGACGTTCGATGCGTCTGTGACTTCTGTTTTGTTAAACTGTCGAGGGTGTGTGCACCGGACGGTGATGCATGAAACCATACGGAAGGAGAATGGCTTGACAGGGTATTTTTCCGAGGCACCGGGTAATCTAACATATATACGGTGTCCTTATAAGGCAAGTGGTGAGCGTTAAGAGCACTTGAAAACACGCGTGATGAAAACACAGGTGGTGGACCACGTATGCGAGACGAAGAGTGAAGGGCATCAGATGGTTTATCAACGTCTCATGTCATATGCTGAAGTGATGGCTTCGGATATGCCGGCTTTCGTGCAGAAGGGAGGCCCGCTAGATGGTTGTGCTTTTCCCAAAATACCCTTGACCTTCTGTTAGTAAACTCATGTGCCACTTCGTCTTGAGGCAGTTGTTGATTCGCGCTGGGTTTTCGAATACTTGAAGACTGCTTCGGATATTGACGATAGTGTGCGGTTGTCTCAAGGTGGTTGGTAATGAGTAGGCCTTGGGGTCATGGTCGTTAAAACGGAAAATCATCTCCCCTTTTATCTTTTGCCATGACTCGTCGTTTTCAAAGATGTGGGTGAGATAAAACTCAAATGCCTCACCGGATATGTAGTCACTGAAGTTGGTGACCATCTCCCGTTCGGACCAGAATGCAGCAGCGGCGTGGAGCTCGAATAAGTTGAACCAGTTCTGCACGGGTCCGTCGTCCGCTGATCCGGTGTACTTCTGGATGTCAAGGTCGTCTGATGGTGCTGTCAGGATGCTGGTCTTGGTGTAGAGTTGGGATGAACTTGTGTGGTCCACGTTCGGTCACTGCGTCTTGGCGAGATGTTCGATGATGATGGCCGGTTGATGAAGTGGCTGCCAGGTTTTCATCCTGTCGACTCGTGTGACGCTATGATGAATGGACGACGTCACCTGGCTCATACGCCATGTTTATTCCATCTCACTTCTTCTTCATCAGGTTCTACGAACCATCGCTACCTACTTACGCGATATATATATATATATATATATATATATATATATAGATATATATATATATATATATATATATATATATATATATATATATATAATATATATAACCAGCCGTGAGCAGGAATTGAACTTACAACCTCGTAGGTTCGCTTCCTGCTCACGGCTGGTTATTTTTTTCGCCCACTTTTCTTTCTTTCTATTTACATTCCATTTGTTCTAATACCTTCCCCTATACATTCCCTGGCATTACTCTCTGTTAGATCTCATTATATATATATACATATATATATATATATATATATATATATATATATATATATATATATATATATATGTGTGAATGCGTTTTCACATAACTGTTCATTCAGACAACGTATAATATTTACACATTTGCCGTGTCTTCTTATAGCTTGTCGTGACAGGAGAGAAGGGGGCAGAAGAAAATTGTGGACAACAACAACAAAAAGAAAGAAAATGGGGGTAGAAACGTTAAAAAATAATGAAAATCTAAAAGCGGAAGCAAGAAAAACACCATGGGATTAGGAAGGGACTCAAGATAGTAAGGCGAACGCAAGCGAGTCGTGCCATTCTTGTCAAGAATATCTCCCACGCACCAACTTTTCCTCCAAGTGTACAGTGTGCCACCGTTTTAGTATTGCCCCTTCCACTACAATCCGCTGGCAGCTTTGAAGTTTGCGATAAATTGGTGGGGAGAACCTTAAACACTTCTAGTGCATGTTGGAGTCATCGAAAGATATAAAAAAGCCGGTAATTGTGGCACCATCATAATATTTGTTATAAGCATTGGCTCCTGTCAGTGAAGAAAAAGGAAGAGTGCGTTAAAAATCTTCCCTTACAGCGCCTATATAGAGATCCAGATGTCGATCTCTGTTGGCGTCTGGGGTCCATTGCCGTCCGATTGCCCCACGAAAAAGTTGGTTATCTTTGTGGGGTTCATTGAAGAAATATTCCTCCGATTGTAAACTTCGTGCAAAGTCGTCTAGGTCTTTTAGAAGCGTGATTCCATCATACTTTCTATTGCCAGGGCAGAATGTAAAATGTAAGTCCGTGTCATAGTACACTCAGTTCTTTTTTTTCTAAGTTAAGCGCTTCGGGCGCATGTTGGTGGCATTTGTTTGTTTCTTTGAGGTATGGGGGCAAATCTTTCTGAACGGGAGGTGGCTTGTTATTTTTCATGTAAGCAGCAGCGGGTATAGCTTGTGATGAAATAATGTCCCGCGCGAATTTCTTTCTCTTAAGTTTCACGAGCAACTTACCGAACATAAACAAGGTCGTAAGAAAACAGTTTAACAGTTTAACATACTGGAACAGAGCGTGCGATTATCCAAAATTTTCGTTTTTGCTTCTTGTGTGCTATACAGGTGGCCGAAAAAAACATTTAATAAATCGGAAGGTAGGCATTAAACCTCAAACAGGGTGTCACCCTTGCGGGAAAAGCAGATGCAAAGTATGCAAACACATACAGACAACGACAGTGGCGAAAAACACCCACTCAGATTTTAAGCACAGGAAAAGCGGTGCACTAGACTGTGCCTCAGACAATGTCATGTACGTTCCAGAAAGTGGTGTATGTATCATGCGATACGTAGGCCAGACAGACACTTCATTTGGAATTAGATTCAACAAACATCAGGCACATGTACGTTCCCTGCCAGGCCTTCCACTTTCAAAACACATCACATTAAATTACCACAGCTTTGATGACATCAGGGTTACACTACTGAAAACAATTTTTGAATAATCAGAGACAGGGAAGAACGGGAATCTTACTTTATCAGCAAATTCAACACGATAAAAAACGGAAGAAATGAACAGCCGGGCACTCTATCAGCGTTACGATCGCTAAAAGTAGCAAACACATTTCCCTAATCAGTCCTCTGCCCCAAGCCTCCCATTGCGACAATAATAATACCCCCTAACAAAGCTGTAAGCGTATGCATCTGACAATATAAAATTGGTTTGCCGCTTCAAGCACAGCCGGAACGCGCAGATAAGTGGCCCCGAATGTCGTGCAATATTCTTCTTTTGTTCCTTATTTCTCTTTGTGCCTTTTTTAACGCATTCTTCCTTTTCTTTCACTGACAGGAACCAATGCATATAATGAATATTGGATGACAGTGCCACAATTACCGGATTTTTCATATCTTCCGATGCCACCAACATGCACGCGAGGCGCATAAGTTTCTTCCCACCAATTTGTCGCAAACTTCAAAGGCCAAGAAACGCAAATCCAAGAAAGCATTTTCTGAGTTTCAGTGCATACTTGGCCGGCATCGTTGTTTTTCTTCTTTTAGAGACGCAAGAACTTTCTGCAGACGCTCACGTTATTATTTTTTTTCAGTGGACGCGAATGCAACAATGTGGAACAGATTCCTTGGCACCGATTTTTCATGAGTGGGTGTCTGACGTTCGTAAATCCAAGTGGACAAAACACAATTTTCGCTTGGCCAAGAACGCTGTTTTTCCACAGTCAATAGGGTATTACACATGAATGTGTGTGGTACCCAGTCAAAGCGCTAGGAATGACTCCCTTCGTAGGTGCTGATGGGAGCGGTGTGGCGGTACGCGATCTTCGGAGTTATCGTATCGACAATATTATGCAGCCGAAACACCGACCACGTATGCAACGCAATTTAAGAAAAGAGTGAATGGTTTTACGTACAGTTTCCAATCGCCCTTTTTCTTCCAAGCAGCGCTGTTGTTGTTGAAGACTGGCAGATCACAGGTGTCACTCTCAAGGTAGTTATAGCGATTATAAAGTTCCACTTTCGCAGATGATATCACTTGCACATAAATTCTCGGCGATTGTATATGCGGAAAACGAAATATTTCGCGACGCTTCACTGTCTCCGTTCCTTCCTGCCCGATGAATACAGATCACCTAATAAACCCGCACTCATGCTCGCTCACAAACTTCGATGTGAACTAGCTGCAACCTAGCGACGTCATCGCTGTTTGCCAGGGCAGAAAAAAAGGTAAAATGGCAGCAGAAAGCCGGAAAACTTGATTGATATGTGGGGTTTAACGTCCCAAAACCACTATATGATTATAAGAGACGCCGTAGTGGAGGGCTCCGGAAATTTAGACCACCTGGGGTTCTTTAACGTGCACCCAAATCTGAGCACACGGGCCTACAACATTTCCGCCTCCATCGGAAATGCTGCCGCCGCAGCCGGGATTCGAACCCGCGCCCTGCGGGTCAGCAGCCAAAAGAAGCCGGAAAACTAGAAACAGCAAAGAACTAAAAACTTACATGGGTGATATTTATTAACAATAATGCGAACAAGCTTGAATATAATATTACATCTGTTTGGCTTATATTTCCCATTTTGCTGCGCAATGTACAAAATTTAGCGTTCGTGGACTACATGCAGAAGCGTGGTGAAAAAGGACGTGCGAGGGCTTCGTAGCCTTGGCTTTGCTGCCGCAGAATGTATTCGCCGAGTATAATTTATTTTCCAAAAGATTGTCACTCTTGTGGGTAGTGTACGTTATATACGAGCTGCTTAATGTATTCGCGTTCCAAAAGCCTGAACGAACTTGTTCTGATTTTCTTGTTGTATAGAGAAGCATCACAGCTGTTTTTGACATTGCTAAAAAGCTTATCGCATTCTGCCTCGTCACTAAATCTTTGAAACAATGGTGCTTAAAATAGCTATGTATAACTCAAGAAAATCCCAATGCTTTCTTCAAAGCTATCAGTCCTTCTTTGCATAACTTATTCATGGTGCTTCACACACCTCGAGAATTTCTGATTTGTCTTATGTCTTGAAACAAGAAAGTTCGTAGATAAAGAAAGATGAGCCTTAGATTTTTTTCGTGTTTTTTTTAGCACGAGGTAGTATTTTTTCTAAAAGTTTAATGGCGACAGTGATCGTCACTTGTTTATTACAGCTCCGAAAGAATAAAATGGCGTAAAAAATGCCGGACGTGTCAAATTATCTCCACCATAAGGCGTTTTCTGCCTTGTGCCCTTACAATCATTTGAAGTTTTTTTTCTTTCTTTTCTTGCGGTGACTGCATAGTTGGAGATTCCCTATTGAAACTGAAGAGACACTGCGAAACCACCTTATCAATTCCCTACAACACCCTGAAGAACAGGAAGAAACTAAGAAAGATGGTGTGTAATGTTTCCTTATACAACACAGGGAGAGCTCGTGGCGTTCGATAACGCTTCTCAAGCTTTATGGAAATCGACTTTCGCTCAGCCAAATTAAATTGCCTAGGCAGCATTGAATCACGCTGCGGCCTACGTCTGGGCCCGTCTTTTCGGAGTGAACCACAGTTGGGACACGTACATCGTTATTGTTAACAAGTAAGCTTTTAGTTAACCAAACTTCTAGTCGCAGCGGAAGGCTGAATAGAACGGCAAGTGAGGTGATTAACGCTGTCTGGAAACAGTACGGAAGCGACGAAGTTACCACCCAGTCGACTCTCTTCCTACAACATCTCTGTCCGATTGCAAGTGTGTGTGACGCCACATGGTCCCTGCTGGCAGACGGTTTGTGCTTGCGGTTTTTTTCCCCTAAATACCTCTATCTTCTATTTGCAACTAAAGCGAAATGAAATGCCGATATTTGTCTTCAATGTACAATGTCTAGCACATACTTCTCTACTTCAAAAAGATGAACTCAGCCCCGCGAGTGCTAGAGGAGATTACATATCGACTTCCGTTTCTCAAAATCTGTTCAATAATCCTCGCAGATTATTTTTTGCAAGAATGCCTAAAACTGCTGGCTGAAGGATTATTGGCTCACAGTAGGAACGTTCACTTTTTTCCATGTATCAGGTGCTTCTCGATTCACTGCAACCAAGTGAAAGAGACCCTCTGATGGCTCAGACATTATTTAAACTTTTTTGGGAAGTATTTGCATGCACGGAGTGCCACAGTGATTAGAACACGCGAGGTTGAAAGTTGGGGACCCTTTGGCGAAGCTTGATTGGCTCGGTTTGTTATCTCAATGGTTCTTAGCCACTCGGAGTGGTTTGAGCAACGCAGCACTCACACGTGTAATGGGCCGATAACAAAAACTTGAGAAAGTGGTGTGGCAATAATGGCGCTCCCCTGGAGCGCTTCTATTGTTTATTTAAGTCAATCAGTAATTTAATCAGTCAGTCATTAGTGCAGACGGGTTGAAAGCAGGTGTAACTTCCCGGCAAGGGTCTCCCTATCCGCGCATTGATCGGAGTTTCATCCACAAAAACAAAGTGAAACAGTATATAGAAGAAAAAACAACACAAGCTAAATAAAATTATGCATAAGCAAGAATCACAAATTGTTTACGACTATACATGCAAACAACATCAGTAATAAAACGTCTATGACAGGTTGTGACACAGCATGACGCAACACAATGGTTATGCCAGCAAGTCTTCATTCGTTTGTCGCTTTAGATCATTGTGAGAATGTCTTAGACAACTCTATTAAATGAATCTTCACAATTCACGTGCAATTATTCCATGCACACACTGCTTCCCTCGGCTTGATGTACCCCGTATTCGTGTGACTAGCCCAATTTGGTACGACTGTTGTAGCTGTGTTATTATCACGTGTGTCGCTATGACGAGTGCGGAGCACCTGAATTCAAGCCAATTAAAGGCAAATCTTGTGTGCAGTAAGCATTGGGAAGTGCTGCACTACGGCGTTCGTTATGCTAACGTTGCTTATAGAAGTCTTGATGACGCAACCACTGTAGCAAAGTTCGTGGAACCATCGCACTCTCGGCAAAGTATAGGTAGTAAGCGTGGCTTATGTGCGTGTCTTGGAGAATACCTTAGTAACCTGCGCTTCGCCGATGACATTGCATTGCTGAGTAACTCGGGGGACGAATTGCAACTCATGGTTACGGAGTTAGACAAGGAGAGCAGAAAGGTGGGTCTTAAAATTAATCTGCAGAAAACGAAAGTAATGTACAACAACCTCGGTAAGGAGCAGCGCTTCGAGATAGGTAATAGTGCACTTGAAGTTGTAAAAGACTATGTCTACTTAGGGCAGGTAATAACCGCAGAGCCAAACCACGAGATTGAAGTAACTAGAAGAATAAGAATGGGGTGGAGCACATTCGGCAAGCACTCTCAAATTATGACAGGTAGATTGCCACTATCCCTCAAGAGGAAGGTATATAACAGCTGTATCTTGCCGGTACTTAGCTACGGAGCAGAAACCTGGAGACTTACAAAGAGGGTTCAGCTTAAATTGAGGACGACGCAGCGAGCAATGGAAAGAAAAATGGTAGGTGTAACCTTAAGAGACAAGAGGAGAGCAGAGTGGATTAGGGAACAAACGGGGGTTAAGGATATCATAGCTGAAATCAAGAAGAAGAAATGGACATGGGCAGGGCATGTAGCGCGTAGACAGGATAACCGCTGGTCATTAAGGGTAACTGACTGGATTCCCAGAGAAGGGAAGCGGGTTAGGGGGAGACAAAAGGTTAGGTGGGCAGATGAGATTAAGAAGTTTGCGGGTATAAATTGGCAGCAGCAAGCACAGGACCGGGTTAACTGGCGGAACATGGAAGAGGCCTTTGTCCTGCAGTGGACGTAGTCAGGCTGATGATGATGATGATGATGTGCGTGTCTTATATCTTCAGCTGTACTGCAACCTGTCGGGAGTGTACCTGTAGTTGTATAGTGGCGCCATACAACTACGCAAGTGGATTTAGAACGTTTCATCTTATTGGGATAATCAAAAATCACACCTGACCATTTAGCGAGCGGCTACTCACGACGTGGAGAAAACCAAAAGTGGGAACTGCAGCGGCAGCACAGCGCCTCTAGCGTCAGACAGCTGAGTTGTGGGTCGCTTGCGCGATTCCTCGGCCACGCTGTATTTTTATGAATGGGAACTACAGTTGAGCTCTTGTATCACTCAGACCCTGGTAGACGTTAAGAAACCTCATAATGGCAAAAATAATAAGAAATTTCCCAGTACAGAACACTGGTTTTGACAAGCAAAACTGATGGGAACCACGTGGCTAACCCAAAAACGTTGTATGAGATATTATTCTTGTATAGGAAATGAATTTTATGTAGCATACTCGTAAAGAATTACTGGCCTCGAGTCACTGCCGGCATCACACTCTACGCAATGACTTGCCGAGATGGTGAGCGACAGAAGACACCGCTGCGTAGGACAGCTAGTCTTCTGCAGCCCATCATGCCACCTCTCCGGCCATTCCAGCATATCGACATGGACTTACAGGGACCGTTCCCAACATTTATTTCCGGGAACAAATGGAGTGTCGCAGCCACTGAATTCCGCACCCACTGCGCAGAGACAAGGTGGCATTGCCTAAAGGCAGTGCTACCTTGTCTACCTAAAAGTTGTATAACATTGCTACCAGGGTGGCACTGCCTAAAGGCAGTTCCACCCTGGTATCAATGTTCTTCGTTGAGAACATCATCCGCGTCATGGCACCCCAGAGTTTCTCATTACCGACAGAGGTATGATTCTCTCGTACGTGAGCATCGCGTACAACACGGCCATCCAAAAAACGACCCAGGTGACGCCATACGAGTTGGTATACGAAAAAGATCCCAGCCACGACTCTCGATGCCATGTTACCCAACGTCACCGATGAAGAAAGCCTCGGTGAAGAAGCCCATCAGCTGGCCCCGCCTACGCAACGAAAATCAGCAATAGGCAGACAGCCGTCGTTACAACCTTCTACGATGCTTCGTGGAATACTAACCCGGCAACCAGCGGTATACGCAGACGAAGACCTATAAAGCACTGTTATCAAAAAAACAGAGTGTACCTGACTCTTTTCCGAGGGTTCTAACTGGCCACGCATACGACTCTCTTTAGAGCGACAGGGTGGCTCTCTTGATAGGTCAGAGTAGGAGCGCTCAGCAGAGTCCCTTGACGCTTTTAGCAAGAGTGAAAGGACTTTTTCACGAAAGATCACACAACCATACTTTATGGAGTCAGAGGACTTTATTGGTGACGCTCCTACGTGGGTGAAGCGAGTCTATGGCTCTTTCATCGTCATCGCGGATGTATGGAAAGCACGAAAACAGCTAACCGAAACAAGGTAAAACAGCGCACGGCAACCGCCACAACAACATGCGCCGTCGAAAGTCTATAGTTATTTCGGTTACCGGCGAGGCTTGTCCTAAACATCGTAAAAGACTACCGCGTACGTGCTGCCAGCATCGCACCATATCTGCACCTTAAACTACCGTATTAAGTGACAGTTTTGATTGGGCTCCAGCTACATCCCTGCGGGCGCATGCTACTGTAGGAAATGGCGGGCAGCCTACTTGCGCACAGCTGCTGCACACGCCCAGCTAGAGCTGTCTAATTAGTAGCTACAAAAGCAGTACACTTATATTATCTCATAATCTCTGTCCGCAGCTCCATGAATACTCTTTAATCCAAGCCTCACTTCGAGCACAGAGCATGTGTGACCACCACTGAAGATGCGCATGCTCACATCATCGGTTCGCAAGGCAGATGATACACAGAGAGGGAGGAGGCACTAGCGGTGGCACCACAGCTGTGGCCGCACCGCCACACTGGTCGCGACGCGCAACACCCCCCCCCCCTCCCCCCAAGCATCCTATACCCCACGTACAATTCTTCTTGATGTGTTCAGTACTATCTCCGTACAAATAGCATAAGTCCACCAAAAACGAGAACCGCCTATACGATCGGCAACATACTGAATATCAAATACCGAGACACCTCTACAAATTTGATTACGTTGCTGACATAAATAAAGAAAAACTTCAAAAATTTAGTTCAAAGAAATTCTCCTCTATAATTGCACTGCCATGCTCTCTATTAATACGCTTAATACAAATATTTGGATTATTTATTACTTTGTGTGCCTCATGGTTGAAAATTCAGTCTCTTTGTATCTTTGTTTTTGTTTATTGTTTATTCAACTGCTTATGAATGCATATGTCTGCAAATGCGTTCTTCAACCTCACTTATTGTACATATGAAAATAATGATTTCTGTTTCGGTATTTTGTAAATATTTATTGTCCTGTTGATTTTTGTATTTGAGATGTTTATATGCCCGATCAAAATTTGCTCGTTGTGAGTCTGTACGAAATGGTGTTATCTGGTTAGTTGTGTATGACGTGAATTTTGTACCTGACTGTGTTTCAGAGCAAGAGCCTCTGTCAGACTATGTAGCCTCTTGGTTTTGCTTTGTTTTGCTGTTATACGTTCAGAAAAATTAATAAAATCTCAGTCCCACTGAAAAAAACTAAACAGTCAGGAAGAACCGCTCGTTAAATAACGTATAAATCAATACTGGCAGCTTAATACACCATGGCACATAAAATTTATAATCCCAAGTTGGCAAAAAACACACATTGTACGTATATCACTGTAAAGGTGTCTAACGCACAAAATTGCAGTAATGTATAAGCAATGAAGAAACTATTGCGATGGTGACCATTCATTAACTTGTAAAAAGCACGTTGGCGCTGTTATGCATGCTGTTTTTAGTTTTGACGCAGTGATTAGGTTGATGAAACAAGTGCCTCCAATACAATCTTCGTGAAAGATCACGCAACCCGTACATTACGAGTTGCATGGGGTTGCAGGAGAAAAAGAACAATACGGGCACCATGACTGGCGACGCGCACTTAAGCAGTAACAACGAATGAGTGCTGATCTTCTGCAGTGTGTTATCCCAATGTGACCTCTTTTCACATGGGCGAAAAATAATAAATGAAAAAAAAACGCGTATTGCCAGAACGGAGCTCCGAACGCCGACGCTTGCGTTCAATGAGGCATAAATGTTGCTGATGTTTCGAAACGCGAATATGGCTGATTACTTGTAGAAGGAAGGGCCCTATCGTGGCTGTCAGCGCAGCGTTATCACGGAAGGCAAAACGTAAGCTCAATACAGGACTCATCGAGCCCGATCAAGACGAAGTGCGCCCATCGCTTGCTCTGTTCACGCTCCACGGGTCATCATTGTCTATTGCTGCAGGGCCCCTTAATTGAAGGCTTGTGAGAGTACTTGTACAATATAGAAAATGACACACATGCAACACTATATATATATAGTAGCGTATACTATGCTACGTCAGTGTTCTAGCCTATAGTGCAACACGGTCATGCACATTCCCGAGCAGGAAAAAAAAAATGGGAAAGGAAACAGTGCAAGCGGTGCCCACCTTTTCATTTGTTTTCTCGCTCTTTGTATGTTGTCAGTCCGTGCTGTTTCATCAGGTTAGTTCACGAACTACTCAAATTACGTTGCTGCATCGCCAATGGGGATAAAGAATACAGTGGCCGGCAAAGAAGCACAAGATCTCAGTCTGGGCGATGGGACTGCACACGTCTATTTGCGAGTTACCAGAGCTAACTAGAGTTACTCGACCTAATAAAACGTGCTAGCGAAAGTGTGTTGGAATATTTCTGGTTACCTTTCCAGCCTGATTGATTGATTTGTGGGGTTTAACGTCCCAAAACCACCACATGATCATGAGAGACGCCGTAGTGGAGGGCTCCGGAAATTTCGACCACCTGGGGTTTTTTAACGTGCGCCCAAAACTGAGCACACGGGCCTACAACATTTCCGCCTCCATCGGAAATGCAGCCGCCGCAGCCGGGATTCGATCCCGCGACCTGCGGGTCAGCAGCCGAGTACCTTAGACACTAGACCACCGCGGCGGGGCTACCTTTCCAGCCTGGCAGTTCTCTAAGGGCGCTTCTTCTGAAAACCAGTTCGAGACGACAGAGTCGTTTCGTTATCGCCTTCAGTACCCGTCTTACCGACGATAACTCCTCGCCACTTAGTTCTTCGCACATCAGGTGAAAATGTGCAGCACTAATGGCGCCGCCCGTCCAAATTTCGCGCTTTTGGGCTACACGCTGGGACCTGAATTGTCACTGTAGAAAACACAAAAACGAGTTGTAGTTAGACGATAAGGCGCTGCAGTTTTCACGGCAATGCGCACTTGCCGCAGGGTAATCAACATGCAAACCATTTTTCGCTCTGCGCCGCCGAGATGGAGCCTATTAGTGTACCGCCATGTTGCCGCGGTAAAACTATACAAGCCGGGCCCTGTCTGGCTGAGAGAGCTTGCCGCATCCCTAAAGTCTCAGACTAACCGTGCCCACCTCCCAATGGAATACCGGGAGTGCAAGTGTTTTGCCCTTTCCTATAGTGCCAATTAGGGTGTCTTTGTTGGGGGCCAGCTGAAGAGGGAGGCATCTGAGGCTGACGCGATTAATGCAAAAGGGGATTTGCGCATAAGTGTACCATGAGGAACTACCTTACTTGACAGTTTGATGACTTTAAGAGTTGTTCTTACTACGTCACTGTCATTAAGCGAATCTCGTCTTATTTCTTCATTCACTCCTTACGCCTTCCTCACACTTCGTTCAAAACACTTTCAAACTCCAACTTATCAGTTCGTTTAGTTCCTTTCTCGTCTCATGATTGTGTCGTGGATCACCTCGCTTGTTTTTGTATTTTTATTTAGGGTTTTATTTCACGTTGCCCTTGTTTTTTATGGTTACACCCTAGTTCTTGCGGATGTGCGGTTGTCATCCAGGCGAATATTCATGCCTAATAAACTCAGTAGTAGGTTGAGCGTCTCTCCTTGTCGGCGCTGTGCCCCTATTTTCGTTCATTATGCCTCAACCATTTTCACACTCTTCATCGAAATCAGGGACCTGGTTGCTCATTACCCATTTAACCATCATGAGAACTGATAACATCGATCCCGTAGTGCAGGGGTCTCAACCAAGGGCCTCGAGGCGCTCTCGCTAGCGGTGCGCCCCGCCCATGACTGTCCTCGCGCCACATCATTTTGTAACACAAAAGCATCTTATGGGAGGGACCACGAAGACTTTCTTGACGCGTTTCTGTCATAGATTAGAGCTTGTAAAATATGCACTAACAGATGACAAAAAAAACTAGAAGAAGAAGTTCTGTTGCCCGGAATTGTAATCTGCGACAATTGTTATCTCGTGCTACGCGCGCGGATGCTAATGCATTCGTTTCATACGTCCTTCTTTGTGTTCTAGCAGCGTGCTTCAATTGTCGATAAGTGACACTCACATGTTTTTTGTGCGTTCTTTGTTCTCGAGCAGCACGTTGCAGGTTTTGAGCTGCTTGCCATTCTTGGCGTGACATTTCAATTTGTAGCTATTGCATTTATTGCTTCACCATTGGGGAGAAACCATCACTTTTTTACGTGCTCGTTGGTGCCATCTTTGCGCGAAATTTACGTTACGATTTGTCCGGGTAAATCTTCACAACTTTAGCTACCAGAACAGTTAAAGCATTAAACTGAGGCTTTGTTGTTGGCATGAAGATGTACCGCTATCGGCATGAACGAGTATGAATCCACGTCGAATGGCGCTGTAGCTGCGAAACACCAATGTGTATTCTAAAAGCTTTTGTGTTGCGATGCACAATAAACGCTCAAATACCTCTGTGTGGACACGTTTAACATCAGTGTTATTATGACGGAACCATCAGGCATGTTCTTTTTTTCTAATGTATGCCCATGAGCTACACAAGTATGACTGATGCGAAGCTGCGAAGCCTTTTTGTTTTTTCGTGAGGCACCCCTTGAGAGCCCCATGTGGTAAATCATACATATACAACCTTGGAACGAAGGTTTATTTTTAGGAAAAGGCATCGATACTTCAGTCATTCTGGCAATAAGTACCGACATCTTTCTTGAAACTGCCCGTGAGGCCTCTTTTGAAAATGAGCCTTGTATGATATATGGGAAATAACTTCTTTCATATGACAACATTCACTGACATTTTGCGCGAACTCCTCATCTCCGCTTTCTTCCGGCCCTTGCATGAGAGTGAGTTTGAATGAATGAATGAATGAATGAATGAATGAATGAATGAATGAATGAATGAATGAATGCGTAGCAAGAGACAACAGAGCGGCCATGAAGGCGGTGGACTGAACTGTGCTGATCTCACCACTATTCCAAGGGCCGAAGCAGGGCGGCGGTGACAGCCACAGTCATCCAAACCACCAGGAGCGTGAGCTCACTCTATCTAGCTGGCGCATCGATTTCTCTGAATGGATGCATGAGAGGCGCGGCGCAGCACTGCAGTATGACGATGACGAAGATGCTACAAATTAATGAATGAATAAATGAATAAATGAATGAATGAATGAATGAATATCTATTCTATCAAAATACAGGAAATGGGCATCAAGCGTACAGCTACAGTGGTAGCTTGAAAAGTGCGGAAAGCCCAATAGGTCAAACGGACAAAAAAAAAAGACGGACCAGCAGAAACATGGGTCAAGCCAGCAAAGGCAAACCAGCCAGCAAAGGCGAAGACATTCGTATACTGAAAAGCGACCAAGTTGCAATGAGCGAACACTTTAGCCCATTAATTCAATGAAAACCAGCACCATGTGGAAACAGAAAACTATGAACGGCCGTTCTACTTCATGGAAGCATGACTATCCAAAAAAAACCAATGTTAGGCTCCCAGGCCAATGCTCATTCGGTCAAAAGAAATGAAGACAGGGGTGCGTTAACATGACATGACCTAATATTCTTGAAAATGGCTGCGAATTAGTCGGATAGTTTATACTGTGATGACTTAATTTGTATGGTAAAGTGAAACAAAAGCCTTTCATACCTCTTACGTAAGTGAGGTTCTCTATAGGTGATGTGAGTTTGAGACCACCGCCGTAGTGGGTACGTGCCCTCGGTCCACTCACTAGTTATCATCATCGTCAGTTCTTGAGTCTGTCGGCGAGAGGTGAAGACGAGTTGGAGTGGCGGCGAGGGCATGCCCTTGATGCCGACTTCCCGCGACCATGAGTGCGGCGCGACATGGCGCAGACGCGAGGGCTGGTGCGTCGTCGGCGGAGGCAGCGCGGAATCGTGTCGCCGTCGAAGAAGTGCCGGGACCCGCCTTCGCATCCAGCAGCGGGGGGCTCTCGGGGGCGCTCATGTCTCTTGTCATCTTCGCTCTCTTCCTCATCTTCATCGTGACGATGACGGCCCGATACCTGCGCGCCGGCCAGCCAGCACAGGTGAGCTATAGTGAACAAGCTGTGTCCTATTCCCAGGAGCCATCTCTCTAAGACAGCTACGTTGTTGTGCATTAGCTTAGTGTTTATAGGCGAAAAAAGTCATATTTCTCAAACAAAAGCTAGCGGATACCAGTAAAAAATAACAACAAATTTCCTTATAAAAATATCTCTTTCAAAATCCTCAATTGTCAGCAAAACATTGACTTTCAGGCCATACTCGATGGCCTATATAGACAAGCTCTTAGAGGTGCACAGAACACAAAGAATGTAAGTAGCTGAAGTAAACTATACGCCCTTATTCTGCTGGTATGTATATAGGAGAAAGGTCTTGGTAAGACACTCATATGAGAAAGAAAACCAACACTAACGACAAGACATCGCCCTTGATATTTTGAGTAAACAAATATGATGAATCTTGGTTCATTCTGCTTGAAAACTGAGCATGCTAGTTTATAGCGATGACATGGGTTGAATAAATCAACATTTTTTGTCGCCATATATTCTGACATCATTCGCTTTCGTCAATCTCAATTGCTTATCGATAAAAAAAGACTGCATTGATATCTAAGGAAACCGTGTACTAGAAGCAACACACTTGAAGTATTCTTCCTACGCCCCAAGAAGTCACACTGGCATAGTTGCTCTCACGTTTCTGCGCCAAGCATGCTGTATAGAAGTTGACATTGGCCATCGTTACTTGTAATCAACATTTTTTCTGCACGTCAATGCACAAGTTCCAACAGAAATACCAGCAAGTTGTTAGGTGCGTACTTTATTATCGTGGTTCTCCGATCAGTAATGCAGCCAGAATTTTTTTCTCGAAAGGAGAGGGCGGGGGTGACCATGATTTATGCATGTACTGTAGGTGTGTGAGTTTCTATATGTGGGTTACATACACACATGCAAATTCGAAAAGTTCTGGAGAGGGGAGGGTGTACCATCCTAACCTGACCCTGCCACTGACTACGCAGTGCACCAGTGTCTCGGACCGTCCTTGCATCTATCTACTCGATCCCTGAGTCGAGACGGAATGATGAACTAAAGAGCATTCTTAGAAAATACGCCATGATGCAGTTAATACTGGAAGTTCTCGAACGTTTAGATTGTGGCCTTCAACGTGGTGGAGTATAATAGTGTAATTGTTTTCGGTCAATTGTTTGGCCCTCTTATCGAATCCCGCCGATGGTCGGCTGCTACTGTTTGTACCGTCAGCAGCACGCCGTGCCGCAAGCGCTGACGAAGCGTGATAAGGAAATACAGAACGGACGTGTTATCCCATCCTTTAATATGGAATGCTTTCGTGGATAGCCTGTCCCCACGTACACGTTCTTGCGTGATAGGGTTTTCGGAGAACGCAAACTAAATAATACTGCATATATCTTTTAACAAAAAATGTATTCCTCTATCCGCTGCACTTTTCAGGTGAATAAAGTTCCACTTGAGCGATTTCCCAAGACTCGTGCTTTCCATTACTGCATCAGGAGTCATAGACATTTCAAAGCAGCGACTCCTTTTTAATGTATCCAGAAACCTTGTGACATTTCAAAACAACTATTCCACCCCCGCCCCTCCCCGCACACCCAAGGAGTATGAAAAAGCAATACAAGAAGCAACTCCAGCATTGCTTCAGAAGTAAGTGTTTTTATATCGACTCCTTTTCAAGACACTCCCAGTTCACATTGCGCAAACAAAGCCTCCGCGCAGCAAGTTTATCTCGTACTCGTCTATAGCGCATACGATTTTAAACCTGTGTAAAGATAAACGAAGCCTTTTGTGATAGGTTGCGATAAGTTGAACTGCAGTATATCACACGAAATTCTCAACCTGCGCAACAGCCCCGAAAGCAGCTCATTGGGAGGAGAGTGAGAGGATAATACGATATGACACTAAATCATCCAAAGTCTACGGTTATGAACTAAATCTTAGAACAGGTCCCTCTTTCGGTATGCAAAAGCTATCCCGAAGCCCGTAGCTGCTATTTGAAAGGATAGAAGAGCCTATAGTACAAACACAGCGGAAAACTAAGAAGAAGCACTAAGGAAACCTAGTCATTCATACACGACACAGTGCTATTGAAGCCTTATTCGCTCCGAGATAACAATGTATTAAGGCAAAAAAAAGTACACCCCGCATTATCCTCTGAGTTGAACCATTAGTGTGCGTGCGTGTGCGTGTGTGTGTGTGTGTGTGCGTGTGTGTGCGTGTGTGTGCGTGCGTGTGCGTGTGTGTGTGTGTGTGTGTGTGTGTGTGTGTGTGTGTGTGTGTGTGTGTGTTTGTGTGTGTGTGTGTGTGTGTGTGTGTGTGTTGGTTTTCTTTGCAGAAACGCTTTCTTCCATTACTTACGGTGAACGTTTCATCGGTCGTGACATTGGTCATGCGTTCGAGTACGTTTTTGATGATCTTCACTCTCCCGGCCGAAACATTTCGCTGAGCAGCGTTCAGGCATGAATTCACGTACTATGACGTCTGACGCCTCGCTATCATCATTATAGGTGGCTCAACCGTGATTTTTACCGCATTTAATTGGAAGCGTTGACAAAAGTTATAAAAGTAAAACGAGCACACCACTGTACGAATAATGGCTAAAATGACAGTGTTTCGTAACTGGTACGCATTAGTAAAAGAAAAAAAATCAGATGCCCCGCGGACCCATAGCGAGAGTCAAGTCACTAAAACTCACCGTTCAAGAACTTTTTGTGAATGAAAAAATAGTAATGTGTGAAGAGCGTGAAACAGGAATAAGCCAAGGAAGCCCACATTTCGTGTGTTTCTTTTCCGTCTGTCCTTGTTTGCTATACGCCTCTTTTGAACCGCTAGCTCTTCGCACTTTTCTCAACATTTTATGACGTGAAAGCCTTAGATGTCAACTCATCAAACAAGCGTCGACGGTGGCGTCGGAGTCAACACGAGTGATTCAAAAAATCATCATCCCGCGATGACGTCACATGTCACCATAATCAGTGACGTTATCATGAAGCTATCGTGAGATGTCATAGATTGACCAAACGTGGGCCGCTCCCGAAGGCACCGCGAGGCCTCTACATAATTCTCATGATGCCTACAGAAAACCATCTCACAGAGCGGAGCTCTTTGCACGAACTAGATACTAAGTTTTCTGTAGTAATCACTGCCGCAAAGTGCGTCTATATAGAGCCCGAAACTACGCTGATGAAGCATTCAGACTTGGGCCAGGTTATTTATCAATGCTTGGCTTTCCTCCACAATCAGTCTTACAACGTCAGGGCTGACTTTGACCCGTTGCGCATTCGGGTAGCCTCTGCGTGGGGTGGTTTCATAAGCATAGTGCCTTCCCCTTCGTAAAGAAGTTTCACCTTAGAAACAACAATGCCTGAGCACTTGAATATCATCTCGACTTCTTGCCTCACTTCGGTCGTAAAGCTCAGAAAAATGGCGACTTACGCGCAAGTTTTATGACGCCTTTTCTCACTGCGAGTCTTATTGTGTCCCGCAGAAGTCGCGTAGGGAAATTTCTTCAGATTGTGATGTAAGATCGGGAGCTCTCGCTATCCAGCAGGCCGGAGGGAGTGACGGAGATATTTAAAGAACTTTGGAGGTAGCGGTGACAGACACCTATGAAAGAATTGAGAATGATAAAAACAGCGCAGACGGGCGTTTGCACTGGTACTTTTGACTAGCCTTCCTCTTTGACCGCGTGAGGGTCTTGACTAAGAAGAGTGAGGCCAGTCAACAGCACCGTAGACGCACGTCTGCGTTGTCTTTGTAACTATTTACTTTTTTTCTAAGTGTCATTCACCGCTACCTCCACATGAGGGTCTTAACTATACACCGAGTGGCGTCGACGTTAATCAATGGTTTAGAAGGGTCTTCGCCTGCTCTGTTGAAATACGACCACGTTAGTTGGTCTCCCATCACCTCAAATAAAGCAGCAACTAGAAAAAAAAGTGGCATAAAGAAACGAAAAACAGAGTAGGCAATACACATGAGATTGCACACGTCTCTTTTCTTAAGGTCACTTGCCTAAGGGTTCTTAAATGCTTGCAGGTCTGGGCTCCGTGGAGGGAAACTTTAAACTTGCTTGAAACGCATACTGCAATCAAACGCGCAGACGAAAGACTAAGAATTTAGAATCACTTAGGCCTGTTCTTCGCAGTTACATTTGTATTCTGTTTTATACTTTTCAGCCATTTTTTATCTTGTGCGGTGCAGACTACACTCTTCATTATGTTACGGCAAGGCTAACGAGTGCTGGAACACTGGGTCACGTTCCTGAAGTTGTATTTATTTCGTCGCTGTTTTTTAAACGTGATCACACCTACGAGTTAGTAAGT
Source organism: Rhipicephalus annulatus (assembly GCA_013436015.1). Classification (NCBI taxonomy): domain Eukaryota; kingdom Metazoa; phylum Arthropoda; class Arachnida; order Ixodida; family Ixodidae; genus Rhipicephalus; species Rhipicephalus annulatus. The sequence goes on from WOVY01012447.1 coordinate 183,233, forward strand.
GTGCCTTTCATTTAGTCACTTTTTCTTTTTTTCCTCCTTCTCTACCTCCAACCCGATTCATGAACACGCACCCTCATTATCACTCCTGAGTGCAAGTTCTAGTGTTTAAAATCTGACTACCCTGCCTACAACGGTAAAAGGGCTTGTGAATACTCTTGTAATTTTGGCGGAAAGTAGGAGTAGAAACGAGATGACAAAGTGCTTTTTTTATGCGCTTGAACTCCAACACATTTTCAGCATTTTCGCGAGAAAACTTATTCTGGTGACTGGCAGTGAAATATATTTTAAGTAGTTCGCCTACGAAGCATCCGCGTAATATGTCGGGCAGTTTCGTTAATGCTGTCTCATTTTCTGCTTTAGGTAGCATCTATAAGCCGGCACTGTGGGTATTCTGAAAACGTTCACGAAACTTCAAGCTAATCTTGGCGCACGAAACACTATGAAGTGGTCAACAAGATTGATTTTTCAACTGTTGTTTTAGCTTTCTAGCTCGCTTCCACTTCGTGGGAGGAAAGCGGTCCCGATGGAATACAAGCGATCACCAAAGTACGTTTGAAAGGTTGCTGCGTCGTCGGAATATTCTCTTTCGCATTACTTAATCTTTACGGTCTGACATAGGCTGTACAGCTGTAAGGTGATGATGTGGAATAACGGGTAGGAAGTGCGTCACCTCGCGAAAATATACGTCTATCAAAGGCGAATGCTGCTGACTAAAAAGAGTGTAATTTTTAAAAAAATCAATTCGAAGGCTGATAAAAACGCCACACCAAAGGAGAATTTTACAGATTCCAACGTATACCTTAGGTTCCTCACAGATCACCGTATGTATTGTAAACAAGCGTCTTCCCCATCACTTTTTTGAAACTTAGCCTGGGAAGTGTAAAGCCGTTACCAGTATTCCTATGTAGACCGGTGATTGTCAGCGCCTGGAGAGACGAAAAAAAGCACGTGTTATTGTTAGCGAACCACTTTAAAAGTAGACAACGACGAAAACCATACATCAGGTGAATTAGTGCAGATTCCCGAAGTCGATGTCACCACTCCCTTTCGCCCAGGAAGCTGCTACATTTATACACGAGAAATCCATGTTTCCAAACACGAAAACAGATTTATGTTTACGTGGCAGCCTAACGAAGCAAAGACATCTATTGCGCTTCTTTATCTCTCGCTGAGTGCAACGAGACGAATAATGTACAGAAAACATTCTCCGGTGCCGCAAAGCCTTTCTTTCTCAAATTCAACGGCTTCCGAACAGCACGAAAGCAAAAGGATTTTCTTGAAAGCGTGGCGAACAATGGGTCTTAACGGAAAGGCCCCTATATATTGAGCAAGGAAACGAGGCCGATTCTATACTTATGTTGTACTGGAAATGGATTGATCTGCCCGTATAAACAAATTTTTAGGAGGCAAAAAGAAGCTTCAAACGAAAGGATCGTCCACCTCAGTGGACCAGTAGCTATAGAGTGCTAGGCCTCTAGGCCTCTGACCCAACGGCCACAGGTTCGACCCCGGCCGTGGTGGTCGCATTTCGATTGAGGCGGATTGGTATAGGGGCCCGTGTGTGCAATGTCAGTGCACTTTAAAAGACACCAGATGGTCGAAGTTTCCGGAGCCCTTCACTACAACTTTTCTCATAATTACTTCGTAGTATTGGGACGTAAAACACCGCATATTATTAAACGAAACGATTCTCGCCCAAGGCAATCGGGCAAGCACCTTTGTCGGTGACATTATTACCACCATGAGATCGTTTTCAACGAATTCGAAGCATCCATTTCGTCACATCCGTGAAGAAGCATGCTTAAGCATACCACTGTCTCAACTTGCAAATGGTGAAAGCCTTTAACAAAGCAATGTCTGCAGAGCCTGTAACTGTCAGCTCCCAGCAGCCAGCTCCCTGCCTTCATAATGCTTTATTTATTTTTATTTATTTGAGATACTGTTAATCCTATCGGTCTGTTGCAGGGTGGGGCAGTTCACAATGCAGAAAAAGTAAATACAAACAATATAAAGATACACAAACAGCATAGCACAAACAGAACAATGCAAACTAAAAAAACGCACACAGGTTTACACAGCGCGAACAAAATTTATACAAAAGAAGAGCACTGCAGTTATACATAAAGATTTCGAAGTTATACACACAGTGACTGCAGTTAATGTAGTTAGTGCATTTAACTGCAGTGACTGCATTGAAATGTAAAACACAGGTGGACGTTACCACTTAACCAGTTTCCGTATGAAGCACGCCGAGCTCCTTAGCCTCTCACGACATCTGTTGACGCCGCTGTCGTAGCTTCTCGTTGGACCGAAACACAGATTTTACGTATACCGTACATAGAGCATCCGTAGCATGCGTATGGGTTGAAAACAGACAGTACTCGGTCCATGAATATGTCGGTCTGCCCATCAGTCTTTGCGAGCGTGCATCCGGCATCCGTCTGTCCATGCGTCTGTTTGGCCATTCTTTATACTAGTCATTGAATTAAACGTAGAAATTATAGACCTTAGAACCTAGCTTGGCTCCATCATCAGCATACACTTCGTCGATCTGCAGCAATATTTCACTAATGACCAGAAGTGTCCGTTCAGTGGAAAAAAAAACTCGTCGCCGAGACACTTTGCCATCTTTTTGTGTCCTCGACTTATACTTTACGTGCTGCGGTCAACTGTTCAAACAGCGACCAGTATTTATACCCATTCTGTCCAGCCCTTTAGTGCTAGTGGCGCTACATTTCTATTACGCGTTTTGGAGAGCAAATATAAATTTGGCATGTGTAACTTTCTAGAGATAGTTAGTTTCTCTGTAGGCACGTCGACCTTTTATAGTAAAACTACATGACATACAACACCGTTTTCAATACTAAATTCGAATTATCAGCTGGTATTCTGTCATATCGACTCAGTGCAGTGAAGCCCCTTGTGCCCAAGCCTGAAAGGATTACTAGTCGCTTACAAACACAGTTGAGACGATCTGGCAGCAGTGCTGGCCGAAAAATAATCTACGAACGTTACGATCCGGCATTCGATTCGATGCCGCGGTGTGTACTTGTACGCCAGAAAAATAACGCTGGCCGGCAAAACCACAACTCAAACGCATCTCTGGCAATCCTTATAGTTTTGCTTACCTCGTCTACACTTTAATACAACAATTAGAGGCTCGAGCGTCTACCTTCGCGAGCCACCTGCGCCGAAATCGGTGCAAGTAAATGTGACCTGCACGAGTACAACTCTCAGCGAATATAGGCCTATAGCTTACCAGCCGAGTACGTCATACATGCCATCGGCATTTCTGGGTTAGATAATATGCTATGCCGAGGAGTGTAAAAATAACTGTACAGCAGATCCTTGCCATTGGTAACTTAAATGAATCGTTAGGGAGTTTTAGAATACCGTTTGCAAGCGCTGCGGGCGTTGCGGGCGCCATATGTGTTTCAGAATAGCGTTCGCCCTACTGCGATCCGCAACGCACGATCGCAGCGACACCGTAGCCTCGAAACGCGTTCTTGCGGGCCACATGCGGGCACGACCTACTGTACTCCTGACCTGCCCAGCTGGCGGTGGTCTACGGAGCTACCTGCGCCGGCTCAGATTCCGAACTTCGCCGCCTAGGGAGCGCTCGAGTGACCCCAGCTGAGCGCCGGTGAATGCATGAGAATGCGTGGGTTGCACGCTTGAATCGCAAATCAGGTACAAACACATGTATCAGCGTGCAAAACAAGAAAGAATGACGACGTAGACAGGTTGGCCACCAAATGTTTATTTAACTCATCATACCAGCTATATGTGTATACAATGGTAGACTTGTTGCCGCTGTATTACACTCAGCTGGCTTGCAATTGCTGTCTGGGCAAGAAAGGGCAAGGACTATGACGCTTGACAGTGTCCGCGGCATCCGGCGCGTATAGAAAACAACCCTATACAGACAATTTTGCGCATAAATACCTTCGTCTCAAATGGCAAATGTAGATCTCAGGTACCTGAATAATCAGTGATAGATACTCTGCAACTGTTTTGAAACGAAACAGCACACAAAATTACTTATTCAACGCTAATTGTTCACACAATGGGTGTGTTTCTAAACATAGTAGCATAACCACATGTAGTGACATGGTTTCCATATGTGCACTCATGTTGTCTTTCCTTCTTTTTTTCTTGGCTAACAGTTGTGAGTATAGCGCGTCGTTGTTTACTTTCTTGAGGATGTCGGTTTATTATTATTTTTTGCGCTAATATGCGCCTCAGTCTGTCATGCACCGCCAACCAGCCCAGTAACTCACTCCTTTAGAGACGCGTAGTCTTTTAAAACACAGAAACTGTGTTGTTTTACAACACTCTGTCGCTAAAAAAGCTACGCGACGTATTTATGTGATTGTTTGTGCTGCTAAGGGCTTATTTGTTTGTCCTTTTCTCTGTCTTTTGCACTTCGCTTATTTTTCCCCCTTTTTTGAAATGTTTCTACAATGACCTTGTTTATTTATTCCGACCATGGATGTTTACTGTTTTTGTGTTTTTTACGTTAGTTCATTCATGATGTATATCATGTTTTTGTGTGACTGCTGTGAAGCTGCCCACTGTATGAGGTGGCCAGGTTCCCCTCAAGCTGCTCAATGCAGCTTTTTTGCCTGGTCATCTTCGCAACTTGTTGTTGTGAATACACAATTCAATCTTAGAAATCACCTCGATCCATTTTTCATGGGCCTCGGTCACTGGAAACTCATGAAAAGTCACATAAGGAGTCTTCCCATGCCTTGATTCGCAGAAAGGCACGTAGCACACCACCATCATGATGGTTAATTTGCACCAAGAAACCTCGTTTCACTGGTGTACAAACTGCACCGACCTGCACGCTTCTGTCGCAGCTCGGCACGAGCAGACGGTAGCGAAATATTGTCATTATAACTTTAAGTTCATTCAAAAAGAGGTTTTTATTTATTTTATACGTCCAGAGTGTATGCACGCGTAAACATTGCTGCTTTTCTCCCAGCGTCACCCGAGCAGACGCAATAAAAAAAAAAGCGCGGCGACCCATGTTTGGGCCGCCAGCAACCGGTGCGGATGAGGTAAGTTGCAGCGCCACAGGGCGCATAGCGGCAGGCACCAATGCCAGAAAGGGCGTGCTGGCGCTTCGCTCACTGGGCAGGTCAGTAAAATACAGAAGGTCGTGTATGCGGGCCGCCGTCACCACCCGTAGCCTCAAAACCAGCGCTTGCGGGCCACATGTGGACCGCCATTACCGCACGCAATTTCAGATTTTTTGCGTGTGGTCCGCGAACGCGAACGCAGACTCGCTTTACGACGCATGCGCAGTGGCAGCGACCGCACCGCAAGGGCTCGCGGTGCACTACTCTAAAACTCCCTATTGTTCCTTGCGTACGGTGTGCGCACAAAGAGCGATGAGCATCGATGCGACGCGCTTTCAGCCTGCGGCGCAGCGCACACGGGCCACCGCCGAAAGCCACCAGGTGCACTCATCGGAACTTCGCTGACTCATACGTGCAAACACAGGCTTGTCGTTCGGTGCGCGTCCATAAAGTAACACGATAAGACATTTTCGTGCACGTGCGATTCGGTTTCTACCTATCGGCCATACAGTTCCAGCTATCGGTTTGCAGATGTAAATCAGCAACAGTGCCGCTGTGCTATCGTAGCTTGCGCACAAAAATACACCTAATTAATGAACTAGGCGCGTACTTATTGAGCATTACAGTCGATATCAAACTTCAGCGCACGTCAACCAGCAGAAAAAGCGAGTAACTGTTATTGCACGCGCCAGCAAGTCATCTGCCTCAGGTTCTCGGTAATTTCTGTATATTTTCTTTTCTATGTGGTAAATCCTGAAAGAAACATGGCGTCTTGGCGTTACTGGCATGTATAATGCGTGCATGCCAGTAGTCCCCGTATCATGAAGACGGAAGGTTTAGTTGGGAACGAAAATCGTGCATGTGTTTAAACTATACGACCCGTGAAGCGGAAGGGCGTCTTTTCTTCTAACCAGGTTTTTACCATGCCGGGAGCCTGGCACAACGTGGCGCAGTAATAAAGACAAAAAAATGGCCCCGTATCTGCACGTTAATCTGCAAATGTGATCGAAAGACGGTAGTCTCGTGTGGGGAGAGAGTGAACAGAACATTTATTTGATGTTCTGCGAAAGAAAATCGGTGAATGGTATTCTGTGCTGAGATTGTGCAGAGATTTACCTTGTATACTCACGTTGCAATTGGTTTGTGTGGTAAACTAGCTTTTGGTGACGCTTTAGGTGTTGCCGCCGTTTCTCACTTCGAAGGGGTTTTGTTGTGACGCTTCTGTAGTGGCGCTTCGGAAACTGAACGTTCATGATGACACAAGCATGCTTTAGAAGTTATCACCAAAAGTTATCCTATTACTCGACGCATTAAACTTACATCTGAGGCGTCTACGCTCAGAGGCGTATGGCTACGAGACAGTTTTGTTGCTTTGCGGCGTCAGTGGTAACATGCAAGCGCTAGATCAGCAAGGACGGAGTGCCAGATCTCATTGACGCCTCATCGGCATGAGAGTTGGATGGATTGGGAACTCCACTTGAGTAGCAGAGAGTTCGCACTCTCTTTTACTCTGCATTCAACGAAAGAGTATGTTGCGCGGCCAACTCAACTCTTCCCTACTCTCGCACGGATGACTCTGGGGAGAGTAAAACAGTCCCTCTGCTCCTGCAGTATTCCCTCGAATTCTGTGAGTGTATACCCTGCACGCGACAGGGTGATGGTACCCTTACAATCTGCTGGCTGGGTACGGGCAGACGCAAAAGTCAATGATTGATTCGATAAAGGCCAGAAGAGCACCTGCAATACTCATGATACATGATGCATTAGCGTACTGAAAAATTCTATCACGCATTTAAGGCCATTGCATTTATAACTATCTGCTTGAATGCTCCATGAGTGCGAAGGCTGTCATTTGCTCTAGTTGACTAGTCATGTTACGTACGCGCCCGAGCGAGCTTGAGTCTGTGTCGATGATATATGAAGGAATGTTCAGAATAAGGTGCTCCTACCCGCTTGCAGTGTGAAGGCAAGATGACTGCCGTAACAACGCATATCTGTGTGTGCAAGTGCGTGTTTGAAGACATTACGCACACGTTGTGAAACCCGACTCCAAGTTGGTCTGTCGCCTTACTTGACGTTGTCGCTAACATGACGCTAGCGTAATCTGTATGTATGTATGTATGTATGTATGTATGTATGTATGTATGTATGTATGTATGTATGTATGTATGTATGTATGTATGTATGTATGTATGTATGTATGTATGTATGTATGTATGTATGTACGTACGTACGTATGTATGTATTGTTGGGGAGCCACCTCCGAAATCCCACCGCTGACCTCCACTGTTGCGAAAGACGGCGACGCCGACCCGGTCCCACAGGCGCCACTGCTTTCAACTCCGCCGGGAAGGTCACCAGCCGTTTGGTAGCGTATGTTTCTCAGCCCGCGACTGCTTCTGCGTAGAGCTGATAAGACGAGCGGACGAGACGACGGTGAGTTAAACAAGGTTTATGTACAGCATATATACAGAGGCGTTACAATTTCGGCACTGGGGCCGACAGAGACTCGAAGAGCCGAGCTCTCCTCCCTAACACATAGGTCAGCTTTTCGCCTAAAACCGCCGACTCGCACACATGTCGGCTCTCCGACACGGGACCTCCTCTCTCTAGGACCGCCGATCGCGACGCGCCGCAGGGCTTCTTTTATTTACACCGGGTCCAACCAAAATGTCCAATCAGAAGCGCCGCTGGTCGTCAGGGCAGATTCCTCCAATGGGGTTGCCGCGCCATGCGTCAGACCACCAGACACGAGGACGCCGGCTCGCTGTCACGTGCGCCGGTGACTCAATGCACGTGGGCCAGAGACGCGCCGCGCGTGTTTACGCCGTTCGCGCCAGGCAGACTGCGGGCTGGCCTTGACCCAGATTGCCTTTTTCAGAGGCACGGACGTTTGACGAGGACTCGCTGGCATAACAGCACCCCCGACGCCAGACAATGCACCGGAAAGACGAGCTGCTTCCACGGGGCTCGGATGTCAGGTGCGCTCGTTCGCCAGGTCCCTCCAGGTTCGCCGCCAGGGCCATGGGGACAATACAGCTCCAGACTGTTCCGGGAATACAGCCCATTCTTGACGACGGATCCCAGCTCCACTGGCTTGTCGCCACAACTTGTCGACCAGCTTCACTCGTCTCTTCTGACCATCTTCGGCTTCAGCACTTGTCGATGGCTCTGCAACTTGCTAAGAACGGTTCGGCAACAAACAACACACGACACAAGCAAGCGCCCTCGGTCACCCGACAGAACACCAGACAAAGTATAGTACAACATATACCTATCTACGTGTCTATCGGAATTTTGATCCCCCTACATCAAGAGGCACATGTGGGACACAAGACTCTTAAAGTAAGAACTTGAATTTTTCACAATTACAACAACGCAACGAATTAGAATACCACATAAAGTTGGCCCCTTGAGATCACTCTGAACGAGAGCGCTCAGCCCAGGTCGTGATGAGGTCAAAATTTTGCCCCGAATCGCCAGCCAGAAACCGAAAGGTTGAGAAAGTACTAGCTAGAACGCACTGCTCAATGCACCTGCATTAGCGTTTACCTTTCCTTTCCTTTATTTTTATTTTTTTTTGATAGCGAACGTCAAAGTTGCGCTGTGGAGCAACATGCTCCACTTCCGTAACCGGCCACTTTTAGGCGACGATACCTATGCGGCACCAAGAGCGGCTCACACTTTCGACGTTGCACAGGGGAACAACGATACGGCTTGCTACGGATTGACTCCTCACCGCTTAGCTCGATATCGTGTTCGATCAACCTCGTGTTTCCGGGGCGGTCCGAAAACACGTCTCCAAACTCGGAACCAATCTTTCTCAGGTCCTCTTTCTCAGGTCCTCCTTCACTTAAGCTAGGCTCTAGGTTCAACTGTTCCCAGATTACTTTCGATCCCCCTTCGATTACCTCACTCGAACTCAAAATTTCTGCTTCCTCTTCCTCTGAAGCACTTAAAAGTAAATTTACGACTGCTTTCAAGTTACTGTGATAAATTTTGTTCGGCCGCCTTCCTAATTTCTCTTCACAATTGGTATCGGAAAGCTTCGATACTACTTTTGCGGGCCCTTCCCAATCAACCTCAAGCTTGCTCCTTTTGGACGGCTGCAGCAGCATTACCTGATTATCAACTTCAAAAGCACGCTTCTTCACCGATTTCTCGCAGTGCTCCTTCGACAGCACTTTTGCCGCGTTTTTCTGGCTTTCCACTAGCGCTTCAATTTGGCTTTCCACTAGCGCTTCAATCTGGCTTTCCACTAGCGCTTCAATCGAGAGATCCTCACGCTGCTCTCGAATGAGCGTCTCTCGATCAACTCTCGGCAGCTCGCTCCAACTTTCCGCTACAGGCGAGGGCGTTGCAACCCTCTCGCTCTGACTCAATGGCGCCATGTCGTCTCCCCTTTCTACGGAAACCGCGCCGGGCGGTTCGACGACGGGCCGCTCGCGTGACTGCTCACATGACTCACGCGGAAAATTTCTTCTCTGAGGTTCCGTCGACCCGCCGACAAGGTCACTTGAGAGTTCATTGCATTGAACCAGATCAAGCTTCCGCGCTTGCGATCGCGTGAGGGCCATGCACGCTAAGTTGGGGAAGAACGATTTGCCCTGCTCTTTGAGAAGCTGCTCCGAGTTGTTGGAGAAAAGATAAGGAAAACGATCATTTAGCGCGGCAGACACAGCCGCTTCAGTGCGAAGCTTACCGAACGGGCCTTCAATGACAACGGTGGCGATTGGTAAGCGAACACTCTGCTCCTCGGCGACTTGCCTGATCCACGCGCATGCTCCTGTTAAGTACTCCGGAGACACCAATGAAGGATGGACAACGTCCATAGTTGCCGCTGAGTCTCTAAGTGCTCGGCACGTTTTCTCATTCACCCTAATTTCTTGGAGATATGGCTCCAACAACCGCATGTTTTTTTCTGATTCTCGGATTGTTGCGAAGGCAAACTCTTCCTGACAGTTTCTCGCGATGTGCCCTTCCTTTTTGCAGTTGTAGCAGATTAGCGGCTTCCGTTTGTTTTTCGATTCAAATGCCTGTGTGGTAGAAACCTCACTCGATTTCTCCGCTTCTGTTTGCCCTTCCCCTACACTGTCCTTCGTAAGAGACGGGTCCTTCTTGAAATTACGGTGCGGAGCGGGTCTCCGTTGATCAGGTTTCTTTGAAAAGCCCTCTTTTCTCGCATCCTTTTCAACGCGCACTGCCCTGCTGTGCAACTTTCGGCGAGTATAATACTCCTCAGCTAACTCTGCTGCCTTGTTTAGCTGTATTTCCCCAAGTCTGTCCTGCAGCCAAAGTCTGACATTATCCTCGATGCAGCGGTAGAATTGCTCCAATGCAACGCATTCCACCACTTTATCGCGGTCGTCATAAACACCTTCGCCCTTGAGCCATTCGATTAAATCGGCTTTAAGACGAAACGCGAAGTCAACGTGTGACTCATTCCCCTTTTCAGCATACCGGAACCTTTGCCTGAAAGCCTCGGGTGACAACTTATAACGTCTCAAGAGCACTTCCTTAACGTCGTCATAGCTCTCAAACGCTTCCCTCGACAAGCAAGTTATCGCGTCGGACACTTCGCCGGGAAGAAGAGCTATCAGGTTCTGCGCCCAAAGAGACCGCTCCAAAGCGTTTCGCTCACAGACGTGTTCAAACTTGACGAGATATTTCGCCATGTCCTCGCCTACTACGAACGGTGGCAATTGGTCCCTAATTCTAAAACCGCTGACCTGAACTGTTGTAGAAGCTACGCTAGGCGCCTGTGAACACTGTAGTATTGCCAATTCTATTCGTTTCATCTCGAGGCGTTCCTGTCTCTCGGCCTCCTCGCGACGTTCGCGCCTTTCAGCCTCCTCACGTTCGCGAGCTTCACGCCTTTCAGCCTCCTCACGTTCGCGAGCTTCTCGCCTTTCAGCCTCCTCACGTTCGCGAGCTTCTACTTCCCGCCTTTCAGCCTCCTCACGGCGTGCCCAGGCCTCATCGACTTCCTCAGCCGACACTCCCTCATCCTTCATGATCTCAAGGATCGCTTGCTTTCGTTTCGCACGGCCTAAAGTAATGCCGAGTTCCTCACAAATTTCGATGAGTTCCTTCACTTTAAGGTTCTCCATCGTTCACACTAGCCTCTTGCTGTTTGCCCCTGTTAACAATTTACTTGCCGTACCCACTATAAGCCTACTAGCACGACGCGCAAGCAATATTTCACACTCCCGTGTTTACCCCCTCCGCATTAACTTCGGTTTCAAAGCACTTCGACTTTGCTTGAAACGATCAAAGCTCACTACAATGCTTCACACAGCCCTTCTCTAAACTACTACAACCTGAGCTAGAGTAGTCTGGTGAACTGAGGGGAAAACATCAGGCACTCACCGCATCGATGTCGCTGACGCCGGCCGATCCCGCAGCTGCCAACCACTGTTGAGGAGCCACCTCCGAAATCCCACCGCTGACCTCCACTGTTGCGAAAGACGGCAACGCCGACCCGGTCCCACAGGCGCCACTGCTTTCAACTCCGCCGGGAAGGTCACCAGCCGTTTGGTAGCGTATGTTTCTCAGCCCGCGACTGCTTCTGCGTAGAGCTGATAAGACGAGCGGACGAGACGACGGTGAGTTAAACAAGGTTTATGTACAGCATATATACAGAGGCGTTACAATTTCGGCACCTCCGGCCGACAGAGACTCGAAGAGCCGAGCTCTCCTCCCTAACACATAGGTCAGCTTTTCGCCTAAAACCGCCGACTCGCACACATGTCGGCTCTCCGACACGGGACCTCCTCTCTCTAGGACCGCCGATCGCGACGCGCCGCAGGGCTTCTTTTATTTACACCGGGTCCAACCAAAATGTCCAATCAGAAGCGCCGCTGGTCGTCAGGGCAGATTCCTCCAATGGGGTTGCCGCGCCATGCGTCAGACCACCAGACACGAGGACGCCGGCTCGCTGTCACGTGCGCCGGTGACTCAATGCACGTGGGCCAGAGACGCGCCGCGCGTGTTTACGCCGTTCGCGCCAGGCAGACTGCGGGCTGGCCTTGACCCAGATTGCCTTTTTCAGAGGCACGGACGTTTGACGAGGACTCGCTGGCATAACAGTATGTATGTATGTATGTATGTATGTATGTATGTATGTATGTATGTATGTATGTATGTATGTACGTACGTACGTATGTATGTATGTATGTATGTATGTATGTATGTATGTACGTAAGTACGTATGTGTGTATGTATGTATGTATGTACGCACGTACGTACGTGTGTGTGCGTATGTATGTATGTATGTATGTATGTATGTATGTATGTGCGTGCGTATGTATGTATGTATGTATGTATGTATGTATGTATGTATGTATGTATGTATGTATGTATGTATGTATGTATGTATGTATGTATGTATGTATGTACGTAAGTACGTATGTGTGTATGTACGTATGTATGTACACACGTACGTACGTGTGTGTGCGTATGTATGTATGTATATATGTACGTAAGTACGTATGTGTGTATGTACGTATGTATGTACGCACGTACGTACGTGTGTGTGCGTATGTATGTATGTATGTATGTATGTATGTATGTATGTATGTATGTATGTATGTATGTATGTATGTACGTATGTGTGTATGTACGTATGTATGTACGCACGTACGTACGTGTGTGTGCGTATGTATGTGTGTATGTATGTATGTATGTATGTATGTATGTATGTATGTATGTATGTATGTATGTATGTATGTATGTGCGTGCGTATGTATGTATGTATGTATGTATGTATGTACGTACGTACGTACGTATGTATGTATGTATGTATGTATGTACGTACGTACGTACGTATGTATGTGCGTGCGTATGCATGTATGCAAGCATTTACGAAAACATCGCGTAAATGTTTATGTGAGTGTGTGAATGAGCGAGGGACATAAACAATCAATTCATTGGCAAGAAGGTTGGCCTTCTGTTACACGTTGTTGGTCTGCTACAATCTCAACTACTAAATGATGATGGAGAACGAAAGGTGAGATGAATCATGATAATAAGATAAACAGAAGAATATGCACGATCCAATCATCTTGTGGGATGCGTAATGCCGTTTGTAAAGTCAGTGGCTGGTGGAAAGGCATATTTTTTATTTATTTTCATTTAGAGACACTGCAATACCCATAGGGGATTTCAGCAGAGTGCAAGTACATCGTCATGGTGAAAAAAAATAGGCAGCAAAACAACAAAGGGCAGCAAACCTTGCTTCCACAAAATACAACACAGATAAATACAGATAAATACACATACTCATGTCACTTTTCTTTGTGCGTGTGAGAGAAGGAGACGGAGATATCACGCACGTGCATGGGGCTAATCGCAACACAAATGCTTTCTGGCAGGTGCCGCAGCTCGTGACGGCTGCCGTGTCCAGTCGGAACCTGAGCTTCCTCGACAACGGAACCGCAATGCCCGAGCTGGAGGAAGCGGATCCTGCTGTCGAGGCCGCGGTGAACCTGACCCTGCTCGAAACGACGCTGCAACCAGCGGCTGCCGCCAATCGAAGCAGCTAGCCAAACCACTCGCGACCGTGGTTGAAGGACTGTACAGAGGCTTGGATTGGATCGCAGCCTACTTCGGTGTACAAATGCGCAAGAAGCCGCACATCGACTGAACGAGAGTGCGCATTTGCGTCTCCAGATACCGCAGAGGCCGCTGTAATCTCTATAGAAACTTTGCATCCTCTAGTTTTTCATTAATCTCTTCTCTCTGACTTTATCCTTTCTTCTTACTTGTTAGTTTTGTTCCTTTTTTTTGCTAAAGAACATTTTTTTCACGAGTCACCTCCTTACCGTTTATTGTTAACAGTGTCGAACAATCCCATAGCTTGTCACGTCTTTGGCCTTATCTCTTTTCCCTCGCTCTCTCTCTCTTTCTCGTGAACTGCAGCGTATCGCTCGTGTTAAACTCTACACTGTTGTTGGCTTGATCACTGCGCCTCGGTAAACCACACATACGACTGCTCTCTTTATCATTTGTTTCTTCTACTAACTCACAGAACCTGTGCACCCATCTTCGCTGGAGAGGAGGAGCGTAGCCTCGAATAGGTGAATTTTCTTCTCTCACCCTCTCCACCCGCCGTTCGGCTTGTACGCTATAGTTCGGCTGCCGCCGCTGCTGTGTGATGATTGCTGCGTGGCGCTTGCGACGTCAATGTGTTTTAAATGCGCTAAAGCAGTTGTGCTGTTGAAAACTGGAATGTCGGACGAGAACAGGTCGACAGGCTACCACGGCGCTTCGCTTAGCTGCCACAACAACTATCGAAAGCGCAAAAGGCTGGCAGCCGAGACACGCGAGGTGAAAGTCCCTTCGTAATGACTTTACCAGGTCACAGGCCTCTTTTTCCCGACAAATATTTTACTACATGTGGTGTCTCTCCTTGTGACCGTTTCTTCATGTACACCACCTTGATTCCGCTTGGGTACTGGTACACTTCATCCTCTCCAGCTAAGAGAAGCAATGTCGAAGCTGACAGTTAACACACACAAAAAAGCCCAGAATTTGTCTGTTGTAACATCAGCATCCCATATTTGTATACAATATCACATGAGTTATTATGCCTGCGGCTACTCAAATCTAAGCACGTGCAATTTCAAGATTATCGAATGAGCACTTTCCAAATTGCAAGGCAGAAAGGCCAGATTGACCGACTGGAACATGCCTCTAGCGTTTTCTGGAGGACACATCATTTCTCGACTTGTAAATATTGCGACAATACCTTCGACAGTTATGTGACAACTGGACTTTTTTTTTGCGCCAGCCAGAATGTCGTGAAACTTCAACCCACAACCGTTATTCCCTGAACACATGCACTTGTCATGATGCTTCTTAAAAAAACGACAACAAATAACGTTACCAAAAACGGGCGTACTAAGCGTATCGCCAGCGGCGGCTGCTCGCGCCGAAGCAAACTTACGCCATGCCGTTACCATGCTTCCAGATGTACGAAACGTTTATTTTCACATTCAATTTTTGTTATTTCTACACAAAATTCAGCTTCTCTGTCGCACATCTGATTTTTATACTGCGCGAAGATCAGACACAATCTCGTGACTACGACAAAGACACAGGCATAGGGGTACAACTGTACTTGATTCCATAAATTTTGTATTGCGACGTTCCGAGCAAAACAAGGGGGTCTGCTAGTGATTATTGAGCTATGTTAAACGTAAGGAATCACGGCAAAGAAATCGGAGTTATTTTAAACACTAATGCGGGCACCTAAAGTGCAGCTGGCCGATGGCGTATCGCATTCGCTCGTCTCAATTTACGTTTCCCCGATTACTTTGGAGTTGTTCGAAAATTTCACGCTAGCGCATACTCCCTGAACCCCGCAAGACCAGCTCTATCAAGACATACTAATTACCCATTCACACGTGCTGCTTAAGGAATGCTGTGAAATTCTACTCACCTCTTGTCTATTGTGGGCACCGCTGCGGGAGAGTCTGGTGAGTCTCCGCTGCTTTCCGTTTCAATTATTTCGAAGCTGACAGATTATCAATAACCCATTAGCGCCTTTATACTCGCGAAGCGTTGATGTGTTTTGACTGCGCACCGCGAAGAACCGCAATACCATGTGCACTGATCGCATACGCTGCATACACCGCCACAGATCACACATGCACCGACACGGCGGCGAAACATGGCAGACGTTAGGCAGTGCTGCGGCAAAAAAAAAAGAAGAAAGGCAGCATCCTCGTGAAAACTGTCTATAGCTTATCTGTTTACCCATCGCATACTTGATTGATATGTGGGGTTTAACGTCCCAAAACCACCGTATGATTATGAGAGACGCCGTAGTGGAGGGCTCCGGAAATTTCGACCACCTGGGGTTCTTCAACGTGCACCCAAATCTGAGCACACGGGCCTACAACATTTCCGCCTCCATCGGAAATGCAGCCGCCGCAGCCGGGATTCGATCCCGCGACCTGCGGGTCAGCAGCCGAGTACCTTAGCCGCTAGACCACCGCGGCGGTGCTACCCATGGCATGTTGACGTTCCATAGAGGCAGATGCTGAACACGGGGATTCCAGCTTGCAATTGCGTGCTGCTTGCCAACTACTGAACGCGATAAATACCAGTGGTTTCTATTATTAATTTGTCTCACTTTTGTCCCTCTTTTTTTGGATGATTACTTACTAAATGTCTTTTACTTGATACTATTTAGCATTGCAGTTATTCATTTGACATAATTTCTTTGTTTGAAGGACTTTTTTTATTCGCACTGCAATTCGATGAGTGTAGAGTTGCACTTAGAAGCGAATTCATTGACGCGTAAACATTTCTTCCGTGCCGAGATGTCGGCTCGAGCGAGTGTGCGCACTCTAGTTTGACACAACAATATAGCTTAAGCATGAAGTGAACGCTATCGTTAGAGCCATTAAGTGAGAAATGGCACTTCTTCTAATCACAGCACAGTCTATTTATTCTCGTTGTCGTAGAGTTGAACGCAAATGGGCACCTCTAACAAACTGTGGTTCCTTTGCTTGACATTTTCAGATGAGACTTAGCAATGTACGACTATACCTCGCGAAAAAAAATATATGGCTGCGTCTTTTCGACACTTGTCTATGGGGGAGAATTCCGGAGGCCCAAAGCAGTGGTTCAATTGAAATTAAGGACGACGTAGCGAGCCATGAAAAGGGACATAATAGGTGTAACCATAAGAAACAAGAAGCAGGCAGCATCGGTAACGGAATCAACACGCGTTAAGGCCACCTTATAATCGTAATCAAGAAAAAATTGGCATATGCATGGCTTGTGCTAAGAAGAAAAAAGATTGGCAGCATATCCACGGAGTGAATGATGGAGAGTGGGGCGAAGCATTCGTCCATTCATTCGTTCTTGCTTCCGTCCGTCCATGCGTCCGTCTGTGTGACCATCCATGTGTCCATCCGCCCGTCCGTGCATGTGTGTGTTCATGCGTCCGTCCCTGCGTTCGTCCATGCACCAGCCCCTGCGTCCATTCATGCGTCCGTCCATGCATCTGTCTGTGTGTCTGTTCATCCATCTAAGTACCTAAGTACACTCCAAGTACCACCATCTCACATCTTTTCATCATATATTCCCAATATAGAAGCAACGCCATCCAGCGGACATTCCAAGGAATAAACGAGAGGTGGCACACGCACACTTTCTTACGGCGTGCACTTCAGGTCTACTTCTCACCTTTAACCATCTCGAGTTCATGGTATATACTAGTTCACTGTATTCATGGCACTGCGGCCCAACGCTCGCTAAACCTTTCCAAAACCAAGGAGGTTACGTCCAGCAAGTATAACGTAGCAACCTTTTCCTGTCAGATAGCGCTCAATGTACATGCCAATGGCTGCTAATGGAGATTGCAACGTGCGCGCTAACTAAAAGCCGAATGCTAGTGTCTCTCATTCCCCATTAGCATTCATTGGCATGTACATAGAGCACTATTTTTTATTGTTCAACAACGCACAGAAGAAATCTATCACGGGCACCACCTTGGAGGTTAAAATGTTATACTTGTTACATACTACAATGGCTACGAGGGACGAACGAGTGCCGTTTTAAAGAGCGCCGCCCCTAAAAAAAAAGAAACGCTGCTCATTGACAGGTGTTACAAATAAAGGAGGAAGAGGAGGCGGCAAGCACCTGCAAAAGGAGGGTTGAAAGCTGGTTTCGCAGAAATTTCGGTGTCGGCATCCTTGGCTGCGAGTGAAAAATCATGACTTTATGCCTGACCGAAAAATCGAGAAGGATGCAAATCAAAAAAACTTACAAGAGCAGAGTATACGGTCCGCACTAGGGCTTTTTGGGTAAGAGTGGGGATAGAGCCCGGGTTGTTTGCGAGGTAAGCAGATGTTATAGAACACGGCCACGCCTCTGTTTGTGGAAACAGTGAAAAGACGTTCCTCTGCTTGGAACTCATGCTGTGAAACTAGCTTTCTTGCTTCACAAACACACGCGTCCTGTATAAATGCTTCCCAATGCAACATAATATAACGCGGTAATAATGCGTTGTACAAGTGTCCAATGTCAACAAACTCTGGAGTGTGTGATTATCATAAAATGCAAGCCGGTACCCCACCACAAAAGGTGGACACGCTACTGCACCTATTCCCTTAACACCACGTGGTGTGTGCATAGCGAGTTCGAAAAGGTTTTATGCACTAAGTATTTGAAGTGAGCACGAGGAACAGGATGTCACTATTGCGTTCAGCTCCTAAAGGTGAAGAGGGTCCCCTAATTTTCTTTTTCATGAAACAACGCTACACGAAACCTTACAATTATGAATGATGAGGTCAAATTATTTCCCGAGAACCGTTTCCACTGCTATAACACTCTGCCCGCTTTAATAGGATCATTTTAAATATTTTGTTTCTTTTTTCGTTTTTCTATGAAACGTGAGGTGCTCCATCACTCATTCAGCTATGCGAGGCAAATTGTCTAAATCACAGATGCGTTTGCTTTACGCAGAATTTGACGAAGACAGTGGCCTGATTTTTTTTAAAGGCAGATAGACGGGCGAAGGCATCAACGTTTTCGGATGGCCACTGATCTTCGCCTCTGTTTGCAAATACACCGCAGGGAGCCGTTCGTAAGGACATAACACTGCAGTAGTGCAAACTCTATGGATCCCAAGAGCCATCGAGGAGCCTTCCTCACTGCCTAAGATACGACAGCGAATGCATTTATTTATTTACTTCGAACTTCTAGTGTGGTAGCTCACGTTGGATAGACAAACAGAGCCAAAATAGGGACTTTCGGGGGCTTGAGCGAAGCTGTAACGTACGAGATTTCACTGCGATAAAGAAGAGCGGAAGGGAGGAGCGTAGGACTGAGATGCACTAGCTGCCATTCAAAATGACGTCAAGCCACAGAGGAGGTCATTTGCTTTCAATGACTGAGCGAAAAAAAAGGAGGACTTTGAGAGGGAGACGGGTGAGCATCATGTGCCATTGACGTGTTTTCTCCTACAGTTTTCTCTTAATACCTTATTATATTACCTTATTCTATCTTCGAGATTTCTCCTGAGAAATCGGCGCTGGTCGCGTTCACGCGGAAGGCAATGACGTCATATCCCATCGCCATCGATGGACACAGTGTCTGCTACGCCAGGACCCACAGGTTTTTGGGGGTCACGATCGATCGAAATCTCTGCTGGAGTCCCCATGTGGCCACTCTAAAGAAGCGCCTAACGGCCATCGCACAACTTTTCAAGTTCCTCGGAGGCAAAACGTGGGGCACATCAGTGCACGCGATGTTGCATTTGTACAAAACGCTGTTTCTGGGGTACCTGCGGTATAGCTTGCCGGTTCTGACGAACGCTTGCAAAAGCAGTATACGCACAATAGAAAACGCCCAGGGCCAGGCACTCAGAGTTTGTCTTGGATTACCACGCTGTACATCAACAGCGGAAACCATCGCAATCGCCAAAGATCATCCGACCACAGTGCACATTACTTTGGAGGTGCTTAGAGCTCATATTAGACACCTTGCTCGCGCCCCTGCCCACCACCTAGCTTCGCTTCCAGAAGATCGACCGAGTGCCTCCTTCTGTAAGAGAGTATTGACTTTCCGTGAGTGCCTTCCAACAGTCTACACGCCTCCGGAACGGATACTAACACCTCCTTGGTGCTTGGACCGACCAAAACTGCGCTTGACAGTGCCGGGGATTCGCAAGAAGGCGGAGCTCTCGGCGCCAGCTTTAAAGCAGATGATTCTACTCATGCTACACGAAGAATACAAAGATCATGTCAAACTTTACACGGATGGCTCGACAACTGTTGGAGGATCTGCAGGAGCTGTGATCTTCCCAGCAAGAGCCGAAACCATCCAGTTCAGAACGTCACACAAGACGACATCGACAGCCGTGGAGCTCGCGGCACTCCGCAGCGCACTCCGCAGGATTGATCGAGAGACACCACAAAAATGGAGCATTTTTACTGATTCGAAACCAGCTCTCCAATGTCTACACAATGCTCTACGTCGTGGGCCTCAAGACCAATTGGCGCTCGAAATACGACAACTGTACCATCACCTAATAGACGAAGGACATGACATATCTTTTCAGTGGTTACCAGGCCATTGCGGCATCATCGGTAACGAGCATGCCGACGATGCAGCTAAGAATGCTCACGAAAATGGAGTGATGGACCCTATTCCACTATCAAGAAGCGACGCAGCAGCAAAGATTAATACGCTTGCGCAGGATGTCGCAAGGTCTATGCGGAATACGCCCGGTTTTCTCCACACCCGCCTTCACCGCCTGGACCCATGCCTACGACTTACTATTCCATCTGGCCTACCCCGATCCGAGACGACCCTTCTCTGCCGCATGTGGCTTGGGGTGTCTTTCACGAACGCCTTTGCCTGCCGCATCGGAATGAGAGACAGCGCTGCATGCGACCATTGCGACAATGACGAAACAATTGAACATATTTTATGTCAGTACCCCCAGTACAGCTCTCAGCGACAGTCCCTCTCAGCAGTGTTTGCTCGCCTCGACGACCAGCCACTTTCTGAGCAGTCAATCTTGGAATGTCGGAAAGATCGAGCTTCACGCCAGAAAGCAACGAAGGCACTGATGAAGTTTCTGCGAGCGACCCGCCTCGTTGAACGATTGTGACACTACTGTGTGCGCGTGTGTGTGTGTGTGTGTTTGTGCTTCTCGTCCTCCCTTTCCCATTTCTTTTTCTTACTTTTCTGTCTCCCCTTACCCCTTCCCCAGTGCAGGGTAGCAAACCGGATATGTTTTCTGGTTAACCTCCCTGCCTTTCCGCATTAAATTTTCTCTCTCTCTCTTATTCTATCTTCAATGTGTTCACTAACACAATTTATTGAAAAGAAATACAGTATTTACCTTCAGCTCACTTCACAACACTAAAATATATATTCATAGAGCGACCATGATGTGTTTAATAAGGGCAGCAAATAGCAGAACAAAGTAGAAGACAAACACTGTTGGAAAACTACAAAGAAAAAACATCAAGTGGTCGCAAAAAAACACTTCACGCCGTTGCTTATAAACCACGCCCACTGCCGGTGAAAGTCTGTGAGCCGAGCACGAGCGACGAAAGGCTCATGCTTCCACGGGGGTGCCACAGCTATAGCTTCGAACATTAGTTCTGGCACCAGAGTCTGCACACTCTTGCATAATCTGTAACCGGGTATGCTTCGACTCTACTTCGTATACGCTAAAGAAATACCTAGCGCCAGTCAAGAAGCCCATAACATCAACCGGATTCGCTATTTCTTAAGCTTTACGCGGCAAGTGTAAACTTATCCCACTTCGTGAGTACCGTTGATTTCAGTTAAGTTAACGTAAGTTCTTTCAGCTCATTTCAAACATGAAGATGCGCAAAGTGTGGCGAAACAGTAGACGAACCGTCTGCTTGCTATCCCCACCGTATCCACACCATACACGAACGACGACGACCAAGGGAATGGCATATTGAACATAGTTTATTTCTGGAGAAAAAAAACAGTGATGAAATTTGCATGCGGCCGGCAAAGATCAATGATAAAGACTCTTTGAGTATTCGTTATTTTATCAGTGACGTCATAAATTTCTCGGCATCTCCAAAGCCTACCTCCCAATGTTCTCGCGTCTAAATAAAAAAAAAGACATTTCAACCGCAGTGACGGGAATACATAGTCCGAGAAATCGTTTTACGACGGGCAGTTAGGGGACTTTTAAAACAGCGCCGTTTTGGACGCGTTATTCAACAGACAGGGTAGAAAAAAGACGTGAACGTTCGCCGATGCGAATTATCTCGTCCCGCTCTTCGATGCGTTGGGAAGGCGGAAGGAGTGCAACCGGAGATTGAGCGCCGAGCTTCAGTGCAGCACGGCCAAAGTCAGAATCGTGTGAATGGTGTCAAGATACAGGAACGCAGTTGCATGGGGAAAAAGAAGAAAGGAGTAGAGGGGATAAAGCAGAGCGAAAGAAACATGCCGAAAGAGGACTTGGGAAAGAGGCCACGCGAAGAGAGGACAAACGGGTGCTACGAAAAAGTGAAAGAACGAAGCAGAGAGGGGAGAGAAGGGAGAGCGGTGCGATTGTCGCGCGCATGCGCGCTACCACATTTCTTCTCCCTCGTTCCTTTCTCCCCTTTTCCCTCTCAACGTCGACGCGCGCGATGTAGACGCGCTGTTTTCGGCGGAGCGCGCCAAAAAGCTCTGGAGAGCGGTGCCGTCAAGTTGACGGGCTCATCTGGGGAAGCGTAGTCGACGGCAATTTTCAGGGCGTGCTAGTTGCGCTCAGTAAAAACGCGGGAAAAACTTTGGTAGCGCTCTTTTGGGAGGAAGAAAGAAACTCGAACAAGTTTATGTCACCGTGAAAGGGACGACTTTCGTCGTGGGAGAAGTTTGAAGACTCGGAGATCATTGTATGTTCACCACGTGTTTTAAAAATACGTGACGACGGTTTTCACTCTGCCTTCTCAAGTTCCTAATCTCCGCGAGGAGCGTTAAAGGGCTCGCATCGTTTTAGTTGTGTGCGACAAAAAGCAAAGCAACGTTCCTGGCAAGAATAGTTTTGTTGTAATGGTCGAAGTGGATAAACTTGTGCGCTGTGTTCGTGGTTGCAGTTGCTCTTTGTAGTGAGATCATTTTATGACTTTACGGATGGTAAAGAAGCGAGTGAATGCGACTCCGAGGTCACCATAAACATGAAATAAAGGTAAGACGTATTTTTTTTCTTGACCGCATGCCAATGCACAGCTTAATGTTATTTTTTGTTTCTATGCCGTCGTTGAACATTACTCGAACAGCCCTAATGTGTTGTGAATCTGCGTCTTCATTGAACTGTGAATGTCAATAGTTCTTCCAAATGCAAGCTCTACATAATATATAAATAACATCAGTACGCTGTCATTTTATAGTTGCATAATGTCGCCAACAAACTTGACGCCTTTTTAAAACGCCATACATATATATATTACTGTATTGAACTGAAAGGCGGGTGAGCTGGAGGAGGAGAAACGAGAAAAAAGGAAGGCAGGGAGGTTAACCAGATGCTAGTATCCGGTATGCTACCCTACGCTGGGGTTGGGGAATAGGGGGTTGAAAGAGGTGGAACTTGTCCATAGAGGTCAGTGCACAAAGAGAAAACACACAGGAGAAAAAAAACAGAAGAAACTTGTCCTGTTTCCTGCTCTGGTGTGTTTTTATTTTTTGCGCTGCCTTCTGTGGATATCTATTGTGGTTGTTTTTATGAGTGCTAGTTTATTCATCACAGACGACACATTTTTTTTTCTGTAATAGCGTCCTCAGCGATTAGACCAGACAGACGCAACGTGCTGATTTTTTACAGAGAAAACTGTCCATTCTTAGGTGTTGTCGATGCAAAGCAAATTGCGTTCTGAAAAAAAAAACTATACCGCGAGCTTAATCGAATATCGATCAAGTTTACCCAAAGTGCAAGGTAGAATTTTAGCTCTGACCTGTTGAAAAACGTGTGCGGTAGTAGAGGCAGAAATAAAACATATAAGCATACGTCGCAGCTTAAAGTTAACAGCTCGAAGATAACACACGGTGGACAGAGAAAAATATAGGACAAATGCTCCGCAGTTTGAAGGAGCCATAGTTCTGAAAAATATTTAAGTTATCCCGCAACACTTTTAGATGCGGAGCATCTTATACTCGCGCCTTGTAGTGCGCCGTCCGCGTCGTCCGCGCCGTCCACACCGCTTCTCGAACATTCGACAGCTGACGCGCGCGCATGCGCCGTCGCGCCGTCGCCCACTCTTTCACCATCTGTGCATCCCTTCCTCCTCTACACACCGCGCGCGCTTCACTCCTCCACCATCTGTGCACCCTTCCTCCTCTACACACCGCGTTTGACATCTACAATTCTCCTGATTCTCCAGTGGACGCGCATGTGGCGTCGCGCTTCGAGAACATTCAACAGCTGACAGTGCATGCGCCGTCGTGCTGTATATACTCAAGGTCGGCGCTCGCTCGCTCAGTTGCCGCTCGTCGGTTGGTTTGTACGGCGCGTCGACGTCCAAGGTCGCGGTGAAATGAATTCCAACGAATCCACAAACACAATGAACGACGTCCCTTCGACCAGCGCCGCCCTTTCGCATACGTGTGTACGTGTTCACTCATTTAACACCCCCTCCTACAACCACGTTAACCAATTTAGCCATCGACCCAAGTAAGTCGCAATTTAACACCCCATTTCACAACCACGTTAACCAATTTAGCCATCGACCCAAGTAAGTCGCACTTTAACACCCCGTTAACCAATTATATGGTCCGCATCCTCCTCAGTGTTCCCCCGAGGGAAGCTGCGGGCAATTTTTTTTTGAGCATGGTCAGAAAATGCTGCCGATCGCAAGTAGAGGCTCCCGACAACACGCGAGCTAAACATTGTAGCAGAGCATGCGGCCTGTAGTTCACAATAAATTAATAAAGCAAGCTGAAAATCGCTTTCTCTTCTCTCGACAAATCACGTTATATGCCCAAAAATCACACGTCAATGACCCATCTGTCAGCCATTGGCTGATTTGAAGATGGCACACTTGCTCGTTACAGAGATCACCGCGGGAGGCCTCTACTTGTCCACGCATGCGCACGTGATCAGCCTAAACATACGGCGGAGTCAAAAACAAAAAAAGTTTTCAAGGTCACGAGGCTCGCGTGACGTTTTTCTGTGGCTTGGCCATCTCTCCCTGCTTAGTTTCCAGCGCTTTGGTCGGGACGAGAGAAGAGAGAATGCAATCGCAGCATGCGACAAACCTTAGTAACTAAACAGTACGTCATTTTGGCCTAGTTGGTACATATTAGGTTGAAATACGTGGCGCAAAATTGGCAATGAGAAGAACGAGAACAGACAGAAAGAGCGTCAACTCACAACTAAGTTTATTGTCATAAAGCATTCACAATATATAGGCTGTTGGAGGACATGCGCAAAAAATTTCATTCACCGCACGTGCAGGCATGAACACTTGATGATGTAATAAACGATAATTGCATTCGTGATATCTGGGAACCAGCAACAACCAGAAATGCCGTTGTAAGGACGTCGAAAAACCAAACACAACCAAGCCCTAAAAAAATGCGAGGAAAAAACAGCAAAAAAAAGGACTGACCAACACTTCGTAGCAACCATCTAAAGTACATCTAGATCCAACAATTGGAATCCACTATTATGCAGCAAACAGAAGCCACGCTGACGCACGAGTCTCCTTTCTTAACTCCCCCGCCAGTGCATCCGGGCTACTTCGAAGTAGTAGCTCCTTACAGGCATGCTGCTGTACAAATGTTCGTTTAAGGGAGCATTCTTTATCAATTAAGAATGAAGCAGGGTCTCATTTGCCCTTCCACTGTGCTTCGTGTGGCTGCAAGCCGCAGTTCGATCACACGCGAGTACTTGGAAGGAGCCGGGATGTGCTGGTGCGGGAGTTACTCGAAGCCTTCCACGTAAGGAAGAAAGGTGACTCGTGCATCAGAGTGGCTTCTGTTTTGCTGCATAATAGTGAATTCCCACTGTTGGATCTAGATGTACTTTAGATGGTTTCTACGAATTGTCTGTCAGTACTTTTCTGGCTGTTCTTTCCGCACATTTTTTTTTTTTTGCGCAGCCTTGAGTGTGTTTGGTTTTTCGACGTCCTCACAAAAGGCATTTCTAGTAGTTGCTGGTTCCCAGATGTCATGATTGCAATAATCGTTTATTACATCAACAAAATGTTCATGTCTGAACGTGCGGTGAAATAAATGTTCTGCGCATGTCCTCCATGAGCCTACATATTGTGAATGCTTCATGAAAATAAACTTTGTTGTGAGCTGGCGCTCTTTCTGTCTCTTCTCGTTCTTCTTATGGGCGAACTTGCGCCACGTATTTCAACTTAGTAACTAAATTAGGCGTCTTTTCTTTCCCCTAATCACAACCACCACCACAACTGGACAAATTCTTAAAAATTTTGCGGCGTTGAATTCGTGAGGCAATAAGCTCTTCCAGTAAATTCGTTCCATGGTTACTTAAAAAAGTGTTTCAGGGCCCCTTTAAAGAAGAACACGTGCGCATAATACGCGAGGCTGCTCAGGCAGCGCGTGCAAGTAGCACGTGCGTAAGCAACTGCCATCAGTGGCTGTGTCAGAAAGAGAGCTCTGCTTCCTGGGGTTGCGAGGGTCAGCAATGCAGGCTCCGTGATTGTTGATGTTTAGTTGTCTCGTATCTTTGCATCTGTTGCCATCTTTTTTTTTGCTGTTTTTAGTATTCACTCGGGTATATAAAAGATCCTCCTTGTCAATAAATTTTCAGTTGGAAGTCAGCGCTTGTCCCGTCTTTTTCCTGCCCGCCATGTTTTATTTTCGTGTTGTTATCCCTAAGTATGCAAAACCAACAAGCCCAGCCAGCCACTCGTGGGTGCTCTTGGAACGAAGGTGTTGCATTGTGGTATAGAGCCAGGCTGAGAACATTTGCAGAGCAAGATTGCTGCTTCCGGTCGCCAACGATTCGGTCTGTAGGTAACCATGCACACAATACCAGCGTGGCGCTGCTAGGTTAGCGCGCTTTCGCATGCCTACTGAAATGGCTCGCTTTCAGCGCCTTTCGGTGATACGGCACGCATGCTCTATAAGTAATAAACACGATTCGGTTATGAGATTTCGCCTTACATGCATTCGAAAACATGATAAACGTAAACAATGGCACAGAAGGATAGTAAGTTTATTATGCTCTCTCTCTCTCACACACACACCCAAACGCACACACATAAACGTCACAGGCCTGTCATCGTGTAGCATTAAAACAATATCTTGAAATTTTATAATTTCGTCCGGAGCAGCCAGTACTTCCACCATACTGCATTGCAAGCTTTTGCAGAGGCTATCGGCCACGGAAGAACTTGCCAGCCGCTCTTTATCGACGGCAGCCCACAGGTTGTCGGAAATATACTAACTCCAATAAAGTCTTTCAATGTCGCACGAAGAAAGCCTTGTGGCTACTTTTTTTTTTGTCGCAACAGAAAGCATGGAATAAACACCCTACGCTTTTGTGCAGGTGTTTAGTTTTATTATGACTTCAAACGCACCTAAATGCAACTTCTTGGCCGAATCATGTTTTTTAACGTACAGAACCGAAGTGCAGCATCATCGCAAAGCGCAGAACGAGAACGTCGTCTGCTCGCGCTGCAGTGTATATATATATATATATATATATATATATATATATATATAAGTCGTGTGCACTGGCTGGTGATCTATTTCTGTCTGCATGCAAAAGGGTGCTAGCCTAGCAGCGCCACGCTGGCAGTGTGCACTTTGTGAACTAAATTCCGACTCTCTAGCGACCCGAAGGAGTAATTCACTGCTCTGTAGGTGTTCTCCTCCTCGCTCCATACCACAACGCAACAACTTGGTTCCTTGAGCACCCACGAGTAGCGCTATCTCTGCCGGCACCCACGCGTTCCGAGCGTCCTATTTCAATGCGTGAGAACTGTACTTCCGACTTAAAGTACGGTGTTATTGTCCTCAGTCGTGTGCTCCACGTCGTAAACGTGACTAACCAACCTTTCTGCTTTGATTACGTTCGCTTTTTGATGTCCCTGTCCAGCTGGGAGGTCTCTTTAAGCAGTACGCTGCGCGACACTGCAAGTGCAGCGCAAGAGCTCTGAACCAGCATGGAAGTGAGCAAAAGCGTGGCTTAGGCAACAGAAAACGTGCGACGTATATCCCTAGCTTGGAAGAAGGAAAGCTAAGCCGAGGTCCTCGCAATGTGAGATGCAAGGCGAAAGTGTGGTGGAAGTAACGTGTTTTTGAAAGGGGTTTGCGGAACAAGGTAGGCAAGCCAGCATCTCATGTTGTCTGCATCACCACTCGTATGACCGCGTTGTTCATAGCCAGCAGAAGTTCTGAATGCGCATTTTATGCAGCTGTTGCACTTAACAGATGATGCAGTGCGTTAGATGCCTACAGTGGGCGGTGGGCGTTGGTCTTCAGGGCTACAAGTTTAGTTTATATATGCTTGAAGTCGAAAGGGGTCGTTTTCGAAGCTTGCGACCACTTTCTCTAAAATGCTTGGCACCGCACCTTCGTTGTTTTAACGCGATAGCATTGCGGAGCTCGTTTTGCAAAAATGCCAGCGTCGGCGTCGTTGTCTGTGAGCGAAAAATAATCATTTTATGCATGACCGCAAAATCAAGAGCGATGCAAACAAATGATAAAAAAATCCTGGAGAATAGTGGGGACCGAACCAAGATTGAGTCCAAGTGGGGATCGAACCCGGGTCGTTTGCTTGGCAAGCGTTCTACTACACGGCCACGACTCTGCATGCTTGTCAAAAATGTGAAAATAACTTCCTCTGCTTGGAAATGCAGGGAAAGTAGCTTTCATGCTTTACAAACACACGCGTCCTGTATACACTCTTCGCAATGCAACATGAAATATTGTAGCAAAATGGCGTGGTACAAGCGTACATTGCCAACGGGAGTCAGAGAGAGAATGAAAACATCAGAAGAAAGGCAGGAAGGTTAACCAGGGCTGAGCCCCAGTAGGCTACCCTGCACTAGGAAAGAGGAGAGGGGGAATGAAAGTTATAGAGGAGGAGAGAAAAGATCACTGACTGGGCCGACGCGTAACAGTTTCACCATCACAAACGATGAAACAGGCCGGTGTCTTTGAGAAAAGGCCACAGTGCTTTCGTTGCCTTTCGGAAACCGTATGGGCAGTGCCATGGTCCCAAAATTTTCTCGACAGTGAAATCACTTCTGTCCAGTTGATTTAAAACACTGCGCAGGTGAAGCCTCTCGTTTGTGTATGCCGGACAATAACATAAGGTGTGTTCAATAGTCTCATCGACGGCGCAGTCGTTTCACTTCACGCTGTCGGCCATCCCTATCTTAAATGAGTAAGCATTGGAGAAGGCTACGCCCAGACGAAGACGACACAATACTGCACCTTCCTCCCTAGAAAGACCAGAGGGTATAGCCGCAGTTGTAGATATGGGTCGAGAGAATATAGTCGATGATATGCGAACTGTGATGGCTGCCACTTCTGGAGTGTCATGTTCTGCGCCAGCTTACTTAAGTATCTAGCCGAGTCAATTCTAGATAAAAGTACGGACACAGCGTTTGATTGTACGTGTGAATTCTGGCTGCTTCATCGGCGGGCTGATTGCCGGAGATATCACAATGACTTGGTATGCACTGAAACACAACGTTGTGTACTTGTTCGGTCGCATAGTGCAGCATTTCTCTGATCTCCCGCACCAGTTGTTCGTACGACCCGTGACGAAGTGCCAACGAAAGATATTGTAGAGCCGCCTTGGAATCGCAGAATACTGCCCATCGATTAGCTGGTTGTTGTTTGATATAATCGATGGCAAACGGGAGTCAGAATACGTGGTCATCATATTGGCTCCCTGGTTGAAAGCCGGTACCCCACTACAAAAGGCGTCGCTACACGCTACTGCGCCTGTTTCCTCAAAGCGACGTAGTGCGTGCATAGCAAATCCGAAAAGGTTTCATGCACTAAGTGTTTTAAATATGCACTAGGAACAGGATCTCCCTATCGTGTTCAACTCCTAAAGGCAAAGCTTTATGGTACCCTATTTTGTTTTTTTTTGTACTATGCTGTCGCGTGTTTCCGTGAAGGAAGCCTGAAACCCAGACGAGAATGACAGCGTCCACGGCGCTTAACGCGAGAGCTGGTGGTGAGCCGTTCTGGAGTACGATGGTCACAACTATCGGAAATCCGTACGTGGCCCACTGTTCTCACCGGAGCTTGCCGAACCAAGAATTAGACGTGCGTGGCACTGTGAGATAATATATTGTTCGTATTATCGCTTTCTGTTAACGTTCGCGCGCAGTAAGCTCATTTCTGGTGAAGACTTTTTACTTATTTGGTCGTAGTTGGTCAAACTGCGCTGCGACGAACAATACTCGTGGTAGCGTATTGTGGCACAAATGGCAAAACATGATTTAGGGGTGTTTTATCTGGCTAAGTAGAAAGACAAATTAAATAACATTTCGTTGCTACACTATGTTCTGTACCCCAAACTTCCCGTATTTGCAGAAGAAAACAGCCTGTCTTGGAGATTATCCCGCCGATTCGCGCCGTTTCTCTCATGCATTCAGCGAAAAAAAATGCAAGAGCGCCATTGTATTGTAGATTCACAATAAGAGCCGTAATGAGGCTGCGAACAGCAGACATGCGCTACACAAGCGGGTATCGCAGCACGTTTGCTCGTAATCGGCACAGAAGTTTAGCTTTCCTAGTTTTCATGAGCAGCGCTCTTGGACTTTCTTCGAGTGGTCTATGATATCATTGACATATCGGCGGTGATTACTGACCGTTCCTTAACAGTCGCGAATTCCCTAGCACTGTTCCAATACTGATGAACCTTTCTGGGATTCTGGATAAAGGTGCCTTATACAGAAGTCCTTATAGTCATTTCTCATTGAAGAGTAGGACAAAGCCACTACTTTCAAGTTTATAACAATGAACGGACAGTCGAGCCTCACCGCCGTATTCACAAACGCTCCTCGGACTCAACTTCCACCCTTCACTTGACAGAGTTGCGCACTGCGCCGCTGATAAGCTGAAAATGACGCTGCGCTACTCAAGAATAGCAGCAAATTATTACTGATATGCAGTGACTTTCCCTGCCTAGAGATGGAACTCCCATCGGCTTTTTCAAGTGAAGGTGTAGCGTTGAGTGAAGGGGCGTTCTAGAATACAGGGGCAGTCACGTGTCTTTTGTTTCTGTTTGTCTTTTATTCTCTACCGTTAAAACGTCGAGCGTGAAGCTCTTCTGAGTTCGGCCAGTCGGCTAGATCACAGCCGATCTTCACGGAGATATGTTCTGGCGCCATATATCAACACATGTCGTAGGCTGACGAAGCGTACCAAGTATTGCTTCCCGTTGATTCTCAGGCTTTCCTTCTCTCTTTCTCTTGAGACGACGCGGAGATCCTTACACTGCCTGAATGTGCGCGTTAGCTTTCTTCTCGGCGTTGCCGCCCTCTGGCGCACATCGGAAGCGATATAAAACTGCCATTAGTGCCGAAAAAAACTCACAGGTTCCTTTGTGTATTCGCTTAACTAGACTCGGAAGGAGAAGGCAGTCTTTTTTTTTAATCTTCTTGTTTGCCACGGTGAAGCAGTGGTTAAGGTGCGTACCCCAAGGTATACAGGATTCGATCCCGGCCGCGGAGGTGGCATTTAGATGGAGGTGAAATGGTAGAGGCCTGTCTACTGAGCGATGTTAGTGCATGTTAAAGAACACTAGATTGCCGCAATTTCCGGAGCTTTCCATACGGGGTCTTTCACAATCACAACGAGGTTTTGGTTTTGGGACGTAAAACGTCACATATTAATATTGCGATTATCCTTTTCTCTTACCAGTTCATGAATCACTTCTACTCCCCTCAAAGCTTTCTGCAGCCAACGCGGTTCTGTACTGCTTCTAGGATTGGAGCCATTGCAAGCTACTGCACTTCACCTCGTTTTGCACTGCGTCCACCACCTCGACTTTGACTAAGCAAATGTGTTGGGATGACATCACCCTGTGAAATAACTTCATGTGGTGTCGTAATGACGCCATGAACACATCACAAATGTTAGCAATGTGTGACGTCATGACGACGTTATTGTGTTGCATCTTCACGTGATGAGGATCTTTTTCGTCACTCGTGTCGACTCCGGCATCGTAAAGTGCCGATGGGCAGTTTTCGCGTTTGATGAAGCATAAAAGGCTTTAATCCTGATGCTTGTTTCGATAATACATCCAACTTGAAAGTATAGAATGCGGCACACGTAGCAGCCCATCTCGCCTCCACAGAAGCACGGTTATGTAAAATTCGCTTTGTAAAAGAGAGAGAGAGAGAGAGAGAGCAACCTTATTCAAAAAGCCAACAGAATTGATTAGTCTCCCTACCAAAAAAAAACTTTTTGAAGGTGTAGCACGTTTCACTTTCACTGTGATGAGTACGTTATTGTTCATGTCCAAATAGGCACTGCTAAGTTTCCCGACTCCTCATGTCTCCCCGTTGCTAAAACACATAAAAAAGCTGGAAGCATCAACCTATCTCGCTGTTGCTTGCGCTTTACTGCGTACGCCAGTGTTTTATAAAAAATTTAGTTAAGCACTAGTAAGCCGTTTCCAGACACACTATTTTTTTGCCGTAGCTATACCACAAGTACTAGGTGAAGTTCAAAAAGAATGAAGAGGGCATTGCGCAAGTACGTAAGTTGAAGGCAGTGAGAGAACTAAGTTCTGCACTTTGCGACGTAGCAGGAAATGAAACGTCCATGGGGACATGCATGACGTTTCCTGGTGATAGGTCTTCGCAGTGGTTTCATGAGCAGCAAGATGCCAAATATCGCGACTGGAAGTTCCCGAATAGCGAGCAGTGTTTTGTAAAAAGAAACTTTGTTAATAAGTTTAGTGTCGCTTCCTGGTTTTAGTTATTCCGCCAGTGAGAGATACGAAGAAGGGAGAAAGTTACATGAAAGATTAACGATAAAAAAAAAGATTTAAGTGTGTGCAATGAAGATGGCGGTGGTGGTTGTGGTTATAAGAAGAACAAGGCGCCTCGTTTCAGTAGCACGGTAGAGAGCACGGCACAGCACCTTAAAAAAAGAAAATTGTGAAGTCGAGGAACGGGTGCTTCAATGCACTTAAATCTCTAAACGAAGTAATAGACCACTTTGGTTAGGACTTTGTTTCGTGCTTCTATTTATATGAAGTACTCTGCATGCCGTGGCAACGCTAAGCTTCTGCTTCTTTGTTTCTCTTTTTTTCTTTTTGCGGTGACATTCTCGGAAGTTAAGATTGACAGATTTATATGTGAGGTTTAGCGTCCCAAAACCACCATATGATTATGAGAGACGCCGTAGTGGAGGGCTCCGGAAATTTCGACCACCTGGAGTTCTTTAACATGCGCCCAAATCTAAGCACACGGGCCTACAGCTTTTCCCCCTCTATCTAAAATGCAACCACTGTGACAAAGCTTGTGATTTTTTTATTTGTACTTTCTGAAGAAAAATAAGCTAGCAATAAATTTGACTTAATTAAAGCTCGAATCTTGATATGGAAGCGGAAAAATTTGAGAAGGAGAATTGTGACTGTGATACAAAAAATAAAGTAAAAATAAGTAAAGATATAAATAAATAACTGTAAAATGGTCGGTCTGACAGGCACATATTAAACTTTACATAGACCCTTTCTCCCGACAGAGAAAAGGACCCTCATTTTTTTGTTCATGGCATGTGAACTAGAATATCTGCCACCTGCTTGTTCTCCGATCTATTTTGGGGCCTTCTGGTGATGTTTCACCTATCATATTCTCCTACTATGCACACTGCAGAAAACCCCGCTTCACCAAAGACAGTGACAAACGGCAAAAAATATTCAAGGACCTACACCGGATAATACAAATGTGATTGTGCACCATTCTCGTATCATGGCAGCCTTTTGCTGCTGTTGGTGAAGTGAAAAGTGTGCAACCAGTGAATGTAGCCAGCAGTAAAAGGTGCTAGAACTTGGATAGGTTAGCGACAAACTATAACAACTATGGTGCGCTTGTGAGCCTGAAATGTGATATTTTTTGTTATAAACTGCAAATATAAGAGTCACTCATGTTCGTTCTTTAGGAATGTCTGACGAAAGAACTAGCAAGGTTCCATATTACGGTGCAAGAACGCAAAGGCTGGAATGAACATGTGCGCGACGACCGAGGTGAAATAGGTATATTTAAGAAAGCCTAAATGGAGCGCCGGAAAGAGACAGCCTTTTTCCTGGTCGTTAAGTTGCTCACATATGCAGAACATGTCTAGAATGCAGATTACAGTTTTTACGGCCCAATTACGGGAATGATGGAGTGTTTTTCGAATATTGCCGACTAGAAACGTCGGCCAAGACACTACTGCATGTTTAAAGTACACCTTTTTACTTATTTTTATTTAGAAATACTGCCAATCTCAAACGAGATAGAGTCAGGAAAATAGGGGTGGGGTGTTACAGCAGAATACCTAAAAAACAGTAAACAGATTACGTTAAGTTGTACAAATATGCACTATAATAAATAAATGCAGACATAAGGTAACTACAAGTTATACAATATAAACATCCTTCCACTAGAAAATAGGAGTAACAGAAAAAAAAACCGTACATACAAATAGTTATGTTCACAAATAAATCAGTTATTAACCCAACTCAACCGTTCTGTGTTAGTAAAGCTATCTTGATTGCTGTAGTGAAGCTGCCTAGTGAGTGAGTGCTAGCAGTTGATGGATCTAGTTCATTCCAGTCTCTTAAGGCTCTCGCGACGTAACAGTATTTAAAGCAGTTAGAATGGTGCGCATATTCAGCTAGGGTCATGGAGTATGTGTTGCGCGTAGGTCCACATGAGCTTACCTAAATATATGTAGAGGTGTCAATGTTTATCTGGTTGTGTAGTATTTTATGCATTAATTTTATTCTAGTTAGTGTGGATATACTTTCAAGGATAAAAGCGCCTGCCTTTTTTAGTAATTCCTCCGGTGAGTCTGGAGTTTTTATATTTGTTAAACATAAATCTGGTGGCCTTTCTTTGGATCCATTCGAGTTTATCAATGTTATTTTTAGTGTACGGGAACCATGCAATGTTTGGCATATTAGAGAACTGATTGGATAAAGTTTTGTATGCTAAAAGCTTGACGTCAGGTGGCGCAAGACGGAGGTGTCTTCTGAGGCAGAAGAGCATATGTGTGAGACGTGTGGACATTTTGGCGGCATTCATGAGACCTCTCGTGTCGTGTATAGTGTGCGTCAGCCTGTTTGACCATAATTTTAGAAACAGAAAAAAGCTTACCTTCATCACATCCTCATGTGTCATGGTGAAAGCATTGCTTCCGAAGCTATTAAGGGTTCCTTCATTTATTTATTTATTTATTTATTTTGCTGTTGGTGAGTGTTCAACGTGTCCAGCCTTTCATGACAATCGCTGCTTTTTGGAGCCTTCCCTACTTGCACAATGGCCCTTCTCAGATAATAGCCCCATTAAAACTTAGTCTAAGGGGCCCAAAAAAGTCTTTCGCACAGCATCACCGAAGCAAGAGGCGTTCGGTTATTTCTGGGTGCTTTTGCCCACTTATCGTTTTATCGACTCTCTCGACAAAGTGACGCCACAATTAACGCTGACGCTTTGTCCGGCCAGGAAACGTTTTTTTTTTTTGCCTCATGTCTGCGTTACTTCACCTGCGTCGGCCACACTTACAGAACCTTAATGAAGAAGTCGGGGTAAGGTGCCCCAGCTGATAATCACGTTGCCTAGATTTTGCTACTGCATGCGGCGGTTGCTTTTAAGCGTCGGCCGGACAGTGGGTTGGGTTTTGTTAAGGTGAGCATCGTTCGTTCGGCTTTTTCTCATCACGATGGCGACGATCAGATTGGTGACGCTGAATGTACGTGGGCTTTCTGTCGAACGGCGGCAAAACCAGCTTTACCGCGGGATTATAGAACAAGATCTAGACATCGTCGCTGTACAGGAAACTAAAGTGGAGAGTGGAGAGCTCGCTGAGCTGACAATGCAGCCCATCACGAGACTATTTTATGTGTGCGTTTGCCACGTGGTGGGCATGTATGACGGGTGCCTCTTGTTAACTCGGCAGAGCCTTAATCCGAAAGTGAAGTCCTTAACTACCTGCGAGGCGGGTCGTTTCATTATATGTGATTGCAGTGACAATTGTGTACATGCATGTTTTGATTTTTCTGGTTGCTCTATTGTTTGTATACTCCCATCGCATGCAAACATGTACATGCATGCCGAATGCGCATGGGAGTAGGAGCCTCTGTCAGGCGATACGGCCTTTAGCTCTTACTCCTCTTTCTGTATCAGAAAGAAATAAAAATAAACTTCAAACTTCAAACTTCAAACTTCCTCACTCAGAGAAAAATGGAGAGTGATCTGTGTGCACGCACTCACGGTCGAAAGGAGTTTTTTATTTTTTTTTTGAAAAGCTTGCTGCGTATCTGAAATGTGAACGTAAACTCATTTTTCCGGGGATTTCAACTGCGTTTGTTCGAGTATAGATAAATATAGTTTCAGATCATACAGAGATTCAAATTCCGCCGTTTTAATCGATATGGTTGCGAAGACTCAGCTAGCGGACGTGGGATAATGTCTTTGCAGTAGACAAGGGGTTATGTTTACCCACTTTCATCCTTCAAGCCATGCTAGACTTGACAGAGCATACGTGTCTTCTGAAACTATCCCTTCGTGCCATGATTACAGATTTACACCTATTACATTTAGTGATCATTGTTTGGTTTCATTCGCAGCAGTAAATATAAAAGGCATAAGAAACACTTCTCTAGGAAACTTTAAAAATTTAATGTAAAGTAAAACTATTAGGAGATGAAGAGTTTAATTGCTTTTTATAGGCCATAGAATACTTAGCAAACAGAACACTTGAATCCTGGGGACACAAGTGGGAACTCTTTGAACAGTCCATTAAACTGAAAGCACTAGAGAGAGCCAGTATGTTGAGACATGCTGAAAAAGAACTTGAAGCGCACTTGCGTGAAAACTCGCAACAGTTAGTGGCAGAAGAATGTACCCAGGCAGGTACATTCTCAGAAGATAAAAACAAAACTAAACAGAAACTTAAGTTGATAAACCAAGAACGATATCGCGGAGCATTGATTCGAGCTCAAGCAGAAAACGTTTTAGCAGGATAAATGCCAACAAAACCAGCTCTTGGAGCCGAGAAGAGACATACATGCCTGTAAAAGTGAAATAAGAGAAATAGAATATAAAGGAGCAAGGTACCATACGAAAGAAGCAATAGCCGGTGCGTTTTTTTTTCAAATATTACGAAGGGTTATTCACACCAAGCAGTGTACACGCCGATCATTTTAATAGTGATTTCATTTCATTAATGCCAAGACTTGATGATGAAATGAAGGAAATTTGAGAATTGCCAATAACAGATCGAGAAGTTGAAAAAGCAATTGATAAGTTAAAAAATGGGAAGTCTCCAGGACTAGATGGCCTGAGTGCTGCAGTATACAAGGAATTCGAAGACGTAATTTCACCTATTTTGAAGAAGGTGTTTAACGAGGCTTTTAGTGTAAACGACTTCCATCATCGTTCTTGTCAGCCCACACGGTCTTAATACCTAAAACAGAAGATCCTGCGAAGTTAAGAAGTGTTACTGATATAGACAAACTAGCCTAACTAATGTTGGCAATAAAATATTGATGAGAAAACTGGCCAGAAGACTCCAGACAGTTATGACAAAACGGGTTGGGTCCCACCATACTTGTGGCATAAAGAGAAGGAAGATAATTACTTACCTAAACATAGCACGATCAATCCTAGAGAGTTATGACGTTATGCATCTCAATGTTGCCATGCTTCAAATTTACCTCGAAAAGGCATTTGATCGCGTGCCGCACGACTTACTCCTTCCATTACTTGAGCAAATGAACGTAGGGAGTTTTATCAGTGGCGGAGTGCGCATGGCTTACACAGGATGCACGACAAAATTGGTAATAAATAAACCTGCGGGTGAGTGTATACCTGTGCTGCGGTCAATGAGACAGGGGTGCCTGCTATTGCCCCTGTTTTTTGCTATTCATATTGAGCCTTTCTGTTTAACTGTAATTCATTAGCGCAATACGCGTCTTTAAATTGCACGAAGCCGAGGTTAGCCTCCTTGCATACGCAGAAGATATTGCAGTTTTCTGTACAAATTATGGGAGTATAATGCCTGCTGTGAATGCCGTGAAAACTTTTTGCCAGGTGAGTGATAGTGCCGTCAACTGGGATAAGTGTCTCGGTTTCTGGCAAGAGGAA
Organism: Rhipicephalus annulatus; assembly: GCA_013436015.1. NCBI lineage: Eukaryota > Metazoa > Arthropoda > Arachnida > Ixodida > Ixodidae > Rhipicephalus > Rhipicephalus annulatus. Next base: position 221,112 of record WOVY01012447.1, read on the forward strand.
TGGGACGTCACACCAGGAGTATTTCTAAACTATAAACGGCAGGAAACACCAGTGAAGTATTTAGGAGTGCCACTGGAGTTCTATCGCGACCGTGAACCGTATTGGAAAAAAAGGAACACAGGCATTGCACAATGATATAGAAAAGATGGAAACGGTGGGGTATTTCTATATTCGCATGGGCCACAACGTGCAACCTGTTTCTAGTGAGGAAGCAGTGGTACGTAATGCAGGTTTTGCACTCCAGTAGAATAAGTGTACAGAAAATACACAGAGTGTTTTAAGTTTTTATTTTGAGTTCTGTCTGGGAAACATTGAGCCGCACAAGCTCCTTCAGAAAAGTCAGAGATGGTTGGCTTGGATTAGTTCATTTGTACATAAGATAGCTTGTCAACCGTTTCCGTTTTTGGCGTGATGTAGATGACCCTTTTTTCAGAACTGTTATACAACTCAGGTTGTATAGAGTGCTGCGGGGATTTCTCATACCATCATCAATTGTGCAAGGACCAATACAGGGGTATTTAAAAGAAGTTGTTTCAACTTTTCACTTTCTATCAATGAAATTTTTGTTAGAGTATCTGACTGAAGTATCACGTAAAAAACTGTATAAAAACCTTGTCGATGTTTTACTGCCTGTACCATTGTACCGTCAGCTATACTGTGCAGGCCCAGGGCAGGATGTTCTTAAACGTTTTAAAAGAATTCTTGTAGCACCAGGGGTCAGAACACGTTTTTCTTTAAATTACATACTGGTACCTTACCAGTTAAAACGTGGTTGCAAGATAGGGGATTATTTGTCCCATGGAGCACACATTACTACTTATGTAGTAAACCGGAAACAATTTAACACGTGTTCATAGATTGCTGGAGTGGGGTTTCCTTCTGACACATATTGCGATAACCTTGAAAAAAAAAGAATTACCGTGAAGTCCTCACGGCATACGTTTTCTTTCGATTAAAAACGAGGCAGGCGTACGTTATGATTTATAATCATGCTTCTGCTGGGCCTGCAACGTATATGGAAAACTCTATCTGCCTTTGAAGACACAGACGTAGAAGTGCTATCTGTGCGCCAATATTTTTACGAATCTGTGTGCCATTTTCTTGAAATGCTGAAAGGTCAGGAGGATGTAGCAGACTGGATTGTGTGTACTGAGACATTGCTACTAATGCCAAAGTATTGATCAATAGTAATCTAAGAGCTGACGGCACTTCAATGAGTTTCGTGGGTGTATTTTGTGACGCACTTCTATTTTGATTATATAATTATGTTAAAGGTGAACAGTCTGGATATGCAAGGCAATATAAAAATTAAATCTCTCGGTGGCTCAGTGGTTAACGCCACGCAATCACGACGTGGAGGTTTCACATTGGCTTCCGCGCACGGGAGTCTTTTTTTCTGGATATCTTTAAAGACGATAGTCTTTCTTGAGGACCTTCGACGCAAAAGTTTTGGTCTGTCTGTCTGTGTGTACATTTTTTCTGTTTGTCCACTTTTAACGGCATCGGGTACTTGAAACGGCCGACTCCATCCGCAGCCCCCCCTCCCCCCAACGCTGCTCAAGGTTCAGCGTTCATACTTGAGCGATTGTAAATTAAAAAGCAATTATTGCGCATGTCTGGGGCACCATAACGACACGTATATATTCTGCATGTTCGTCTTTCACTAGTAAAGGCATACATAAGTAATTTTAAGGACCGTAGCGCTTATCGCGCTGCGCTGACCATGCAACGCTTGCACGAATAGGCAAGTGTTTCCAATGCTTTGCTAAGACGGGACGGTGGTGGCACCTACCCGTCGCCTTGCGTTCTACACCTTATCACCTCTGAGACGGGCGCGCACACCCGTCTCAAAGCCACGTGCTTCGTTTTTCAAGAAAACTGCCAGCCGGCACTCATGCTCACGTGTGACGTGATTTGATGCGTTCACTCGCCTCCGCTGCACGCTCGAGGCACTCTAACGCAACGCCTACAGAATACTATTCAACAATTTTCTTCTGCAGAGCATCAATTAAACGTTTTGTTCACTCTCCACACGCAATACTATTGTCTTTCGACGACATTTGCAGCATAATATGCAGATGTGGGGCAATTTTTTTTCTTTCTCTCTTTTTCATATATATAGATACGTATACATATACGGTGCATGACGTTGACGTCGACGCCCACGCCGACGCCGGCGGCGAAATCCAGCTGAGAGTGTCCTTTTAGTTGCTATCGCAATAAAGACGTTTTTGGCAAAGAGCCACGCGACTGAATCGAGAGAATTTTTCAACCATGCCCGTGAGTCCTCTTGCGTAAAGTGCACGCCATTATTCCCAGCGATTTTATACAGAAAACACTTAGCCTTCAGGTTTACTTTTCATGAAGGCATTCGTGTTGGTTCTAATGCTGCGTATTTAACGCAGAACGTCTAAACATAGCTGAAAAGACAGCAGGGATTTTCTGTTCAACTGCGAAGCACGTGTCATGTTCGTTCAACTTGCTTGTTTGGCGTGAGTGGGGCCCCTATTTGCAGTTTGATTCACAACACCGCGTACCACCGTTGCTGGAACTGGCGGAGTTTCTCTCTCAACTGCGGCTAACTAAACAAAACTCAATAGTGTAGTAATAACACTGTATTTAGGTTTTTATGCTTTAATATGTCACTGTGGTATTTCTTTACTCGTTTTAATATTCGATAATATGTAATAAAGAATGTAAAACTGCATGTGGTTTCGGTGTTTTTTTTTATTTTTAACGCTATTACAATCGTCATCGCGTTTACCAACCAGTGTTGTGAACACACCAATAGATCAAGACCCAATTCTGCCGTAAATATGTTTACTCATTTTCCAGAGACACCACTGAAACGTTTGACACTTTATACGGTACGTTTCCGTTGCGACAAAAAATTGAAAAAATAACAATAAAGGACGATAAAACGTTCCTTCAAGGGGACCAGAATAGAGGACACTGTGTTAGAGAACAAACGGGTGTTAACGGCATCTTAGTCGAAATCAAGAGGCAGGAATGGCCATGGGTAGGACTTGTATAGCGCGTAAGCGTGGTAACCAAGAGAAGTCAGTTGGTCGCTCAAGTCGGTCCATCAGCTAGCCAGTCAACAAACTTTATTCATGAGTTGTCCGACAGAAGGCAAGTGCGAAAGGGGGAGGAGGGTGGGGGAAGGACGTTAACGGAGCAGATGGGGTTAAGAATTTTACGAGCACAGCGTGGTCGTAGCAAGCACAGTACCAGTCCAATTGGCACAACATTGAATGTATGTATACCTGTGCCACGCGATGGGTGCACTCAAGCTGCTGCTTTTGATGATGATGGATTTGGGAAAAGTGCATGGAGTGCGATAACCGAAGGTATTACACTGTGAAAGTCATTATAGCTCCACTACTAAATTAAACGCTGAATACTCTCAAGAGTCGTGGGCACTGCAATTGACCATCTCTTGAAAAGTGCGTATAATCGATCATCTGTGCCGCTGATTAGTTGTTTTTGGCCGATATGTGTGAACTCATATGTCAATGTAGCCACACTCGTTGCACGAGCGTGACATGTGCAAACAAAATAGCCCGACGAGAAATACACCCATGATTGTTTCTCGGTTTTCTGTCGGTTATCACTCACATGCGCAATATGGCGGCTAATCGTTCAAAAAAATCATTTTTGCACAAAACAGTGAGATCAATTTGGCACAAAATGGTGAGACCAAATCTTTAACCATACCATTCGCAGCAGGGACTTTTATGTGTATTAGCACCACATTGTGGAAAGTTCCAAAAAATTGTTCTGTTCGCATACGGTATGTGGGTATGCACTTGCCCTCCCCGTTTTTGGAACTTCATTCACTCATACCGTGAAGATACACGGACAAGATTGCCGCAAGCGAACGATAGGTAAAGATTTAGGCTACTGTACTCTTGATGAAGCAATGCCACGTTTATCAACGTCATTGCCTTCGTGAATGTAGTGTTTTTTTTTTACTATCACATGCTGTTTCCGTCGCGTTAAGAATATCTGCTATTCCACTAAATATCAGCCGGGTGGCATGAGGTCAAACACTCTGAAGGTTCTAATTAACGTGGCGAAATTTCCAGGAACCAAGTTAAACACTTTAGTTCTACAGGTGTTGGCATTCACTTACAGGTGGGCGTCCGAATATAGGGTTCCATTCATGCATGACCGTAGTGCATATTGGTGCACTGCCCGGTTTTCGACACTGAACGAAGCCTACCAGGTAGCCTTACCGAGAAATTCAATGCCGCTCGAAGACCGCTGTGATCTTCTAGTCACGTACAAATCGTTTTGAAACTATGCCAGCACTTGAGTAAAGTAAATGTAGAGGGAGGTCAAGACGAATTCACTTAAACAAGGTGTGCCGTGCAGTGCAATTTCGTACATCTATAGGAAGCCGCAAGGAATCGGTTGAGAGGAGGATGCAGCTTAACGTAGCTAATTCAATAAGCTGAACTTAATCAGCGAATCGAGAAATATAGCACTCACGCAGTTCTTTTCTTGTGCGCTCGAGGGAAAGTGCGATGCAGCCGAATCAAGCTCCACATTGCGTAAGATACGCCTGAACGAGCATACCCCTCGGGGACTGATTGCCTTAACGTCCTCTAAAGCAAGAACACCTGAACAAATATAAAATTTAGCAATAAAGAAAACGCGGCAGGAATTTCACAAGAAGTGCCCGTTTCAGTCAGAAGTGTGATCCTGCAGTTAAACTTTCAACAAATATTTTTAAAGAGCGCGTCATGCTTGTCGTAGATAATATATTTGTGAATGTAAGCGAAAAAAAAAAGCCATACGGCGATGTGTAGGCCTACTTGCGATGGTGGGCGTACTATTTTACGGAGAGCGTTTTCCAGCAGCTTTCTGTCAAGAAGCTACAAAGAATATTACACCACGTTTTCCTTTCTTAAATAAAGGAAATGTGGCCATCTACTGCCAGTGGTGCGGAGGCAGAGGAAGCAGCTGAGCCGTTGGGTTTGCACTCCTCCTCACCGGCACTTCCACTTCCCACCTTTTTCTATACGACACTACGAAAGACTATGCTATGCCTTCCTCTCTCACCTACTCCTTTCCCTCCTCCATATTGTGACTTTATTGTTTGAACCATTTTTGTACTATACTGTACTATACTACACTGTGCACTGTATACTACACTGTAGTACACTGTATTACGCTATATTATGCTACGCTATAAATGGTTGTTATGAAATATAGTTCGGGGAGCAGGCTTTTATGAGTCGTGCAAGAGACGCTGGCTAGGGCAGCGAGGAAGAGAACGCAACATTCATGGCACACAAACATATATGATATATATGATATGATATGTGGGGTTTTAACGTCCCAAAACCACTATATGATTATGAGAGACGCCGTAGTGGAGGGCTTCGGAAATTTAGACCACCTGGGGTTCTTTAACGTGCACCCAAATCTGAGCACACGGGCCTACAACATTTCCGCCTCCATCGGAAATGCAGATGCCGCAGCCGAGATTCGAACCCGCGCCCTGCGGGTCAGTAGCCGAGTACCTTAGCCACTAGACCACCGTGGCGGGGCCACACAAACATACATTCATACAGTAACGAACAAATGGCACCAGTGCAAAGCACATCTAGCAGTATAAAATGGCAAAGCGTCTTCAGCAAACAGTTCAAAAAGACGACGCGCTCGCGCATTTGGGAACCGAGGAAGCAACTACGGCGGCGTCGATGCTGTCGGACGAGAAGGACCAGGCGGGTTGTCGCAGGGTCTGCGTCCGCTGGGCGCCGGAGCAGAAGTCGGGCCGCTTACGAAGTCCTTCGGGCATTGACGTCCTACGAGGTATCTTCTGGCAGTGGTGGCTTCCCGAACGTTGACATCCGGCCAGGCCAACGCGTCTTCTTCGCTCCAGCTTCTGGCTCCGTCTGATCGGCAGTGGAATGTGAGGTGAAACTTTGATACCGTCGACGTCTGTGATCTTGGTCAGAGCAAGTAGAGATGCCTGGTGTATGACGTCGATTGCCAAGACATTCTTGCAGGGGTTTACTCAATCATCCTTGATGTCGTTGGGCGCCAAAGATTTGAGTTTCTTCAAGATGTGCTGTCGATTCAAGAATCTAAAATTATCTGATCGCGTTATTGGCACGAATTAGACAGTGTAGTGTGCTGAAGCTGCCTGCAGCTTCACAGTAGGTGAGGTAGAAGGTGGTGATGCACCGAGGGATCTTTGTTTTAATTGCAAAACATTTCTTTGCGTACTGCAAGCACTTTCGGCATTTATCTATCTATCTATCTATCTATCTATCTATCTATCTATCTATCTATCTATCTATCTATCTGTCTATCTATCTGTCTGTCTGTCTGTCTGTCTGCCTGTCTGTCTGTCTGTCTGTCTGTCTGTCTGTCTGTCTGTCTGTCTGTCTATCTATCTATCTATCTATCTATCTATCTATCTATCTATCTATCTATCTATCTATCTATCTATCTATCTGTCTGTCTGTCTGTCTATCTATCTATCTATCTATCTATCTATCTATCTATCTATCTATCTATCTATCTATCTATCTATCTATCTATCTATCTATCTATCTATCTATCTATCTATCTGTCTGTCTGTCTGTCTGTCTGTCTGTCTGTCTGTCTGTCTGTCTGTCTGTCTGTCTGTCTGTCTGTCTATCTATCTATCTATCTATCTATCTATCTATCTATCTATCTATCTATCAATCTATCTATCTATCTGTCTGTCTGTTTGTTTTTCTGTCTGTCTATCTATCTATCTATCTATCTATCTATCTATCTATCTATTTATCTGTCTGTCTGTCTGTCTGTCTGTCTATCTATCTATCTATCTGTCTATCTATCTGTCTGTCTATCTATCTATCTATCTATCTATCTATCTATCTATCTATCTATCTATCTATCTATCTATCTATCTATCTATCTATCTTTCTGTCTGTCTGTCTGTCTGTCTGTCTGTCTGTCTGTCTGTCTGTCTGTCTGTCTATCTATCTATCTATCTGTCTATCTATCTGTCTGTCTGTCTGTCTGTCTGTCTGTCTGTCTGTCTGTCTGTCTGTCTGTCTGTCTGTCTGTCTGTCTGTCTGTCTGTCTATCTATCTATCTATCTGTCTATCTATCTGTCTGTCTGTCTGTCTATCTATCTATCTATCTATCTATCTATCTATCTATCTATCTTTCTGTCTGTCTGTCTATCTATCTATCTATCTATCTATCTATCTATCTATATATCTATCTATCTATCTATCTTGCCGCTAACTTCTGGGTGCTCTCGTGATCACTCCCTTAACTTGGTGTGAACCAAAACTATTATGGGAGGGTAAGATGGTTTGAAGAATATGACGGGTTGATTAAAACACAAATACAGTCACACTCCCGTCGCGTACGTAGTCGAACACATCCCTCCAGACAGTGGCACATACCCGCGGGTGGGTATCTGCCACTTGTATGCGGGTAGGTGCCACAGGTGATTGACACTCAGTTTCAATCCGGGAACGACGAAAACATGATCAATTTCAACCCGTGAGCATAAAAAAAAACCTGACATTCGCAGCGTTGACCCGACTATTGCGAAGAATAAATGCCAGGGACCCGGCAAGAATCGAACCCAAGCATTTTGCGTGGAAATAAAGCATTCTACCACAGAGCCATGCAAGGACTCGGAACCATTTTTTCAAATAGACCCTAATGATCGTGAAACGTCAAGTGTTGTTGCAGTGCTGGCTATCCAATTCATAAACATTACATATGTACTCCTCTGCTAGAACTTTCACGTTGAAAGTTTGTTTTGCCAGCATACACTGCTGTCTAACAGACAAAACACGCTTTACAGGCGGCCCTATTTTTGAAGTTTGCATTAATTAACGCGATAGCTCTAAAGAGTCCGTTTCGCAGAAATTCCGGTGTTGGCTTCGTTGGTTGTTAGCGAAAATTCATCATCTTTAACGTGACCAAGGAACATAAAGAACGATGCAAATAAAATGAATAAATGATAACAACCTAGGAGCCGAGTGGGGACTGAGGCACAGTTGTTTGAGTCTGAGTGGGGATCGAATTCGGGTCGTTTGCGTGGGAAGCGAATGTTCTACCACACGGCCACGCTTTGCTTGTGAAAACAGTGAAACGAACTTCCTCTGCTTGAAAAAGCTGTGAAAGTAGTTTTCATGCTTTACAAACCCACGCGTCCTGTATACATGCTTCACAATGCAACATGAAGTATTGCAGTAATAACGCGTACTACAAGCGTCCATTGCCAACGCGCGTCGGAATATGTGATCATCATGATAGCTCCGTGGTTGGAAGCGGGTACCGCACTACAAAAGGCACGCACGCTACTGCGCCCATTCCCTTAGGGTCACGTAGAGGGTGCATAGCAACGTCGAGAAAGTTTCATGCACTAAGCGTTTGAAGTACGCACTAAGAACAGGATGTCGCTGTCGCGTTAAACTCCTACAAGCGAAGCTTTAGGGTCTACTAAATGTTTGCTTCTGGTGTTGCTGATACTGATGTTACTGTTGGCATCGTTGCGGAGAGTCAAACAATTGGTTCTATAAACATCTACAACTCTTCAACGTATATCTATGCGTGCAACATTTATACATATATTTAGCACTATTTCATGACATCTCGATAAAAAAATTACAACACGATCACCTTTCCACCACATGTTTCGCACAACGTCAATTCCCAAGCTACATGGAATTTGCCATTTTTTTTGTTTATGACTGTAAACAGACGTGAATTCATCCTCGCAATCATCACTGTCTCCTGATTAGAGTTCGGTGGAATCACTGTCAGCGTCACTGCGTTCACTTCTCCGTTACCTCAAGGGGCCCGCTGATGGAGGGCGCATGGCTGGGGGGTGTTCACGCGAGTCTTCTTTGAGTGTAGCCAAATGGAATATTGATGGCTACGTGAAAGAGAGAAAAGTAAACGTTTGTTTCGAAACAGTGTTCCGAGCAACGCCCTGTATCACCCTAAGGTTGGAAGGTTCTCTAATCCAGGAACCCTCTGGCTTCAACTGCCTTCTTGGCCCTGGCCACGAGTTGTCGCTAGTCTCCCAAGGTTCTAGAGGATGAGCTTTGCCTCCCACGTTACCATTAGGGGGTCGTCGTTCGTTATTGGTGCTTCGTCTCGCTCCGGTTGCATGTCGTGGTTTGCATGGCACTGGCATTCCAGGAGCAAGTGTTCCAGAGTGTCCGGTACGCTGCAGAGCGGGCACATGAAGCCATGCGTCGCTGTGGCTACGCAAGAAACATGAATAATTGATAGTAAATGTCATCCGGTATACAAAGCCCAGTGCAAAAGACACATTTCATCGTCGTTAAGCTTCAGTGCCTCCGGGCATGCATTCTCTTGTAGAAGTCGTTCTTCAGCGCTACAGACTAACTCGAAGCGAGAAAATGGCAAAGCTTGCACTTAGCCACGTAATTTTTGAAACAGCGAACCAGGGCATTTCTTCAGTCTAATCAGGTTGGTTTTAGATTGTTGCTAGGCATGAACTAGGTGATACTAAGTTCTTTCTACGCTGATTCTCAGCTCAAGGAGGTTGTACTTAGAAGTCCAAACTTGAGCGTTCACGTCTTTCGTAGATCTACATTAGCGTAGGCCTTCCATCGTTTCAGCTTTTTGCAACCATCGTTGTCTTTCCCATTTTGTGGTATTCCCTTAATGTACGCTCTCGGAGTCTTTGACTCACCGTCACCATTTTGCAGTCACTTTTTGTGTATTACTGTGGCATTCATCATATTTAGTGCACCAGTGGTTAGTATTGAGATTCACCCACTTTTTGCGGTCCATACTTACTCATGATGATAATAGTTGTTCGTGGTCCTTCATTTTACGTTGAGCTTTAACAGATTTGTTGCTTAGAAAAAGACGATTCCTGAGGCTTGCCAAACTCTCACACGAAATTTTAACGCAGCTCTATCGTTGTTCTGATTTCGAGATATAATGAGGCAGAGAAGTTGAGATGGGCGGGAAATTAGAGAATTCTCATGGCTGTGGCAATAATCTTTCGCTTCCGTTGTCTGCACATCGAGAAGATTCAAAAATGCTTTCCAAAATAAACGACAGCTATAGCGTTTACAAACTCTTCTATCTTGACTTTCTTCGGACGAGTATTTCTGATCAGAACATTTATTTTTGCGGGATGAAAAATTTAAAGCCAATTCCACGTCTTCTAAATCTGAGTGAACAACGTTGCTGGTGGCAAAGCATCACCACCTGGCCAATGCAGTTAAAGTTCTCTCTTCATCTTGTTCTTTTCGTGATGGGATAGAGTTAAAAGCTCGTTAAATTCTGGTGTCGTAATCGAATCGACGCCCGCGTCGTTGGTTGTGGATGGGAAATCGAACGCTGTCCATGATCAGAAAATTGAGAAAGGTGAAAACAAATTAAATAATAAAAACTACGATTTGAGCGAGAATCGAACTCAGGCTTTCTGCGGGGCAAGCAGGTGTTCACCACAAAGCTATGTCATTGCTTACTATTTTAGAAAAAGAAAGTTTATGAATGCCATATATTGATAGGAGCATCTTTAACGCATGTAATTTTGCGTGGCAGAAGCGTACAATTGCGCCTGGCGTTAAAACATATAAATTGCCGCCGTAGTGGCCCAAGCGCCCTTGTCTCAGCCGCTCCTTCGAACGACAGTGGCCACTGGTAGTTGAGGCGATGCGGGTGCGTATCACAGAAACAAAAAAAATGAGGCTGGCAGTACTGTAGCACATTAAGTTGCCACAATATAAAAAAATGAGTGAGAATGTATTCTTTTACGATTTCTTTTTGTAAACCACATGAATAAGACTGGAGGCGGCGCCGCATGCAGGCAGTCAAGCGAGCAGTGTGTGTTCTGCTATTTATCTCCATTCCAGTGGCGTGGGGCTGGTTCCTAAATCGAGTTTTAGTGTTTGTTAAATTTATAGAATAGTGAGGAGAGATACCAACTGATGAAACCTGAGCCAAACAGCAGAACTCAAGCAGCGTTCTGTAAGGGGCAAAAAGACGTACTACTCAGCATGAGGCATATGCAGCAATTTCTTCACCTGATCACTATCATCACGAACCTTCTCAAGCCACAGTGTGAAGTGAACAATGGGTATACATTATTTGTAAATGACTACGCAGATGGAAAGCTGCCTTGTTTGCGAGATGTGTGCGGGGGAACGCTTGCCTACGCCGCTGAGTTGTGCCGGAGTGGCGAGGGTGGTCAAGCTGCAGGTATTGTAACTTTTACCCTACTATGCTCACCATAAATGATATATTTTGCCCGCTTTCTTTCTGAGCGTTGTTATATTTGTATCGAATATTTTAAGTAAACCAAATCTCAGAAACTCACAATGTTATAGAAAATAAGCTGGCGATAGATACTTGATGTCGAGACGGACCCGTGCAGACAGGGTTCTTGTTACGAATAAAACAGTAGGCCAGTCAAACCTTGCCTTTTTACATGCAGACGATACGGTAAAGCTTCCTTCTGCGCTGGCTCTCATACCGAAGTGACATCGAAAATTATGCATCGCTAGAAAATTGTCAAACGTCTCAAATTCTCGCTTTTCACTCCACTCGCCCAGCGTATCTTTAGTTTTTATGTCTCCGCGAATCTGCTTACAATCAACTTATAGTTATGGTGCTTTATCAACATCAATAACTGCTGACGCTTTACGTGCAAAACATTGTATGATTATGATTATTGTGTGGGACTCTGGGTTTATAACTTCGACTTTTGGCGTTGCTATTGTGCACATAAATTTAAGTACACGGGTTCTTTGTGCATTTTGCCCCCATAGAGAATAATGCCAGCACCCTCGACCTTAGCAGCGTGACACCATCCGTGATATGCTAACATCGATGGTTTGCTTGGTCAAACGCGTGCATACATAATGTCAACTGCAATATCCTTTGGGGAAACAAATTACCACACTTTCTCTTTGCCCCACACCCCACGCCTTTTTTTTGCCCTTTTTTTGCTGTGTAAGTGGGCAGCGTGAACGCGTAAATGTAGGCTTATCATCCTGCACTAGCTTAACACAAACCCCTGCACGCAACTAGAAAATTATGACGAGATTAGCCATCGCGGCACAGAAACGTCTCTTAGTCGTCAAATGCGTAGAGGCAGTACGCCTTCTAGAGCTTCTCTTCATTTTGCAGTGGTGTCTTCTGAAAAGTAGATAGCCTTCATACAAAGTTGCCTTTTTTCTAAACCATAGTGGTATTACAAGTTCAGTGGGTGCTCGAGCTACTTGTTTCAAAGACAAGCACGAAGACAGCGCTCCCGCTAACCGTGGTGCACTGCGGCCAGTCGTATGTGAGAGCGACTGAAGTTTACGTCGCGAATGCCCACCAGGCTCTCTTTTACGGCGCGTTGTTTATTTGTTTTATTTATTTATTTATACAATACCACTGACCTTAATTGGGTTCATGCAGGAGGGCAGCGCATAAATACATACATTCACAGAAACCACAACAAAATAAAACAAGTTTAAAGCCCGAAAGAAAAAATAATATTAACAATAACATCAGAACAAAACAAAAGTAATAACAAACAACATAATGAGCACGCGTGAACATTAGGTAATACTTACCTAGCGCTGCTCTCCCATACGAATACCACGCTTTACACTTTCATGTCTTCCTTTATTTCATGCTCACCTTCAACTATCTACTCATGCGCACTACTCTTTACCACCTCCTTGATTGCTATGTTATGATACGCTATGCTATTGTCACATATAGCAAATTTTTTTGGCGAATACCCTGTTTACCTTGTCCCTTATTTTCTCCCCACTCTCACTTACTAATGCCGCCCTCTTGCTTTGCTATAGCATGCATGGCTACGCTAGGGGTTGCTTGGCACATTACCGCTTTCAGTGGCGCTTAACCCTCTCCCTCCAACCTAAACAGCTTTGCTGATAAAGGCTTGTTTTGCCACATACAGCAATGTCTAACAGCCAAAGCACGCTTTACAGGCGGCCCTATTTTTGAAGTTTAAATTTATCGTTATCTATGGACCTTATGCAAAATTGCTGCCATCTGTCGGCCATCTGTGCCGTCTGCGCATACCGCCATATTAGAGGCTCAGTGCAGCGCAGCACGCAAAGTCCACGCGTGAATTTACTTATATGTTTACGTAAGACGTGTCAACGTAAGGTGCGTATTGGCTGATAATCGCAATGCCGTCGTACTGCTTGCAGCACAGAGAGGAGCTCGAAATGCTTGAATGAAAAAGCAAAGCCGTAAACTTTGCTTCTTTTTTTTTTCAAGTTGACGTTTCCGGAAGTTGATCCGGCTACTGCTCCCGAAATACGTCTCTGCATTCGTCTTTCTAAGCAGATAAGAGGTGCAACAGGATTTGTATTCGTGTTCCCACGAGTTTCTGCACGCCGAATTAAGGCAGTTCTTGCAATGTTTTCGCTAGAAGCCATATAACAAGTCAAGGCGACTCGTACGCTTTACGCAGAAGCCGCCTTAGCGCAACGAGCTTCATCGCTGCTAATTGTACGTTCTTGCAATTTGTTGAATGTGCCGAGCCACATCGAATGCTTGAAAAACGTGCGCAGTCATCCCACTTAACGGCAGCTTGAAAAAAAAACGCTGAACAGAAAACGAAACAACATAAAACGAAAATGCTTTAGCACTATGTCTCTCCCTTCTCAGAATGAACCAATGACGCGCACTTGCTTCTAATTCAGCGTGTGCCGTTACCCATACGTAATAAACAAAACACATTCAACTAAATGTGGGGACGCGCAATCAGCCGCGATAAAGTTTATTGCGTGAAGGTGGCTTCAGCGTCAAGCGTACAAGTTGCCTTCACTTAGTGAATGGCTGCTAGCGAAAATTTTTGAAACACTGCCTTGCTTCGGCTTGCAGCAATTAGTGGGAACATGAATACAAATGCTATTTCACGTCTGACTTGCTTGTAAAAGACAACGCAAACACGTGTTTCGGCGTGTTTCGGATGCAGTAGCTGGAGCACATGCTGCAAAAGTCATATGCTTGAAAAAATAACAAAAGGCAATTTTACCTTTCTTCCTACCCCATCTCGAGTTTCTTTGGAACGTTAAACCCCACATATAAATCAATGAAGCATTTCGAGTTCCTATATGTGTGCAGCGAAGGACACAGCAAAACGTCGGCATTGCGATTATGAGCCAACAGAAACCTCACGTCGATACACCTTACGTATAAATATATATAAACACACGCGGACTATGCGCACTGTGCCGCGCTAAGCTTCCAACATGGCGCTATACACACGACGGCCGACAGATGGCAGCAATTTCGCATAACGTCTATAACGAGCCATTTTAACGTATTCATCAACGTCGCAATACATTCGCCAGTCCATGGTATTTAGTCTACAACCTGGTGCTCAGTAATGAAGCGGTACAGTGATTATCTCCATGGCGTTCATCAAAAAGAGTGAGGGTGAGAAAGCAAGAACAGGAAACGAGGAATAACCAAAGAACACAAACGCTTGTGCACATGAGTGCCCTTCGGCGCTGTTGCGACCGGGGTTTCCAGACACCGGGGGTCCGGGATGAAGTTGTCGAGGCAGGAGGAAGAGAGACTTGAAGAGGGTTTATTTACAATATATACATTGCGAACTCCCTACACGGTGAGCCCTCAAACGTGGCAGGCCTCTACATGACTCCTAACATAGCGCTCCATGGTGCTTGGTTCTACATGGTTCTGCTCGGTTCTGCTCTGTTCTGCCTGGTTCTCTTCTCGAAAAAAAAAGCACACCGAATGAGCCGTGGGGGCTCATTATAAAGGGTCTGTCCTCCCCAGATCCCTAGATCGGGGACCGCGTACAGAGGGCACCGTCCAACCACGGATCACACATTACCCGCGAGGGTGACGAGCACGCACGGTCCACGTGAACGTTCAAAATTGAAGCGTGGTCACTGCACGGCCATGTGGCACGAACGTGGCTCCTCCTCGTCAAGGGGTGTCGCTGGGCGAGGGGTCTGAAGTTGATGACTGCATCCATTGAAAGGGCCGCCGTAAACAAGCTTCAAATGGTCGCCGAACGACTCGTTCAATTAGCGGGACGATTTCCGGCCGCCGCCGCCGCCGTCATCTTCCAAAGAAGAAGCTGCACTTGTGGTCTCCCGAACTGCTCACGGTGTCGTGGCGGCAAGACGCCGCACCCTCCGGCCAGGGGGGAACAATACATGGCGGACACAGGCCGCCAACCCGTTTGGTGACTAAAAAGGAACATCAAAAGGAACGCCGATCCATTGTCAGACCTGGCGCCGTTCCTAACAGTAGGCAGCCGGTCGTTCGGTTTGGTTTGAAGATTAAAGGAGCGCCGCTCCCTCGTCAGCTCGGGCGCCGGTCACAACAGCTCGTCCGCCGGCGGGAGAAGCGACCTGAGGGTGACCAGCTGCACAGGTTGCCCGAAGTGTCGCTGTGTAGTGCTGGCTTCCAGGCCACTGCTGATGACGCTCAGCCAAGGACTCTTTCCCTCTCGTTCCTTGTGGCTCCCCTCTGGGAAAAGCATTCATACACACCACCACAGGCACGGGAGAGCACCCTGCCCGCACTGAGACACGTCGAGTCCGACAAATTATCCAAAAGCAACCTTACTTGAGCAGTATTACCAAACACAAAGCAGCAATCGGGACGTTTCTCTGAGGTTTCACCAAAACTCCTAATCCCGATCCGATAATAATCTTCCCATCAAACTGCTTTCAAGAAAACTAACTGTCAAGTGATGCGCTCACCGTGGCATACCCGAGTGCTTGCGTGAGTAATCCGCCGTAACCCACCAGGTATCATACTCATAAAATAAAGCATTTTACTTCACGCTATCTTTTAGTTCCCGAAATTTAGTGCCGCCAAAGCCAGTCGTCAATTCCTTTTGAGAAGACGAAAGCATAACTGCCGTGCTGTACCTGCATCAGGAACATCTTTATTATACATCCGCAAACGCACATCACAGTGCTATAGTGCTCCTGCATGGATGAACCACTCATTAACTCTCGTGAGGTTACCACTCTACACTCAAGCTCATGAACTAAAACGTACACGTAAACCCACGAATACCTTTCCTTACTTCAACACCGGAGACATGCGAACAAAACAAAAAATAACAACAAAAAAACTTTCGCATGAATCCTGAAAACCTCGCAAGAATATCCTTGCGTCCGTGCGCTCACTCAAAATTCGTCTCTAACGTCGGTCCTACTTGACAAACGCCCCTAACGTGTCGTTATACTGCCGCAAAACGGTTACCTTTAAAACCAATACATACAAAGCTTAAAAAATAAACAGCATGGTACCTGCTACGTAAACGCTATCTAGTAGCAGAAGTACAAAACACATTCCAAAAGGAAAACTGACCTAAACAGTCAAAACAGATATTCAAAACTAAAAAATACAAATCCGCGGGAGAGCCCTCCGAAACGCTTACCGCTGTCACTTAATTTTGAGACGAACGCGCGGCGTCGCGTCCTGTGGGTCTTTCTAGGCGAACGGGAATGGAACAATGGCAAAACCCATTCGCTTCGCCTCCGACCCCCGCAAAGCTCTGCGCTGACAACCTGCGTTCTTACTCTCGCTGAGTACCTCGCACTCCCGCAGTCCATCAAACATGCCGTCGATAGAGCGACGAAAGGGTCTGCCTTTCTACCCAACGTGCTTTTTTTTTTTTTCGTTTTGTCCGGCGGCTCGGACGCATACAAACCAACTCCGGTGCCGATGACAAACGCCTAATTCTGTACGCTCTAATGCGTGTCACTATCCTTCCAATAGATCTCCTTACAACGCATATCGGCAACTAAAACGATAGAGTGCTAACGAAAACAAAGTTCAAACTAGTTATTTACAAAATCACTAAAGTAAACAACCAAAACATTCCTTTTTACAGTCCCGAGTCGACGTTTTCTGACAGGCTAACAGCTGTTCTCACTAACTTTTAGTCTAACTCGTGGTGGTCGCGCCCGGAACGATTTTCTCGAGAAGCGGGGTCTACAACACGCGTCAATCGCCCTGCTACCGAACCCCGCGACGTTCCTCGAAGCCGACTTGCTGTCGCTTCCTGCCCCTCGAAAACCACCGACTCTTTTGCCCCGCACCCCGTCCAATGCACCGCGAGAACAACGGAAGGGTCTCTTGCCCTTCGGCCACTTACGCACACAATGCGCTTCTCTTTTCTTTGTTCTCTGGCCGCTCGGACGCTTGCGATACGGCAACTTTCTTGAAATTTCGCTCCGCCATTTGAATACATTCCTCAAACGCGTCGCGATTTTTGCCTCGTCTTTACGGCGCTTTCTCCGTTTGTCACGCTTCTTCGTGCCGTCTACGGAGCCTTTCGCCAACCTCTGATGCTCGTCAGCACCCACTTGCTTGTTAGCTTTCCCGTGCGCACTGTCTGAATGATTGCCTAGCAATTCATCCTTCCAACACTGCCGCGTACGATGCGCTTTTCTTTTCCGGCGGTTCGGACGCATACGATACAGACCCGTCAGAGAAGACAACGGCACTTTTCTCGCGATGTCACTCCGCCGTTTGAAAACCTTACTCGAACGCGTTGTGCTCATCGCGAGCTTTGCCTTACTGTTGCCCTTCGGACGCTTTCTCCCCTGTGCACGCTTCTTGGCGCGGACCTGGGAGCCTTTCGTCCTACTCTGACGTTCTTCATCACCGATATGCTCCTCCGCCGTCTCGCGCGCCCAGTCCTGATGATCACTTATCAGTTCATCGCTAGACCGCGGCCGCGTAGATTGCGCTTTTCTTTTCCTCACTCTCCGGCCGCTTAGACGCATGCGATTCGAGCCAGTCAGAGAAGACAACGGGCCTTTTCTCGCAAATCCGCCACGCCGTTCGAAGGTCCTCGTCAAACGCGCCGTGCTGATCGCGAGCCTTGCCGCGCTTCTGTTTTTCGGACGCTTTCTCCGTTTGGCACATTCCTTGGTGCCAAACCTGGAGCCTTTCGTCCGCCTCTGATGCTCATCAACATGGTCTACAGGGCTGCAAGGTTCGATGGAACACTCTGTTAATCTTAACTCCGTTTCCACCACCACGGAACCCTCACACCCTGCTGCGACCGCGAGCTCTTTTCCCTCAGAATGGGTTAAAACCTGTTCCATTCCCTTACAGGCACTAGCCTTTTCTTCGGCCTCAAACGGCACCGCCGCTATATCTACAGATATCAGACATGTAGCCTCCGCTTCAGTTGTAAACGGCACCGCCGTTACATCGCACCGTTCGTGCGCTACATCTACAACTTTCTGACCTGTAGCCTTCTCTTCGGCCTTAATCGGCACCGCCGCTACGTCGCACCGTTCGTGCACTTCATCTACAGATGTCTGACCTGTAGCCTTCGCTTCGGTCTTAAATGGCACCGCCGCTACATCGCACCGTTCGTGCGCTACATCTATGGATTGACCACTCTGCTGCAATGCCACCAATTCACAATTAAGCCTTTCTATCTCTTCATCTAATTCCTGCATCCTTTTTATATGTTCTTCATGCCTGCGCTCAGCTTCCAATTCCTCCTGGCGCCATCTTTCCTTTCTTTGCGCCCTTTGTACTTCCTCCTCCTGGTCCAATAAGTACATATTCCCGAAGTGCTCGATTTCCTCATTGTCACTATTGCTTTCGAGAATCACTTCGCGGAGTTTAGAAGCAGGCATATCATCATTAAAATCTAGCTCCAGATCCCAACACAGGTTCAGCAGGTTCTCTCTCGTCAATCTCGTAAGATCCATGGCGACTACTTTGCTTTGGCTCAGCTGTGACAAAACACAAACCCACCAGCGTTTCAATTCTGGGTCTAGAGAAATTGAAGCCTGGCAAATCTCACAGCGGAGACCACAAGCTTAAGCACCCAAGTAGCACTACGTGGCCAACATCCCTCTCTACTTTTTCTTGTTAATTTTTCACTCCTGCTTTTTACAACATCCTAAAATTTAACCCGCAACGTACCCTTAGAAATTTTGAAACATTACCACTTGTTCCTATTGAATCATCTAAGCTTTCCTGCTTTAGCGTACTTGCTCAGATAATCATCCAGTGCTGCCTTGTGCTGAGATAACAACCACAGTGGCCAGGCAGTTGTTGGTTATATCTATCTTTTAACGAATCTAGGCTAAAAGACTCGATATATCTCAAGCACAAAGCCAGGCACTCACCCCATTACGTGCGGTGGTGGTACGCTGCTTCGATCCCGCCGAGTTCCAGGGCTTTCGGCTGGCCTCCGGTACATGTCGCTCTCCGTCGCAGACTCGTATCCCACCGCTGCCAACCAGTTGTTGCGACCGGGGTTTCCAGACACCGGGGGTCCGGGATGAAGTTGTCGAGGCAGGAGGAAGAGAGACTTGAAGAGGGTTTATTTACAATATATACATTGCGAACTCCCTACACGGTGAGCCCTCAAACGTGGCAGGCCTCTACATGACTCCTAACATAGCGCTCCATGGTGCTTGGTTCTACATGGTTCTGCTCGGTTCTGCTCTGTTCTGCCTGGTTCTCTTCTCGAAAAAAAAAGCACACCGAATGAGCCGTGGGGGCTCATTATAAAGGGTCTGTCCTCCCCAGATCCCTAGATCGGGGACCGCGTACAGAGGGCACCGTCCAACCACGGATCACACATTACCCGCGAGGGTGACGAGCACGCACGGTCCACGTGAACGTTCAAAATTGAAGCGTGGTCACTGCACGGCCATGTGGCACGAACGTGGCTCCTCCTCGTCAAGGGGTGTCGCTGGGCGAGGGGTCTGAAGTTGATGACTGCATCCATTGAAAGGGCCGCCGTAAACAAGCTTCAAATGGTCGCCGAACGACTCGTTCAATTAGCGGGACGATTTCCGGCCGCCGCCGCCGCCGTCATCTTCCAAAGAAGAAGCTGCACTTGTGGTCTCCCGAACTGCTCACGGTGTCGTGGCGGCAAGACGCCGCACCCTCCGGCCAGGGGGGAACAATACATGGCGGACACAGGCCGCCAACCCGTTTGGTGACTAAAAAGGAACATCAAAAGGAACGCCGATCCATTGTCAGACCTGGCGCCGTTCCTAACAGTAGGCAGCCGGTCGTTCGGTTTGGTTTGAAGATTAAAGGAGCGCCGCTCCCTCGTCAGCTCGGGCGCCGGTCACAACAGCGCCCATCATTCTTGATCCCACGCTCCCAGTTCTGTGAAGATTGAATATGGGTTGCCGAACGGATTGCCGAACCTAACCTTTTCCTCTCCAATGCACGCGCAGGGTAAATATAAACATCTTGTCGAAAGGCAATTCGGTGCACCAATGCAGGTCGCCAGCAATTTCAAGCTTTCAATTTTTTGCAATTTCTCTCATACATACATACATTTATACATACACACATACATACATGCATACATACATTTATACATACACACATACATACATGCATACATACATACATAGATACACACACACACACACATACATACATACATTTATACATACATACATTTATACATACACACATACATACACACATACATACATACATACATACATTTATACATACATACATTTATACATACACACATACATACATGCATACATACATACATAGATACACACACACACACACACACACACACACATACATACATACACACACACACACACACACATACATACATACACACATGCATACATGCATACATACATACATACATACATGCATACATACATACATACATACATACATACATACATACATACATACATACATACATACATACATACATACATGCATACATGCATACATGCATACATGCATACATGCATACATGCATACATGCATACATGCATACATACATACATACATACATACATACATACATACATACATACATACATACATACATACATACATACATACATACATACATACATACATACATACATACATACATACATGCATACATACATACATACATACATACATACATACATACACAATCATGCTGAATCCACGAATACACCGATGTCCTTTTCATCTCGGCAACGACGCCGAAAAGAGGATGTTAATTTTCTTGCATATGCACGAGATTTATTACAATTCATAACCGCTTTATCATACGGGTATCTTTATTTACTTTTGATTTACGCTTGGTTTTTGTTCCAGGATGCGTGAGAAACTCCTCTTAGACAATTTCGGTAAGACATAATTGTCTATATCTTGCAAATCGTAGCCAGTTACAGAAAGTGGGCGGAGTAAGCCCAGTCATACATTGTCGCGGTGTGCGCTTGGGAGCATCAGGTAAAAGACGAAAATGTGAAGCTGCTTCGTTTCCTGTTTATTAATCAAGGACGCGTTGTGTTCGCTGCCGCTTATCGGCACCAAACATTGGTATTCGTTAGCGCTCTACAAAGCTTCAGCTACGTCTAGCGACGCAGATAACGCATAATACGACTAGTTTCTAGAAAAAAAAACACATCTGCGTTTCCTCTCTTCTTTGTTTTGGTCAGCCATCTATTGGATTCTATCATGGTGCATGTACTAAACCTTTTGCAGAAACATTGCAAGGCTCATTCGCACGCCGAAAGTGGAAGAGCGCAAACAACGTTTTGGCCTGAAACTCGCAGGAAGTTCTTTGCAGAGAAGACAACAACAATCGAGCAAAAAGAAAACGTGAAAAGCGACATTGCAAAACGAGCACACTCTAATGAGCCTTCCACCTGTGTTTTTGTTGATCCAGATACTATGACAGGTGCAAAACGATGTAGGCACTTTTCCTATTTTGAAAAACCTGGGAAACTATAATCAATGGAACACATGGCAGCACAGAAAGAAAGCCCAGTGAATGGCACAAATGAGCCTATATGGAAGAACAATGGAGCTGCTTCGCTTAGTACCTGCCGACAAAGTGTGCGAACACGTCGTCATTACAAAAATCTCTCATTAATGCTTCCTTGTTTACAGTACTTGCGTTGGAAACCAGCCATAGTAGCTGTCTCTGCGGCAGTGTTTGCTCTTTTTAACATCTTGGATTGCGCTATAATTTAAGACAACCGCAAAAAAAAACCGGTTTCAAATATTTCTTGTTGTGACTATCCGGACGTGCGCGCTCATCGCAGATATGTGCGCGCCTATCACTTGTCATCCTTGTTTCTCGATTTCTCTCTTCTTTTTCTCCTTCACTCCGCGTAGGGTAGGAAGCCAGGTACAACCTGGTTAACTTCCCTGTTTTTTCTTTGCCTTCCTTTCTCTTGCATTGGTTATAAGTCGCGTTTGTATACTTCAAATTATGCGAAGACGCAAGCACATTTTTGTGCGAATGCCTGCTTGATTTCTTACGTTTCTGTGGGCGCGCGCTCCAGCAGATATGTGGCATTGTGATTATAGAGAGCGTAATGTGTAACATTCCCACTGATATTGTAGTCTAAGTATTGTAACTAGAGCACTAGTTCACATCTTTGTATACATCCAAGAGAACGTAAGGTGATATAAAGCTTAGTACATGCCAAAACCACACTTAGTATTAAGTTTTTTTTCGCATATGTTTTTTTATGTCCTTTTGCAGGATTATTCCAAGCCAGAACAAGACAGCCAAAGAATGGAACCTCTTCAACACGAAGGGATCCTAGGAGTGCCCGAATCATATTGTTAATGCCACCGCCTGTTCTTTGTAATAACTTGAAGCCCAGCTGCATTCATTCGATAAGTTTATAGATGAGCGAAAAAAAAAACAGTGAAGGATAACACAGCCACTGGGAATCCTGTGTGAGAACACGCATATATATGTGTGGACATCCCACTAAGACACAAGGAAATACCTCACCTTGAGAATGGCACTTAAGCTCGTCACTTCGTAAGTGATTTACAAAAGTGAGGCTGCAAGTACTTAGCTTCACATTGTGCACAGAGCTTGTTTAGTACAGTCGCCATGGTTAATAGACTAATCAGCAGCCTCCCCTTGCTGAACCTGCGGTGGCCCTTGTTCAACAAAACAACTTCACCGTTCACAGAACCACTTGCTATACCCACAGTCACGCTTCCAGATGACGCCGTCTTCACCGAGTTCCCCCAAAGCAGCGTTCAGAATTTCTCAACGCCACAGTCGGAGCCTACGGGGGCAGTGGACGGCCTGCCGGATGCGACGGATCTGATTGTGCGCGTCGGACTGTACGCGGTCATATTTGTGTTCGCCGTTGTGGGCAACGTGCTGGTGCTGGTCACTCTGGTGCAGAACAAACGCATGCGCACGGTGACCAACGTTTTCCTCGTGAACTTGGCCGTGAGTGACCTGCTTCTGGGCGTTCTCTGCATGCCCTTCACCCTGATCGGAAGTCTTCTGAGGAACTTCGTGTTCGGAGAGCTCATGTGCAAGTTGATTCCTTACTTGCAAGGTAAGCAATTCGCACGAAAGGTTTGTTTTAGGCTTGTTCGTGGTGTTTGCGGGAAATGTGTGATGACAGTGATGGTATTTACATAATTCGCAAGAACAACACAACAAGAAATGCTTCGTTTACACCCCGGCAATACGTAACAAGCTTCCATTCTGCGTGCCCATACTTCTTCACATTACGTGAAATCTTTACCCGGCAGTGTGCGCGTAGTGGCTGTCCTCCTCTACCTACTACTTGTTTTTCGTTTGCAATGGACACAGGTCGTGCGAGTAGGTATCATAAGTGATAATGAAATCAAGCTGTTCATTAACACAAAACTCATGATATTGTTTAGTTTCGCAATTATTTCGACTCAATGCCAAAACTCTAAAAAGAATTATGGATCACTTCCCTGACGAGAACCCTGATGGGACGCGAAGAAGCAGCGCTACGCACGGCGTGGACCAAATTGAAGTGCTACTCGATGTAGCGTTTACTCGAGTAAACATTTGTTAGAAACGCAAAGACACGGGAGACGGGTTGGGTTTCGTGTAATTTTCGCCGCAGATAAACTATCCAATAGAGTGTTTCCACTCGACGTGCGTTTGAGCATTGCGGGCGGTGGAGAGGGTAGAAGCGAGAGATAAGTGTGTTCTGAGCGGGCGGTGTTTATTTCGCAACTGTTGATTTTCGCAAAATCACGTCGAAGGACGTCCTTGACGTGCTTTTGTCGAAATAAACAGTTGAAAGTTTGCGCACCACCCAACCTGTCCTCTTGTTTTATCACTGCTTTGTACTTTTCACTCTGCGCAAATATATTACAGTGCAGTACCAGCTAGGCCAAATTGAAGCTTTTCTACGGGTGCACATGCATGGCACCAACTAGGACAAAAGTCATCATAATTTTTGCATTGTAACGAAGCACTCAATACGCGATTATTCGTTTTTTGCGAAATCATGGTACCCGCTACACACGCGTAAGCCATTATGTGTACTTTGCTGATGCTGCAGTTGATGACGATGACGAAAGATAAATAATAAAGATAAATAATAAGATTGTAGTGGAGCATACGCACTAACGTGTATGCGCCTTGTAAACAGTCAAGAGCATCGTCTATTCGTGGTAGCGGGTAGACATCTTTCTTCGTAATCTTGTTTAAGCGGCGATAGTCCACGCAAAATCGAACGGTGCCATCTTTTTTCTTTACGAGAACCACAGGTGATGACCAAGCGCTTTGAGAAGGCTGTATCACTCCACGTTTAAGCATGTCGTCTACTTGCTCCGTAATGACGCGGCGCTCTTCGGCGGAAACGCGGTAAGAACGCTGTCGCAGAGGCGAATGTGAGCCGGTGTCAATAGTATGAGTAATAGTCGTGGTGCGGCCCAAAGCAGGTTCTTGAAAGTCGAAAGAAGAGCGAAACTTGTTAAGGAGAGCAACAAGTTGGCGGCGATGCGAGAGGGGAAGGTCTGCGTCAATAGCATTGTCGAAGGGTGACAAACTTGATGGCTCAGACGCATCAGTTATTGCGGCAATGTGACATGGCGTTTCGTCGGGAAGAATAATATCATCGATATGGTCGACAGGTTGCACATATCCCAACGTTTCCCCACGAAGTGAGCCAATGGGGTAGTTGCAGTGGTTGGTAACCAGCATTACGGTTAAACCAGACGCAATTGTAAGAACGGCAAATGGGAGAACGATGCCCTTGCGTTCAGTAAAAACAGGAGATGGCGTAAACACCACCGTGGCGTCAGGTTGCGCCACACATGAAAGGCTTATAGGGACCGAAGCTTCCGGGGGCAAGGTGATGTCGTCGTCAGCGATGAGTTTGCAGAGCCGAGGCGACCGCTCGGGTGGTGGAAATTCATATGTTGGCACAAGGGACACTTCGGCACGGGAACAATCAATGATAGCTTCATGACAGGATAAGAAATCCCAACCGAGGATAAGGTCATGAGAGCAAGATGGCAGAACAAAAACTGTACGACGTACAAAACATCTTGGATGACGACGCGCGCCGTACACAGAGCCGAGGGATGAATGCGTTGCGCGCTAGCCGTGGACAGCACCATGCCACAGAGAGATGTGGTCACTTTCTTCAGTTTCCGACAAAATTTGGCGTCCATCACAGAAACGGCGGCCCCGGTATCAATTAACGCTAATGTGGCGACTCCCTCAACATCGACATCAACAACATTTTTGTGGCGAAAACGGAGGCCTTGGGAATTGCGCACAAGTTGCAGTTCTTGCCTCCGGAACTGCACTGATTAGTTCCCTCCTCAGGAGGTGGTCGACGACGCATAGGCGATGGCGATCGGCGACGAGGGGATGGGAAACGAGCAGTCGATGGGCGGCGATCCAAGTCTGAGTGCCTCTGTTCATATGCAGATGCGGTGGCCTGCTGCGGCGCGTAGGTAGCAGTTCCGAAGTATGCGTTTGCAGGTGTGGGGCGACGGCGGCAGAAGCGTGCAATGTGGCCAGCGATGCCACAGGCGAAGCAGATAGGACGGTTGTCATGGGTGCGCCACTCATTAGATCGACGGAAAAAGCGAGGTGAGGGCCTGTAAACTGGAGGCAAGGCCGGAGGAGGTGGAGCTGATAAGGCGACTGGATGCGGTGGGGGCCGCGCGACCACAGCTGCGTAGCTGAGAGGTGAAGGTGGTGCAGGTGGTGCGTAGCCGACAGCTGAGAGATTAGGTGCTGCTGAAGTGCATGCGTAAGGGGCCTGCACTGTAGGGAGGACATCACAAATTTCAGTGCGTATGGCCTGCTGCAGTGTCGAAGGCAGGCTTGCGGTGGGCGCGTCGCTATGCGGCAGCAGGGAGAGCTGTCGGGCGACTTCCTCCCTGATGAAGTCTTTGATCTGGTGTGACAAACTTTCTTGGCAACCGTTGGCATTTGTGAGTACGACGGCCGAGATCGAATCCGGCGGTGGGACACTCTGTCGGGCGATGGAACGCTGACGGCGCAATTCATCAAAGCTCTGGCAGAGGCTTACGAGGATGGCCACCGTGCTCAGGCTTTTCGCTAGCAGCATCTGGAATGCGCCATCCTCGAGGCCCTTGAGAATCTGCTGAATTTTCTCTTCTTCGGGCATAGATGGATTCACACGCCTGCAGAGGTCGAGCACGTCCTCTATGTAACTGGTAAATGTCTCGCCAGGCTGCTGGGCTCGGTGGCGCAG
>WOVY01012448.1:0-168069 GCA_013436015.1 Rhipicephalus annulatus
AAAAAAACACTGCACTTTACACTGCACTTCGCCGAAAGCTTCGTTATCTTTCTACCATTCAGCGTCCACCGCATTTTTAGTACAGTATTCGCCCTTTCTAACAGAGGCAAGCATTGCCAACACAAAAAATTGCTTTAGCTGCACTAACTGCGCTACCCTCGCAGAAGCTGCTGGTGTGTATGTGAAATCCTGCTGTGTACTTGACAAGGCCGATGACATTCAAGCGGGATAGCGAACAGAGGAGTGTTCGGGCCTTTGCAGTGACAAATTCTTTTCTCCAGTGGATACGAGATGCCTCTTACCAAAAAGTATTTTTGAACTTCCGATTTGATTTCGAGTTTGAATTTTCTTCTGTGTACACCCCCACTGTATAGCGCAAGGTAACATATAGTGGGCGTTATTGATGTCAGGGACGTGTATACTAGTTGTGCGGCCGGCCCTGCAGGAGAAAGTACCAACGGTGCCGTAGATGCTACCCGGCTTCCGTATTTACTTTGGGACCCCTAAGCAAGCTCACGATGTAAAGCGAATTGATTCCTCGTGCCCGTGACAATCTAAAGGCTACAATACTTTCGAGTGCTGACGAGGCACTCTCGCACATCTCGCATCTTGTCCCCTCTTGTGTAGAATGTCCAGGTGGCAAGAACTACCAACTGCTTTCTGGTGAAGGGGCAAGAGAAGGAGTGCAGAGTGTGATTAGAGAGCCAAATTTAAAACTTGTCTTTGTCTCAAAATAAAAAAGAATATTAAAGACGATAGTCTTCTTGGGGACCTTCCACGCGAAAACTTTGATCTGTCTGTCTGTCTGTCTGTCTGTCTGTACATTTGCCTATTTGTCCACCGTTACCGCGAACCGGTACTCTAAACAGCACCAGCCGATATCTCGAGCAGCCAACCCCATCCACAGTGGCCCACCAATGTTGCTTAAGAATCAGCGTTCGTACGTGTGCGATTGCCAATTAAAAAAACAATTATTGCGTAAATTTGAGGCCCATAACAACACATATATTCTACATGTTCGTGTTTTACTTGAAAAGGCATACATAAGTAATTATAGGACCGTAGCGCTCATTACGCGGCGCTCACCAAGCGACGCTTGCACGAAAAAGCAAGTGGTTTCCAACGCTTCGCTAAGACGACAAGGTGTGGCGCCTACCCTTCGCCTTGCGTTTTACACCTTATCACCTCTTAGACGGGCTGGCACGCCCATCTCAGGGCCACACGCTTTGTATTCCAAAAAGAGCTGCCAGGATGGCGCTCATGTCTCACGTGTGACGTGACTTGATACGCTCGTTCGCCTCCACTGCACGCTCGAGGCACTCTAACGAGCGCCTCCGGAATACCATTCACCAATTTTCTTGCGCAGAACTCAAATAAATGTTTTGCTTGACTCTCTTCACACGCAAGAATATTGTCTTTCGACGACATTTGCAGATTAATATGCAGATATGGGGCCAATTTTTTCCCTGTAAATAAGATTATTGGCTGTGTTCTACAAAATGCACGTCTTCGTGCATTTTGACATTGTACTATTTTAGCAATATCTGGCAATATGGTCGAGAATCCACCGGTGCTGTGCGAAGCAGACGATTGCGGCGCCCGGCCACAAACGCTTAAATAGGTACAGGTGCACTTTTGGCCCAGGAAAGAACAGAGTGCTAATCTCTTGAAAGTACGTATACTGCCAGAAACTGGTGGCATGGTGCTGCTGTCGTAGGTAAAGATGGTTGCGTGCGAAACAATGAAATGCAACAGTGAAATACAAGGCCTACGGCAAGAAGAAATTACAAGTTACCTTGATAAAAAATTGTATGCCGCCAGACCAGAAAACGGCTGATCACCGAAAAAACGAACTCATCATCATCATCAGCCTGTCTACGCTCACTGCAGGGCAAAGGCTCCTCTCGTGATCTCTCCAATAAACCCGGTCTCATGCTTTCTGCTGCCAACGTTATACGTGCGAACTTTTCATATAATCGGCCCACTTGACTTTCTGTCGAACATTGGTGCGTTTGTCTTCTCCTGAAATCCAGACAGCTACCCTAAGTGACCAGGCTGATATCCTGCCTACGGGCTACGTGCCCGGTCATTGTCCATTTCTTCTTCAATTTAACTCGGTTCAACCTCGGTTTGTTTACTGTTCCCCTGCAAGCTGCTCAGTGCAGCATTTTGGCCAGGTCTTCTCGCAACCTTGTTGTGCAATAAACTCAATTCAACTATATACAGTTAACGACCGTTTCGAAAAGAAGCAACGAGGGATAGTTTAGCGCTATATTCACATTTTGTTCTTTCAAAGGAAAATTCTGTTAACGCCATTTGTATTGGTGTATTATTGGAGGCACCTGGATATTCGCTAATGAATTTCGAGACAAATACATTGAACGTAAACTATGTACTGTGCCCCTAACCCCACGACTTATATAGTTTTAAAGAAAATGGTTGAGAAGTTGATAATAGGTTAATTATTGTAATATAACAAAAACAATATTAATAATAATTGCAAGATAAATATACAGTATTCAAACTATTAGCCTATTAAAATACACACAATTTCGAATGAATGAACAAAAGTGTATAGCTTATTAAAAATATAACAGCAATCTTTCATTTAAAAACATTGCGGATGCCTCCGTCAGAGAAAACGGCATATAACACAAAAGTAAAACTCGCTTTTACAATGGTAATTAATGTTTACTGTAGATTTATAAAAGAGGGTTCGCCGAATGTATGTTTTGGTGTTTGACAGCTATAGCCCCGTTCAACGGGGATATATCCTCGTAGACGTTTGGTACATCTTCATCCCGATGACTAACATCCATGATAAATTGAATAAAGTATTTTGGTATCTGTAGAGGTTATCCGCCAAAGCACAGTCAGAGAAAAAGGCGTAATAGCAAGATGAGCGTCGCTTATTCGACGCGGAAATTTGGCTAAGGACGCCATTTTTCAGCCTGTTAAAGTGAGATTGAGACTCGTGTCCCCTCCTGTATATGCAAATATTGTCGAAGTGCAAGAGCGTTGATGAAGTTCTTTCTCTAAATATATATATATATATAGGTGTATACCTAAGGGCTCGTTTTTATGTTTTTACACAATAATAATGAGATCTAACAGACAATAATGCCAAGGAAAGTATAAGGGAAGATATTAGACCAAATTGTAAAGTAAATATGAAGAAAAGTGGGTGAAAAGATAACTTGCCGTGGTGAGGATCCGAACCTGCAACCTTCGAATGACGTGTTCGATGCTCAACCACTGAGCTACCACGACAGCTGTCCTCCCCCCCGTCAGCGCCACCAGTAGTCATGGCGGCAAGTGTGGCACTCTCTTTTCACGTAGCACGTGAACTTGTTACGAGTGGGCGGCTGACCACTAGTCCCTCGTATACAACCTACCGTATATATATATATATATATATATATATATATATATATATATATATATATATATATATATATATATATATATATATATATATATTATCTTGTGAAAGTATATATATTATAAATTATTATTGTGAAAGATATATATATTTATCTTGTGTGTATATTTATCTTGTGAAAGAGTTGGTACGCCACTGGGCTGGACCCGTTCAATGCTTCATAGGAATATAGTTTAAAATGGGTTAGAAGAAAAAAACCGAACTTTTCAAGATGTTTGTCGTTTTCGAAAATACGTAGCTTGGAGTTAAACACACCAGCGTAATACTTTTCAAAGACTGCCATAAGCTCCCTTAACTCTGCTCGTTGTTGACGGAGTTTAAAAATTTTTCGGCTATTGATTGATTAGACAATAAACAGCGAGAGAGAGGTCGTGCCACGATAACTTGAGAAAATCTTTCTGGTCCCCTTTGAAACAATGCGGAAAATGACGACCACTCTACGAGTTATTTATTATTTATTCATCTATTTGCTCATTTTGGAATTTGCACTGGCTAAGTGTCTTTTGCTTATATGTGTTCTTGCGCATTAACGCTTCGCAGGTAGCATCGTGAATAAACTATAGTGACCAAGAATAAAGCCACAGTATAGCTCACTCTGTGACATTGATAGAAAAACTTTGACTCACACTTATTCAGTGCGTAATCTTTTTTAGAGCTGAATTAGAACTTGAAGGGACAAAAATACCCTTATCGAATATATTTTCAGAGCTTACTAGTGCAGCTTGATATTTAGTCGGCATGTTAGACGCTTGCCGATCTTGCCTATACTGATCTTCCTCAATATCCGCCTTCTGAGATTATAGCCTGGCTTGCATATTAATTTGACGAAGTGCAAAAGATGGTATTACTTTCACATCCGTTTCTTTTATTAGTTAAACTTGCATAACCCATGATGATAAAGATTCTCACCTTGCTGGAGATGCTAAAAGAATAGAAGGCTATGCTTTCCGTATCTTTTCGTGGACGGTCTGCAAGTTGTGGCAAAAGGTGTTGCGCAAGTGAGTGATACGACTTGCATTTTTGAGCACGATATTTTGAGGGATCATTAATCTACTTTATGGGCGTCGTTCTTCTGATACCACGAATAGCTACGTGGCCTACTGTTTTGGCGATTTGCATGGCCAGTTGCTTCGCAAATGCTTTTGAACAGCTAAAGGGTCTTCACGCGCGAATCGAACGGGCAGCTCATCTGTCACTTGCTTTCAACCTCAGAGTCAAAGGAAACATATCGAATAAGAACGTTTCTAGTTAGTTAGACTGTTGCTTTTTTCTCCAGTTACGTACAGTGTAACAGGTCGGCACCGTGGATGCACGTCTGAGCTGTTGGTGGTGAGGTGGCATCACTAAGGACTGTTAATTATGGCAGATATAGTTAGGGAGCTTCCTTTTTATACCAAGAAGTTCGAAGAGAGTGTACAACTAGCTACCTTTGCGTCTCGAGACATCCTTGAATATACTCTTTGCAATGCCAGGAGATTGATGCGACGCCGTCCGCTTGACGCGGAATCAGTAGCAAATAATCTTGAGTGACGTACACTTTTTTTGTTGTCGGCATGAACATTATTGAAAACGAAACCGCACGCCTTTTTTTTTGGCGTGAAGCTTCTTTGGATTCAGCCTTGTCCCCCATTGGCACACGGCCGGGCTTGAAAAAACCTGCCCGCTCGCTTCTTACAGCCTTCGCGACGAGTGTAGTACATGTGTCTCGCCACACCTCTGAGGGAGGCGCTGCGACCCTGCCATCTTCAGCCACTTCGTACAGCACGTGCAAGCCAGCACATGAGCTTGGGCGCCCTTCTCCACTCACGGCACGTTGAAAAACAGGTTGCTTGATCATTGGAGACGCACAAATGGTTTATGGCATTGCTCATTCCGGATGATGCTGGGCTTGAAACCTATATACCTCTGAAGAGTGCACTATGCTGCCAGTGTCACAAGCCCCGAAGTGCGTGCATGATCGTAGCCTTTTTGTGACCGAAAGTGGCATACCTCAAACCTCTTACAAAATCATCTGGGTATGCTTAATGGTTTTTTCCGTCACATTCTATTTAATTCAAAAGAAACACGGCCTTACTCTCCTTTCTGTGCATCAGCTGCGATTTTCTTGACGCACGCGTGGTGCTTGCTTTCGCGATATTATTGGGACGCAATTTTTCTTCTTTCAGCAATTGCTGCACTTTCTCGCATTTTGAACGATAGTGCGACACTTGGGAGTGTAATCGTCCTATCACAATCTGGTATCAACCCGCCCGATGAGCGTCATTGTTTACTGTTTGCATGCAAAACCTTGCTGCTTCTTGTTCAGTGAAAGCATAGATAAAGATACTATGTGAAGAGTGGATACAACCTTTTCGCAGCCCAGTGAGAAAGGGCTTGAACAGCCGCTAGATGGCGTACCCATGCTCGCTTCTACTCCTTTCCCAACACATGTAATAGCCACCTCGGAAGGACAACAAAAAAGCTAAGATTGGTATGCAACTTCCGTAAAGAAAATTTATTGATTTATGCAATTTTTCATATCTGCTCTACATCGTGTCCAGTGGTGGACGTTCATTGCTTTACCACAAAAATCCGCAAAGTCTGACTAGAAAGTATTGTCTCGGCATTTATTTTGCACAAAGGGTGCAAATTCATGTGGTTAAGACGCACTGTACATTTATTCACTTTGCGGAAGCATGGTTGTGTAGCCTAGTAGTAAAGACACTCGCTTTCGGGGCATGAGGGTACTGGTTCAAGTTTAAGCATCGGAAAGAAAAGTTTTGGTTATTTTTATTTATGTTGAAGGCATTAACGGGCCTGGCCAACCATTCGTGGCGCTGAAAGAAGTAAAGTGCCTCGGCCACAGGGTCCCTGTGGGAGTGTCCGCTCTTTACGTAAGTATGTTTCTCTATGGTAAAGGAATCTTGTGAATTTGCAACATTGAGATATGTTTCGTTGGTCTCCCATTTTCGCTTCCTTTATGTTTGACGCAGGGGCCAAACTCGTGAAGCAGGATCTTTGCAAGGCTTTTATCCCCATGAAATAATGTAGGAAAGATGATTCTCGAAAGGAGTAGTCACGCTCGCAGTCAGGAATAAGATTTCTGATGCGGAACGCAAGCACATAGTCTTCAACGCGCAAGTGTCTGCTGCATGCGACTGTCAAGGCAGACTTGTTGATGATGAGGTTGTCTCTCACAATTAAAAAAAAAACTTGCCGTACTGCTCAATATTGTCTGGGAATTGGTGAAAAAGAACACCAGGTGTTTTTCCCGAATGGGACTTGCAATACGGCATAACGGCGATCGAGCGGCCATGAGAGAACACAGCAATACACCTTCACGCAGCTAATATATATCCATGTGCGTAATGCACGCACTGAGGGTTGTGCGACGGCCTTCTCGACTCAAAAAAATACTGCAGACTAAACACTCACAAAGCACCGAATGAAATGCAGCCGTG
Source organism: Rhipicephalus annulatus (assembly GCA_013436015.1). Classification (NCBI taxonomy): domain Eukaryota; kingdom Metazoa; phylum Arthropoda; class Arachnida; order Ixodida; family Ixodidae; genus Rhipicephalus; species Rhipicephalus annulatus. The sequence goes on from WOVY01012448.1 coordinate 6,883, forward strand.
GTGAGTAAATCCCACAATAAAGCAAGCCACACTAGAGAAAAAAGGCAACTCACAGCAACCTGATTGTAGCAAGAAGCCACAAAAAATTCTACAGTTTCTTTTTTCAGAAGAACAGCTGCTTACTTGCCGGAAAGTTTTAACGTTGTCAATTTCTATTTCCAAACATGTTATTCTACGAATTAGAAAGACAGCGTAAACTCATTTGCACTACACTTTTAGTTCCGGGGCAAGCGGTTTGAGAGCGTAGGCAGCTGCGTATTTCGTTCGCATTCTTCATGGACGTGGCTTGCAGTATAAATGAATGCAAAAGGGCTTGGGGTCTCCGGAATCAATATTTTCCGGTGGTGTTAACAGCATGACAATGCACACGACCACTTTGTGTGCGGTCCGCCCGAATACGTTTGTACAATTGTCTGTTTGTCTGTAGTAACGATACGCCACACGGTGCCAAACAATAACTCGAACGGCCAACCCGATTCGCAGTGACAACCAATATTGCTCAAGGTTCAGCGTTCATACTTGTGCGATTGTCAATTAAAACGCTATTATTGCGCATATCTGAGGCACCATAACAACGTGTCGATGTTTTGTATGTGTGCCTTTATACTAGAGAAGGCACACACAAGTAATTCGAAGGACCGTACCATTTATCACGCTTCGCTGACAGTGAAACGTGATGCTCGAAAAAGCGTTTCCAACGCTTTGCTAAGACAACACGGTGGTGGCCCCTGCTCGTCGCTTTGCGTTCTAGTACTTATGGCCTCCGAGACAGGTGAGGCGTACATCTGTCTCCGCGGGCGCGGATGTTTTCCTTCGTTTCGGAAGACAATTGGCTGATGACGCTCGTGTCTAACGTGCTTCGATGCGCTCGTTCACCTTCGCTGCACGGATCGAGACTCCCTAACGCAGCGCTCCCAGAATACAATTCACCAGTTTTCTCGAGCAAAACAATAAATAAACGCTTTGTTCTATCTCTCCACACGCAAGATTATGATCTTCCGACGACATCTTGCAGTTAAATATGCAGATAAGGGGCCCATTGTTTTTACTATCTTTCCTCTTATACGCAACCTTTTTAGCCTTTAGATATACAACACACGTACGTGTTTAAAAGAGTTGTCAGGCTGCAGACAGCAACCCTGAAAATACTCCAAATGCATTTGGAAAAATGAAGAAAAACAGAAAGTAGCTAGAAAAGAGAAGGTGCACTCGTCATTCCATGAGCGACCTCTTTTAATTGCGATGGCGTTGTCCGAAGATCAAGGGCCAAATGTGTCAAGTGCTCTCTGATTGCAGAACAGGTGCAGCATTTTTCTTCTATCTCTCTGATAATTGCCAGTGCTTTATGCCTTCTGAATTATGTCTCTCATTAGCCGATTATTCCGCATTTTCACTGAATTTCAGCTTGTAGTATCCACCAGCACATACATATCACATTAGGCAGCAAGCCTTCTGGTAAATTAGTTTTCTTTTAGTAGACTATCCTCCCTCTATCCTCTAATTTTTTACTAGTCCCCCTCCCCTTCATCGTCGAGAATTCTTACTTAACGGTTTCACATCAACAAACTCCCTTGTGCGCGGCGCAGAAGATGCAATGTCAGGGTCACTGCACCCCTACAGCCGACGGATGGCGGAACATACTCAGAAACACTGCCATTGTATTCGCGAGGGTGAGAATGCCATAAAGAAAGAAGCGCGCGCAGGTGCAGTCTATGCCGGCCGTGGTTGGCATAACATAGTAGTTCAAACACCCGCTAGAGGCGCTGGAGCGCGTGCTCGCTCCCGGCACGTTATCTGTCTTCGACAACTAACACAGTGAAGCTTTCGCAACTGGTGCGTGGTCTGGGATTAAGCGGAGACCGCTAGGGGCCCTGTGGGGTCACTCGCTTCCGGCACGTGATCACTTCTGTCACGTAATCACAGTAATTACATAGAGAACATAGCTCATGGAAAACAAAACAAAACACAGCATATCTCCGTAGTGACTGGTGGTGAGTGGGGCGAAGCTATGGAGGGTTTTATCGGTAAGCCGTGAATTTTCTGTGTGTGCATTCTCCCATCTGTCTGTCTGTCTGTCTGTCTGTCTGTCTGTCTGTCTGTCTGTCTGTCTGTCTGTCTGTCCGTCCGTCCGTCCGTCCGTCTGTCTGTCTGTCTGTCCGTCTGTCTGTCCGTCCGTCTGTCCGTCTGTTCATCCGTCCATCCGTCCGTCTGTCTGTCCGTCTGTTCATCCGTCCATCCGTCCGTCTGTCTGTCTGTCTGTCTGTCTGTCTGTCTGTCTGTCTGTCTGTCTGTCCGTCATCCGTCCGTCCGTCTGTCTGTCTGTCTGTCTGTCTGTCTGTCTGTCTGTCTGTCTGTCCGTCCGTCCGTCCGTCCGTCCGTCCGTCTGTCTGTCTGTCTGTCTGTCTGTCTGTCTGTCTGTCTGTCTGTCTGTCTGTCTGTCCATCCATTCATCCGTCCATTCATCCGCACCTGCCGAGTGAGTCATCGAACGAGGTGGTCACGTACCACGACGAGCAAAGAGGAGCAGACTAATGACTTTAGGAACTTCGGCCCTAAAACTGATAACATAACAGCCACAGACGATTCTGTGAATAATAAAAAGGCAGGTGCCGGAATAACCTCTGATTACCTCGGCTGGTCATTCTCAGTAAGTCTGCCAGACTTGACTCCGGTTTTTGAAGCGGAGCTCCTGACGATTACTTTGGTGCCTCAACAAACTGCCTTCAAACGAAATCAGTGAAACGATCATTTTAGATTCTCTTTATGTGTGTACAGCTCTCACAGCTTCGGAACAATCAAGTGCCTTACGGACTTTGAGCCCATTAGGTTCCACCTGAACTGAGCCTCCTGAAGCTAGTATGACTTCCAGGCCACTGGGCCATGCTGGTGAACGAACAGGCCCATTTGTTAGCCCGAGCTTGGCTTGGTGGTCCTATGCTGTCCCAGGATTACAACATATAGCATCAATCAGATATAGAAAATTAGCTATTTCTACAAATATGATAGAGAGTATTACTGAATGAATGGATTACCAGCATGTCAGATATCCTTGGAAACTTCAGTGGAGTCATTATAAAAAGTAAGAAGTTATTTTTGATGCCATGTCGCCCCATTAAACTTTTATTTACACAGAACTGGTCGTGCGTCTTTCAATATAATATTAGCTCTCATTTTCTCACTTTCTTTCATTGATTTATTTTCATTTTATTACTATTTTAATTATTCTTCAAAGATAACTAGCGATTCATTTTTCTTTAATTGTACATTTTAGCAAAAAGCTGACCATCATTGTACAGTTTTACCATATAGGCAAATACAAGTTTTCTTAGCCAATCCTTCAGAGTGGGTATGTACCTATGTTCACAGGGAACAAACAAAACCAGTGCGTATACTAAGCTTGCGGTGAAGCACACCAGTTGCCGCTAAATCTGCAAGCTGACCAGAGAGCGCTACATCATATTGAGCGCCTGAACCGAGCCACACATGGCCAGAAACTCCTTAACAGGCTGTTACAGCGCCCACTTTCTCGTATGGGTAAATTGGCGGCTTTGTTTAATGATATTACTGGCAATTCCGGCGAAACTTTTTAGTTGACAACATCGAAAGAGCACAGGTCATGTACCTTCCCTGACCATCTGTCAATTTCAGGAATACGCAAGAAGTGTGACCAACCTGTTTCGGAACTATACCAATTAGCCCATTACCACTTATTTGACAACTTTCAAGACCATGCAAAAGTATTTACGGACGCTTCTGTGCGCAGCGATGGCCTGAGCGCATCTGCAGCTTTCTTCTGCCCTTCAACCGATATCAGGCGGTTGTTTAAAATACCGCACCCCTCGTCGTCGGTGTCAGCTGAGCTAGCAGTGATTGATGTCACCCTTAAGTACGTACAAGAAGGATTACCAGCATCGAGCGTTGTCATCCTCGCGGAATCTCGTGGTTCCCTTAGCAGGCTCACCAGCAAGGAGACCGACATCCGCTTTCTGAGCAGCATCATGGAATTCATTAACAATGCACAATGGGTACCTTTACACGTGGGTATGGCGGGCAATGAAAAAGCGGATTGCCGTGCTTCGTCATGCAACCATGATGGCTGTGACTGTCCTGTAATTCTATGTACTATGGAAAAAGCTCGTCTGCTTGTACGCCGACACCTCCTAAAACAGCACCCAGACCAGCGTGTGGCGAATGGATCATTCCCTCCCCGTGTTCGTGGCCATGACTTGCCTCGTAGTTCCCGAGCACTATTGTACAAACTAAGAGTTGGCTCTGTGCTGGTGCGTGAACGATTACACCGTCAAGGACCTGTGGACAGTCCGTTGTGCGCAGCTTGTGGCTCCTGCGAAACATTTGAGCATCTCGTAGGGCACTGTCCTACGTTTGCTGATTAAGGAATATAAATTCCTAGGACTGAAGTGCACGACTCTAGACGACTATTTCTTTCCAAGTAATAGTGCTTCCCGATTCGACCAGGCCCACCGAGCTCTCCTTACATTTATGAACCAAACGGACCTGGCTAACCGTTTATAGACGGTGTCTTTTTATTATTACTTTTATTTATTTTTTACTCATACTTGTCGAAGTCTTCGTCATTTTTTTTCTCGTCCTTATCTTCTTTCCTCTTTTCCCCTCTAATTTTTGCTTCCTCTGTTTCTTCCCTCCTCCCGAAAGAGTGAGCAGGCGTTGTGCCCCTCCAAGTGCCAGTCGCCAGCTCGCTCTCTCTCTCTTTCGTCTGTGTCCTTGTGTATCTGTCTATGCAAATCAAATATATAATTCTTAATATTGTGTACCCTGCGGACTGCCCTGCCTTTGGACAATCAGAAACATACAACTATATGCTGTAGGAATGTGAAGCCATCGGCTCCACCTTCAGTGAGGACAAGGGGCAGCGCTGTTAGGCAGCCCCGAACGTGACGATTAAGCCTTAGCTGTGCAGAGTGCCTGGGAATGGGCCGCCAAGCTCGGCTTGACGATTCCTACGTGGGATTAACAGTGTGGCGTGGGGTCTCCTCTGCGTCTTCTCTGGAACAAAATGAAGATTTGCCTAATCATTATACCACTATCAAGCTGCATGCGTAGCTGCGGGCTCGAACGGCAGCTGCATGGCAACGCAGACAAGCGAATCCAGAGCTGCGGATTCGCGAAAGCGCAACGAAACGGCAGCGCCGGCTAGCTGAGCCGGGGGCAGAAAGAGCGCGGGAAGCGGCTGCAAAACACCGAAAGTGGTCGCTCCTGGAGGTTGGTGGCAAGCACCGATGTGTGATTTAAACGTGGTTTTCTTGACCGAATTTTCGGGCATAGTTGTATTGTTTATACCGCTCGTGGTTCGACAATATTATGACGAAGATTGCTAACACCCAGAATAACCGGTCGCGCAAAGAAGTTGCCGGACTGAGCAAAAGTTTGCCACCGATAATGAGGCTTTTTTCGTGGTAGGCAAAGCCCCGGCAATGAGCGCTACGTGTGGCTACTGCTACGTACCTAAACGCGATCACTTCCCGGTTGCTTTGAACCACGTAGAGGAAACGTACAGATATGTTCGAAACAGTTCCTCTACATGACTCAAAGTGGTTAAGCGAATCCCGCGCTTCGCCCACTTATTGTAATTCACTTCTTGGATATGCTGTGATTTTTTTTTCTCGCGTAGAAAGTGGTAAAGGAGATGACACGTGTAGGCGTCAAACCATCTTCGCTGTGGGAACAGTGACTTGTCCATGTGTGCCGTTTCCTTGATCGATGTATAGCCGCGTGAGAAAGTCACTCTGTTTCCTTTTCAATATGCTAAACCAACAACTCAGTGAAACTAAGCTCTACTAAAGGCTCCGTACCTTTTACACCGCGGTGAATAGTTATGGCTTTATCAGTGCAATGGTGAGTTATTAGCGACGTCGGCGTCAACATAGACATAGGTGTCGGCATATTCGGTTCTGAGAACAAACTTGCCGCTGTTCTTGACAAAAATTTGAGATAGAGTCAGACAAGTACATTATAAAATACTCTTCCACCCGACTGAGAATTGTACTCCAGTCCATCTGCCTGGCCGCAAGGTGGCCAGCCTTTGACGTGTGGTGAATAGCACCACACGTCAAAACGTGAACTGGGCAACGAGTGGGCGGTTCAAGGCTGCCGACCCATCACGAAGTGGCAGCTGCGCCGGTGCGCGTGGCACCTCCTGGTTGCCCAATGCTATAATTCCCCAATTGAAAAATAAATTAGTATGACGTCGTCGGCACTTCGCAACCGTTCTTGCAGTAGGCATACTAAGACCGTTTTAAACTGCCATGCTACGTGCGCGAATGTTCCCTTCCTTGCGGTGCGATTTGAGGCGCTATACGCATGCAACCCCAATGTGCTCCCGTGATCCACTCTTACGGGCAAAGCTGAGTTGACCTCCACGATTTGTAGTTAGAGCTACATTGGACGTATTCGCGCCGTTTCATGGCGGCTGGTGGCCGCACTTTGAGCTGAGCCATAGCCTGGCAACCACCTGAGCTGGCAGCGCTGCTCGCCGCACCATCCGGCATTGCGTCCGAAGGAGAGCCAGCAAAGCCACGTTGCAACACAAAAAAAAAGGAGCCGGCGTTGCTTCGTATCTATACAAAGAGTTACCCGATGGGGTTCACCGGCAGATATCGAAAATGCTTCGGAGCCACAGAAAGAAGCCAGTGTCCGTCGTCGGTACGAAGCCAAGAGGAGGCTGCGAGCAGAAGACATGGCTGAAGAACAAGTTGCACGCCTCAAGAAACGTTATCGCACAGAAGACCAAGCTAAACAATGAGATTAACAATACATTGATTGATATGTGGGGTTTAACGTCCCAAAACCACCATATGATTATGAGAGACGCCGTAGTGAAGGGCTCCGATAATTTTTACCACCTGGGGTTCTTTAACGTGCACCCAAGTCTGAGCACACGGGCCTACAACATTTCCGCCTCCATCGGAAATGCAGCCGCCGCAGCCGGGATTTGAACCCGCGACCTGCGGGTGAGATTAACAATACAACTCAATGACTTCATCTAGAGTCAAGTTTTTTAACTACCGGCATTTCACATTACTGCAAATTTAATTACACCTTCTAGCAAAAATTAGGGATGGGCAAAGTCTTTGCAGCTGTGCCTTGTGCTAACCTTCGGTGAGACTATGCTCAAAGTCACAAGTTGAGCTTCGTAGAAATGTTGTCAGCTACTTTCCCACGCAAATGTATAGATACCCTTTAATGGTACCATTGAGAAAGATATATTACAGATTATAATGAAGGAATTGGGGTGGGAGAAGGCGAGAGGTTGTAAACGGCTGTGTACACCATGGGGTTGGCGTGTTGATGATAATATTATTGCCTATGATCTTTGAAACTGTCCTCTTTAAAATGAAATAACGACCGGAAATCAGCTTGTATGTTATATTGTGTACTACTTTGTTTATTATATGCAAACCATTATGCCAACATCGTATATTTTATTTTTTGCATGACCTGTTTTTTGAACGGAACTATATCCACTTACTGTAACAATTTTTTCTACGACTATTTTTAGGGGATTCTTAATGTGAAGCATTTCTTAGTGAACTTCAGCGACTTTAAGCCTGCCTATCTATCTATCTATCTATCTATCTATCTATCTATCTATCTATCTATCTATCTATCTATCTATCTATCTATCTATCTATCTATCTATCTATCTATCTATCTATCTATCTATCTATCTATCTATCTATCTATCATCTAGCAGCCTACGGCTTTTAGCTCTCCTGGCCGTTTAGATAATGGTATCCATACCAAACTTGTTATGGCATAACATGACTGTATGAAGAACATATTTGATTAGTCATAACATAAAAATCATGACATGTATGTCATGAATGTCATGATTACATTTAATGGTCCTGCGGCTTTTGAGGTGGTTTCGTTCACATGGAAGAGTGCAAAATTGGTATGGTATGACATAATTGCATGGCGAACACAAGCGACAGACCCTAACAAGAAAATCATGACATGCGTGTTATGTAACAGCATGACTACAAGCCACGCTCATGATGCGCTCGCGTTCATTTCACTAGCGTCACATATACCAAACTTGGTATTACGGTGACGGAGGTATATGAATGGTGCAAACATGATCATCATGAGATGCATGTCATGTAACAACATCACTACATGAAACGCTCATGATGCGCTGGCAGCCGTTTCGCTAGCTTCACTTATACTAAATTTGGTATTACGGGACCTGAAGGGATCACGAAGGTATGATAATGGTGAAAACATGATAAACATGAGATGCGTATTATGTAACAACATGACTACATTGGACGCTCATGAGGCGCTCGCAGCTGTTTCACTAGCTTCACATGTACCAAACTCGGTATTACGCGACGCGAACGGACGGCATAGTTAACTGGCGCACCCAAACATGATACCCACTACATGCGTGTCATGTAACGACATGACTATATGCCACACTGATGTTGCACTCGCAGCCGTTTCGCTAACCTAAATGCCAAATTTGGTATTACGTGACTCTAATGAATGACGAAGTTATGTGACTGGTGCAAACATGATAATCATGGGATGCGTGCCATGTGAGAACATAACTACATGCCACAGTGAAGGTGCCAATACATTTTGACGTGACGTGGTGCGCGTGCTCACCGGCGTTTATTTCGTAGCGTCACGCCGGCGTTGCCACGCCAGGCACCGCTTTCCACGCCAGGCGTACGCCGTGCTGCGTTGCTTCGACGCATGTGCGCTCTTCAGCGCGTCTGGCGTCCCTCCATCACGGAAAGAGGGAGACGCAGTGTTGTCTGGGTAACGCATCGGCGCTTAATGCAGCATGTCGCATTTTGCGCCGGTGGCCGTCGGGCCGCGCCGACGGACGCTGGTCGCGCCTGGCGTCGGAGTATAGAGTGCTCGCGTTTTGCTAACGTAGCGTCGATGTGCCCAGCGTGCGCGCGCGTCAGCGCTACATTGGAGTATATTGGGCCCTTCATGATGCGCTCGTCGCCATTGTGCTAGCTCCACATATACCAAATTCGTTTCACGTGACGTCAAAGGTGCCGAAATATACGACTGGTGCAAACATGATAATCCTAACACGCGTGTCATGTAAAAACATGACAGCATACCACGCTCATAGCGTGCTCGCGACCATTTCACTAGCTCTACCTATACTAAATTTGGCATCACGTGACGTGAATAGATCACGAAGATAAACGACACATCCAAACATGATAATCATGACAAGGAAGGCATGTACGGCAACATTTACTTCCACCTCACAACGTTGTGCGAATATTAAAGTGACATATCAACATTTCTCATTCGTGCTTCGCATATTATTAGTTCCACGTGGGATCTGCCAATTTTTTAGGGATAATATAGACGTATATTTCTTAAAGCGATTTCGGAGCAGGTATTATTTTCATTCACTTTGAAAGTTCAAGCCCCTTGAAGCGAAACTTAAGAGCCAACTTTTTTTGTTTATACTAGTAAATTAGTCTTAAAATACCAAAATTTCCACGCTTATCGCGACGGGATGCTTGGTGAGCAATACAAGGCATAGAAGAAAATGTGACTGGCGACGCTACTTTGATGTTCCTGCCCTGATTACCATAACATCATAGATTATGAGGGCGTCTGCTAGAGCCTACGTCATTCTTTATCGGTAAATGTGTTAGTGCATCGTACAGTGAGGATGCTTAACGCACCAAGTTTTGGAAAATTTTGTGGGACCAATGTTGCGAAATAGAAAAGCATACATTTTGAAACTCATGCCACAGTCCAGCCGAAACCAGCACCGGAGATTTCGTTGCGAGATTTATAACTGAGTCTTTGAGCTTGATTTTCTGCTCTATTAATAAAGCTATAATGGGTAAATTAGTGGCACAGTGGTTTCAGAGTAAATGCTGTTAGCATACACAGATTCACTGTTCCACTTTCGTGTCCCTTCGATGACGCACGCCTTGTACGTTTTCTCCCGCAGGGAGTAATTACCTACACAATTCAAGTGCAACATATTGAGAAGTTTCGAAATTTATCTTGCTTGCCGCAGCAGGCCCATGGCTCTCCCTGTAGTGAATCTCCACTGCGGTATGTTTTAATTACGTAGCATTTCAGGACCCGCTTGTCATCGACCAATACAACCTCTTTGTCATCGACACATAGACTCATGTGAGGCGACCGCCTTCCAAGCTCTAAATGGAGTGGTATATACCGGCATAAAACAAGGCATCAGGAATGCTCCAAAACATGCTGGAATAAACAAACAAAGTGCGAAATAGTATAACTAAGAGAAACAGCGAATACATGGTTGCAATAATTAACTAAATATTGCTATCAAGATGCTTCGGAAGCCAATGAGTGACACCGGTGCCACGTGGGAGAAGGCGCCACCACCTCACTGAGAAAGTGATTGCTCCTCACACCGGCTCTTCTTTGGCGCTAAATCTCGAGCGGAACACAACGCAGTACAACTCACTGCGGCAGATGTATATTTCAACTGCTCTACCAAGCAGGAAGTCGATAAGGTGCTGCAAAAAGTAGTGCGAATGTCACACAGCAAGTTCGCGAATCTCCCTAACAAGATTCTATTCCGGTAGGGCAAAACATACATGCTCACCTAAAAAACGAACGTACGTCATTGACAGTTTGGTAAACGGAAACGTGGAAACCCAACGAATAATGGTAATAGTTGGATGCTTGGGCAAGCCACTGCAGCATTTAGAGTTAAGCGAAATGCTACACAAGAATGCCAATTTATATGTGAAGCATCTTATGAGGTCGCTCCATCCGGTGGTGTCCACGCACCAGTGCGCATGCGCGTTCCCTCTCCATCTCCTACATCCCCCCTCTCGCCTCGCCACGCCGATGCAAGGGAGCTATACTGGCCTACTATGCTCGCCCTCCCTTCTCTCTTCTCTGGGCCTACATCCCCACGGCGTTTACACCCCATTGCGATGCACTTATTTTCCGCTTTCCTACACTCCCCCACTTCTCACCTCGCAACGCGGACGCAGGCAGCGTCTGCAAGCCAGTTTTTTTATTGGAAAAAAAAATTGACTTCTCGCGCTGCTCAACCGTCCCCGTCCATGCCGTATATGTAGGCACTGTATTTTCAGCTCTAAGTTAGTGGAAGTGATAGATTTCTCCTTTGCGCTGTGAATCTGTGGGATGCACTGCAAATGTCAAAATATGATAATCTTGATTAAGGAGAGAGTGAACAAAACGTTTATTTGATGTTCTGCGCAAGAAAATTGGTGAAGGGTATTCTGGAGGCACTGCGTTAGAGTGCCTCGAGCATGCAGCGAAGGCGACGAGCGCATCCGGGCACTCTATGATGCATTAAGGCCCCTAGATAAAGCGAGTTGTTTCATCTAGGCACCTTACGCTGCCTGATACATGAACGCCATTTGGCAGTTTTCTTCGAAAAATAAAGGATGGCTTCTGATATAGCAAGCACGCGGCGTGCGGCCGTCTCGGAGGTCATTATGTGTAGAATTCAAGGCAACGCGTAGGTGCTACCACCACGTCGTCTTCGCAAAGCGTAGGAAGGACTTGTCTTTTCGTGCATAGCAATGAATTTTCAGCGCAGCGTGATAAACGCTACGGTCCTTAGAAATATTTTGTATGCCATCTGTATATGGAAAAACACACCAAACAATATTGACGTCTTCATATTGTGCTTGAGATATCCGATTTTTTTGTTTATTAATCGGCAATCACACAAGTAGGAACGCCTAAACCTGGGCAATGTTTGTGGGTGCTGTGAGTGGTTGTATTTTAGCTAATTCGACTGCGTTTTCGGGGGACAGACTCAAGTCAACCGAGAGACACACAGACGAAAGTTTTGCGTTAAAATATCTCCAGAAAGCCTATCGTCTTTGAACTTAGCAGCGTAAGCGTTAAATAAAAGCAGATTGCGGGGCCCTGTGTCAAATCGGAGTGTTCTTTTAAGCTATCACTGTTTTTCTAAAGCGAAAATTTTAGGTGACAGAGTCGGCGAGACTTGTGCGAGACACTGCGAGTCTCGCAAGGCCTCGTAGTATTTTCCAAGGGCTCTTCCAACAAGAAACGCACGTGACATTTTTTGAGTGAGCGCTGGCTCGACATTATGACGTCCTCATGCGGAGTCAATACGCACAGCCATTACCGTTTCACTCTGCGGGCTGGCGACAATTGGTAACGTCATCACTTGACATCGTTGGTAGGTCAAAGGTGTGCTGATCCCTGACGCAGTTCCACACCAAAAGAAACACATCATAAAGCTGCGGGGCAGAAACAGTTGGATTGACTGAGATCATCTTTCCCACTAGCACCGCATGTCTTGCCGAACCTCTAGTTCCAAATGGCTAATCCTCATTCATTATCAAGCGTGCAGTAGGCATTTCGCCTTTATATTGCCATTAATTATGCCTAAAATATCTTCTATCTGTTATGTGGGCAACGTATGGCCCTGCCCGATATTCTTTTACTTGTGTGGAGCGAAGTGCAGTTTCCTCCTTTATAATGTATGGAGGAAGGCATTTTAAATGAAAAGAAGAGAAAAATGAGCCCCGTAACTGTCTCTCAGGGGAAGAACACTTCACAGGAGTTCACGAGGGGTGGGGGTAAGGAGGGAATTAAAGGATAGGATGAAAAGGTATGGACGTAGAGCGCAATGAAGGTTAGAGAGAGGCGCAGAGACAGGCACATATGGAAGTAAGGAAAAGATAGGAAAGGTGGATGCGGTCTCAGAAGTCCGAGGACGGCACCACTTGGCGAGAGTTCTTGTCGGCGTCAGGAGATGGCGTAGGGCGTGTCAGTCGGGCTGAGCTGCGGTGTCGTCGGGGATCGCGGGGGCACAACCGGTTGGCACGAAATCCAGTGGGCGAGTCACCTGTTGTATGCCACGTTAGCTATCTTATTTTGAAAGGTAGAGAGTTTAGCCCTGTGTCCATCAGACCGGTTATCAGTGTATTCCAATAGTTGCGAATAGTTTAACTCCACGACTGTCTTGTCTTTCCGCCGGCGATCAACTGTGCATGTCCTTTTGTTAGTGGCAGTCTCACCATTTCTAATGCGTAACAGCTCTTTGGCTAGCCTGTGCAACTCTGGCCCTCCGTTCGCGCCACGCTCCCCTCGCCGCAGATGTAGGGGCGGCACCAAGTAGGTCATACCCAGTGGCGTACAAACTCTTTCGCGAGTGGTACGCCACTGGGCGTACCACTCAAAAGAGGCCACAGAAAGAGGCCGATCATTCAGTCGCTGCATTGCATTGGCAAGTACTTGTTTGTCTGTGGTGAATCGAGGACAGTAGCACAGCATGTGTTCAATATTTTCATCGGTGCCGCAAACATCGCATGCCGCATGTAATAACTGTGATGTAATAACATTACACGCAACGCTCTTTATGCATTACGGTTATCCGACAACTTTCCGAATGAATACGATTCAGTTAATGGCGGCCTCATCAAGCAGTAATTACTTTATCAATAAATGAAATCTTTAGATGACAAAAGACCGCTCACCCAAAATTCAGTTTTGAAATGTGAAGCAATTTTGAGGAACTAAAGGTATAAAGAGCATTTTTATCTACTTAACTTATCAGTGAGCTCGATTCCACTGCTTTTTTCGTCGCCACTTTGTAAGCATGCCGCCGTAATTTCAAGTTCGCATAAGCAAGGGTGATTAGATTTATCGAAGACTAAAGTGGAAAGTTTTCTTGGTGCTTCCAGTACGGCAAAACTAAAATATTTGAAAGATTAGTTGCAGTCATGTGCTCAAAGCAGCTTCGGACAGAGCAGCGGTGATGGTAATGCTTTTCGATGAAAGAAAATAATTTTCGTGAAGCAGGAAATGCTTTGACCGGTCCGTAAAAAGTTTGTTGTGTTCCCTTCTATAACTGCATCGGCCAGTCGCAGCGTACTAAAACATGAACAAGTGATGTAATAATACAGGGCCCCTGTTCAGCGCTAGCCTGCTCTGCAGTGCTGCAGCACAGGACGGAAAGCGTCGCAAACAGCCTTCAAGGAAATCGTCACTGCTGAAATGTTGGAAAATTATCACTATATTGTAACTTTTAATCGTAATATTTTCGTTTCCTCGTTAAAAAACAATTGCGCGATTATAGTGGTGAAGAAAAATTTCGCTTTAGTAGTTGTGTTCCCCAGCGTGCAGCCGACAGTGACCCCTGTCGAAAGTGGGGAAGTTCTGCCTCCCCCCCCCCAACTTTTTTCAGTGAGGGGCTCGCGCCCCCCCCCTTGCTCCCCTCCCGGCTGATACGCCTATGACCTTCTCTTGCACTGCATGCGCGTTGACGTCACTCTCTCCCTAGCCCTTCACCGCTCACCGCGTGTCATCTTCCTCGCTTCGCCCTCTTCACCACTCGTAACGTTCAAGCGCACATCGAGTGAACAGTGTTTAGCGATGAAACTTAAAGGAAACCCAACCCACCTCCCGTGTTTTTGCGTTTCAAACGAATGTTCACCGGGGTAAACGCAACTCCGAGTTTACCTTCACACAGTTATTCCAGCACCCGCGTTGACGCCCTTTCCAACCGGGTCAACGCCATGGGCAATGCTTCTGCTTCTCTTCTATCAGGGTTCCCTTCGGGGAGATGGCCCATAACTTTTTTTAGGGGCGAAGCTCCTCTTAGTCTAACCTTCTCATGCGTCACGTGTAACTGAGAGAAGAGACGAGGGAAAAAAAGGCAGCATCGCCCGAACAGTATATTAATCGGCGCTGTCTCATAGAAGCACATGCAAACTGCAGTTGAGTGAGCAAACTCTAGATGGCGCTGTACCATTAGTCTCCGATTCACTGCTGCGTGGGCTGTGCATGGGTACGCGGAGAACGAGTGCCTCTCTCAGTCTGTTGCATAGTCATCGTACATGGTGGATCATTGGTGGGACATGTACGAAGCAGAGCAGTGGGCACGTTGAAGGCACTTGTGCTTGGCTTCCTTGGCTCACGTCTGGTCGGTGTTACCCAAGCGCCATCTGCATTACCGAACGCGATTGTACGCATGGATGCATGAACGGACCTACGGACACACGGACGGATGGACGGAAGGACGCTTCTTCCCACTCATCACCATTCACTCCGTGGATATGTTGTGTTTTCTTCTGCCTTGTTGTGGGGCAAAAGTTCACTTCACTAAACCTTGTCTTTTCAACCCTGCGTCGTCTTTAGCCACTTGAAAAATTATACAAGGAGCAGAACATGCCCCCTTGTCATGTTTTTATCAAGTTTTTTTCTTGTTTCTGCTTTTTTCTTGTTCCGGTTGTCTATTTATGCTCTCACTTGCCCTCCACTCGGTTTCTAAGTTCAACGATCTCTCCCTTCTTTTCACTGTTTCTAGATGAAAGAAAATGTGAACTCGAGGAGTTTATTTCTATTGTGTGTGTTTCTCTTGATTCTGTGGGCTCGCAGATATCGGTGGCGGCTGCTGTGTCTGAGTCTGTTCAACCACGGTGTGCAGCTGCGGCCGCGATGAGTTCCGGCAGCATGTCATGAGTCGGAGCTGACAGTGGAGGCTAAGTTGCGTCTATGGGGGAGTACAGGGGTGCGAAAAGTATCCAGGCCACGTTGTCATAGGAAGACATGTAATAATGGCATAGAACATTTTTACCTTGTCACCCCTTTTACGTTCAATCAAAACGTGCCAGACACCTTCCAGAACTGCCATTGCATTAGTATTCAAGTACGTTCCATCATGGTGCCCGAGGCCTAAGTTTCTAACCTAACATTTCGACGGAACAATAATTTTTTCTTACAGCCTTCATTTCTAGTAGCCGCCGATGGAAGTTGACTGTTAAACTTATTTACGCATAGCTGAGGCACGGTTTTGGTGCTAAGAATTGGTGAAAGGTAAAAAAAAAATCAGTAAGAGACACGAAGCTGATAGACTATAATAAAATCAACTAAACACTAACTGCGAATACAAGCGCCAGTCTAACGTCCGTGTTTTAAGAGGGCCAAATGTGCGTTGATTATTTCATGGAGAAAGATGTCACGTGTCCCGTTAATAGGCAGGTAATCACCGGAATAATTATGAGGGCAGACGTATCGGCCTCTCGAAATGTACCACGAAAGCGCAGACAATTAAGTCTTGGTCCTTTTGGTGCACGAGCGAACGCCGTCTGTGGTTCAAAGAAAGAGGCAGAGTCTAGAGTTGATAACAAAATAGAAATATATTCTCAGACGCAGGCAGAACAAACAACACAAAAACATGCACTCTCGGAAATAATCAAATGCAATACGATACAACTCGCAAGCAACTCCGATGCATTTAAAACGACGAGCACAAACAACGCGTTTGCTACAATATAGTCTTACGCATTAACTATGAAGCACATTCGTTTACTAAAATGTTCGTCAAACGAATTCATTCTAAGGTTCTTGGAACAAATTTTGAAGGCCTTTCTGCCAGAAGCGCTCTCACTCATAGTCCAGTGCGGGTGGTCGTCCCACTGCGCCAGAAGTTTCACTTCCAGAAAACTCTCGCGTCGTCAACTGACCGCACTTCGATAACAGAACTTCGCCGGGAACACATCAAATCGGCCACTCACACGCTGCTATACTGCAGGTCACGCCTAAGTCTACTGGTCGAAAACCACGCTCAGACTTTTGATTTGTCACTGAGGATAAGGCTTCATTTGCTGGTGGAAAACACACTTCATCTCCTGCTTGTCACCCTCCTCTGCTTGATGATACATGGTCGCCCTGGGTACTCGAAGTTTCGGCTGTCAATCACCGTGCTCTGGAGCCAAAGCTGGAGGAAAGAGGACATCCTTCTCGCAGGTTCCGCGTCCCGCTACGCAACTCTGGAGCACCGTGCATGACGCCTTCCTTCTAGATGTTTATAAAGTTCTCTGGGTCTTGGATCCGGCGTGGGCTGGTCGGCGTGGCAGCGACGTTTTCAAGAGGGAGAGAATGGGCGCTCGCGGCGTCTTTCTTGATGGGCATTTCTTCTTTACGCTGGCTTCTACTGCGTCTACGTGGCTCCTGGTAGTTACGTAGTCGTTATAAATCAGAGGCAAGCGTTTTCTCGAGTGCTTTTTTGTGACGGATGTTCTCTACTCGAAAGGGCCACTTAGAAGAAAATCTGAGGAGTACTCGAAGCCGCGAATAGCTTTTACTGCGAAAGCTCTTATGAGATCACATTTCGGGTCACGCGCAGTTGTTCTCGGCCACCGCCGCCCGTGTACATAACTACATCGCGCCAATGGCACAATGGGCATCGAGCCCGGGTCCGCTGGGTGCCAGCCTAGTATTCTACCCATGAGCTACAACGGTGCTTATGACTTGCTCTGAAACTTGCCTTAGGAAGGCTTGATATCGGGAAAGCAATCGCGTTAATTCGACTTGTAAGTTGTTTTACAACAGCGAAAGAACAACCATCAGTCGTCGTACAATCACGAACCATCACAAAGGATTGTTCTTGTTCCCCTATTAACTGTGGCGCATACAATCTACATCCATAATTCCTCATCGTCGTCAGCCACTGCACGGACAATTGGTACAAAATTGTTTGCAAGTGTTTCGCGGATACCACGCTTCTCAGAAGAAAGACGAAATATAGTATAGCGAATGCTGGCATACCAAAAGGTTTAATAATAATTGAGTGTTTTGAAAAGACTCTGAAAGACCAGCTCTTAAGCTAACGCTCTGACTGTGCTGCGCCTACTGCGCAGGCTTGGCGTTTTTCGTTCGCAGGCATTTTCTGATATACAGCAACGTGAGCGAAAACAATTTATGGCAGGAAAATGTACGCCCAGGAATATTTAATTTGCTTTCTTACGTACACAAAGGACCCACTTGTATTTCAGTACTTGTTCTTTTTTTCCCATATCATGGTCTTTACAGTTGTTTCAGGGCGTCAAATGCAGCACTCAAACATCATGTATGAAGGCCCAACGGGACCGTTTCGATGCCTTCCTTTTACTCTACACTTATTGTGAATGGTTCATAAAGGCGCAGTTGGCAAAGTAAGAGAAACAAAAGACATTGGTAAAAGCGAACAAAAAACTAATCTGCCGGGATGAAATGTTAAACCTGACCGCTGCGTTTTCAAACTCGTTTCAATTGAATCATATAGGCTGATGATTCTGCTATTAAGTGAGTTGTTATTTTAGCTGTTGAACTTACAGCTGAGCCTCTTGTGTTTGCGCAGTAATTGCTTGTAACCATGCGAAGGCTTCGCATCTGAATGGAACGTGCGTGAAACAGACACCGATTTCACATATTCTACGTAACATGCTTTTTGTTTAACCTCTTATTGCTTGCATCTTATTAAAAAAACAGCTTGAGAAGATTCGACGTGGTGAAGGTGAGTGTGTTCAGAATAAGTGGTTAACTATTTAGAGTACTTGGTACTCTACCATGGGAGATCATATAGCCGTTCCATGGGCCCCATACTTGTTGACGCCCTGTCGAATATACCAAACGAACGAAGAAATGCGCGGTGCACCTGACGGGCACTAAGCCTCCTTTGTGGTTCATGTAAGGAATGCGTAAGCGTTCAGCATTGCTGTTAACCTCCCCAACAGCGTTGCTTTCGGGCGGCATTATGTCTCCTTTCCAGCGTTCGTCAGCATGTGTATGAGCCTCATATAGCGGGATTCGGCTACAGTTTGAATCGGACGGCCAAGTTTCACGTGAAGCAAAAACAGTGAGAGCGGAAGGGGGGGGGGGGCATACGAAGGCAAGGCAAGTTAGTAGGAAGAGAGGGGAAGCCTTCAAAGTTTGAATGTTTGTTGAATTGATAGTAGTTCGCAAATACGAATAATAAATAAGGCTTATTTTCTGCACGCATGTTACCGAGTTTCAACCAAACGTTGGTTGCAAGCGTAAATCCACATTTAGGTCAAAACTCAAGTAAACCCGTTCGTTTAGGGGCCTTTTAAGTTTTATAAATGAAAAAATGACCCCGTATCTGTACGTTACACTGTGAATATTGTCGAAAAACGATAGTCTTGAGTCTGAAGAAAGTGAACAGGAACGCTTGTTTAATTTTCTGCGCAAGAAAATCGGTGAATGGTATTCTGAAGGTACTGCGTTAGAGTGCCTTGAGCGTGCATCAGAGGCGAACGAGGCAATCAAGTCATGTTACACGGGACACATTAGCTCTATGTGGCAGTTATCTTGGAAAACGAAGCACGCGGCGTGCGCGCCCGTCACTGAGGCGATAATGTGTAGAACGCAAGGCTTGGGCAGGTGCCACCACAGTGTCATCTTAGCAAAGCGTTGGAAACACTTGCCTTATTGTGCAAGCGTTTCATCGTCAGTGCAGCGTGATAAGCGCTACAGTCCTTAGAATTACTTACGTATGCCTTTTGTAGTAAAACGACACACATACAGATTACTGACGTGTTGTTATGGTGTCTCAGATATGCGCAATATTTGATTTTTAATTGACAATCTCTCTGGTATGAGCGCTAAAGCTTGAGCAATATTGGTAGGTGCTGTAGGTACCGTCCTTTGATGCTGTTTAGAGCATTTTAAGGGTGGACAAACAGACAAATGTACACGCACACATACATACATACATACAGACAGACAGACAGACAGACAGACACACAGACACACAAACAGACAGACCAAAATTTTTGCGTCGAAGTTCCCCAAGAAAGACTATCGTCTTCAATAAGTAAAGAAACGGCCAGGCCGGCCTTCAGACAGGAAGTCAGAAGGGAAAAGAGGAGTATGGGGTCGCCATCATGGCTTGAGACCACATATAAGGCTGCCCCGCATGCCATGGTTGGTCAATCTCTGCCTTAGAGCAGTGGCGTAGCCAAGGGGTGGCACCACAAACCCGTTCCCTGCTCCAACCTCCCGCCCCCCACAGTTACGAAGGTGCCCCTCACGATTAATATTTCGGCTTAGCCCCCTGCGAAATGAATCTCTGGCACCGAAGTTCTGCAAAGCCAGAATTTGGCTGACGCATGCGATGCTCCAGATCGGCCTTATTCACATGTTGCCGTGAAGAGGGTTTTTATTCCAGCGCCAGTATAGCAAGCTATAACGGTGGAGAGTGGCAAATGGTAACACCATCGAAGCAAGGCAGAAGGGACGGGACAGTTCAAGCCCTAATCCGACCCGAAGTAGTTCTGTTTTGCGTATATACTCTCACAAGCCCGCACACATAAAATGCCAACACCAACACACATACAGTAATGTAGTTCAGCCACTTCACCCAATCGTTTTATTTCCTGTGCATTTGTGAGATATATACTAAATAATAACATCTAAAGGCGACAAATAACTCCTACTGCACTCTCTTTGGCTCAGACACTGCACAATTATAGGCTGGTTCATTGTATTTTTTAGGCTTTGTTAACCAGAGGAAATTAAAGAATTATATAGTTCAACGAAAATCAAGCTATATGTTACGAAGTTTACGCGAATGCCATAGATCGGCACCTCGTTCGTTACGTATTCTGTTTAAAAAAAGTTTATTCACACTATGTACAGAAAACAAAGGTCTTAAAAGCATTCGAGATTAAGGGCACATACTCTTCGGCACATCTATGTTCCACGACAAACATAACTACGTTGCAATGAAGACATCATTGTAAGACAACTTGTTGACTCGGGGAGACCATGCAGTATACAGAAGTGCCGCTTTCCATTTTCAGGACGCAGTGCGATGACAGCCTTTTCTTTGCTAATCCTTAGCCTCCCGATTCTCTTTCACGTGAGCAGAGCGTTCCTTATTTTTTAATCGTCCACGAATTGTGCTTTCTTTACTACTTTTTCGGAGTTCTTGAGAACTCTGGTATTATTAAGACTATTGCAAAAATAAAGTGATATAACCTTTACAACCAGATTATTTCAAACGAAATTTCTGGTTCGTTGTGATAACAAGTCCTTAAACTGTACTCACATGATAGAAGAAATTGTGATTACGAGTCTGTACATTGCCCACTGCGCAACTTGAGGGGGCACTAAAGGAACTGTTTAGTCAACGTTGATTGTAAAACAGCGGTCCAGAAACCTTTTAGTGTTACTTTTGTGCTAAGGAAGGGCTTATCTTGAAATAATATGACGTTTTAGTGGTCTGAATTGGGTTAGCGCAATTCAAGTTTTCCTCGTCAAGAAGCGGACCGGCTCACGTGACTTTTGCCATGCGCAATGTCGTCCGGCTTTACTGCGTGGTCGCCGACACTTGTAGCAGCATAACGAAAGCACTTGAAGATACAGCAGCAACAATGGCCACTGATCAAGTTCCTGTCATTGGCTCCGAGATGGCATACGTGTTTTTGTTCAACTGGACCCCACTAGATGGCGCGAACTGTCCAGTTTAACCACGCGAAAATTGAGTTTTTGAACCACTCGCGTCACTCCCCATAGTGACGTCCCGCGGTTCTTCTTGCTATGAATCAAACAGATACGAACAAGCAGCATTTTATTGCGTCTCTTGATGCACAGAAAGCTTTTAATTTAGTGCAGCTAGGTAGATTACTAATGATTAGGTGTAGGCGGTTCGTCTTACGTCATTGTTATCATTTTAAGAATGTCCTGTTGCGGTGCAACCATTCTTGTGAATTCACCTTAATTTCTCGGAAAGTAGGGCATTGCTCTTGGTAATATTGTTGTTCTGTATATATTGGCACACATTGAGCTTTCACCCTGATGTAAATTGTTATTTGACTTTAGTGCCCGTTTAAGTCAGCCGTTCCGGCGTTCCCGCTACAGCGAGGGCGGAGTGATTTGTGAAACGACGGAGGCCCGAATCACAGTTGGGAACCTCGAGGACCAATGCCGACACCATCGCTTGTAGCGTGAATTCTCCCTGCCGCGTGAATGCTGACTGTTTAGAGACCCCAACACGTCACATGTCACGTGACTGATTCGTCCGTGATAACGACCATCATATGAATACGGCTTTATGGGAGTTTGTGGGGATTCCCTAAGTATCATCGATCAATAACTGCATCAATGAACATGTCGCCTGCACTATATGTTTCAACCATGACATTTTAATCACGTTGGGTTGCATGTGCGGCCAATACTTTGCAAGTCGATGGGCCCTTGAACTAAGGGATAGCTAGTCATAGTATGGGACAAGCCCGTGAGCAGAGACAAGTACTTTGCCGGTGCCGAGGGTGATCGCCTACTTCGTTAGACTACGGAAAGTATTTGTTAAATAACATAGTCGACTTGATTTCTAATGCAGCGCACTAAGTCTTGTTGCTAAATTTGGAACCCTGCACTTCGGTTCTACGCTAATGGTTTACGCTCGTGTGTGTTAAGTGGCATGTCGCCTGTAATGACGTTTAAACCGTGACATTATAGTCACATGGTGTGGCGCGTATTATGAAGCATGTGTGGCCAATGATTTGCAAATCAATGGGCCTTTGAATTAGGGGTTAGCCAGTGACAGTACATTAGGACAAGCCGGTGTGTGTGTGTGGGAGACAAGCACTGTAATGGCAGAAACGGTGGGCGTCTATTTGAAAAGACTGCCCGGAAGTGTGATAGTTTACGTCATCGACCTAATTTGTAATCCAGCGCAATCAGTCTTGTTTCTACATTTTATATATATGCATTACGTTTCTATGCTAATGATTCCCTCTCGTGTCTGTTAATCATCTGGACTTCCTTAGCGTCAAAAGAGACTAAGTCGCTTCAACTGAAAGCTCGTAATATTGGCAGGTTTAGGTGGGCAGCTTAAGCGTTACTGTCAGCATTACCCGAATGAACGTTTACACTCAGGTACATTCCCACGTATCCGAAAGCACTGTCGTTCATACATGACCTCAATATTTATTTATCATATGCGTAAATTGCATAAGGGGTGCTTTCATGCTCCTTCTTCCTCCCACTTTCACAAACTTTTCCAGAGAAGTCATTGATGAATATGTTTTGTAATAATTTTTTCCCAGAAAAATCATCTGATTTGTGAGCGCTCATAACTCGCATTCGAAGGTACTATATCAAATCGCACTAAAAAGAGCACCACTTACGTGACATTTTAGTGTTAAAGAGCATTGACTGTTTGGTTGAGAAAGCTAATTCCAGCATAACGGACTCGTGAGTCGATTCACTCGAACTCACTCAGACTCAGATTAAGCACTGAGTCTGAGTCTGAGCAAGTACAAGTGAGTAATGTCTTGGTGAGTTTGGGTCCGAGTGATTCCGGTTAAAGAATTTTCGTGTGTGAGTCCGAGTGATTATGGCTCAGCAAAATTTTGATGAGTCTGAGTCCGAGTGCACGGCACAAGTTTTGCCGTCCTATGCTATACGTCATTGTTTATGTGCCAATTCGTGACTAGGACGTTTCATATAGAAATTGAGAAATGCGACTATTTCCTACTGAAAAACATATGCAAACAAGTCTGCGCCAACATGCGCGCACTCCAGACTTACGTCATGAGCTGGATGACCAGACATCTCGTCTCCGGAGTACATGGCCGAGGGCATGAGTGGGACTCCGCCTTCAGTCTCGAAGGCGAGTGTCTGCCATCCTTCGCTCATCTCTGAATTTCTTCATGAGCTATATCCGGCTACAGGACATGCACTTACTGGTATTCATTCTAAGCGCATACTCGCACAACCATTCAAGTAGCTACGATGCCTCATGATAGACCATACGACGACAAGCGTGCGAAGGAAACATAACACATCTAATTCACAGAACGCGACGTGCGTGCACATCTACTTGTGATCTTCTCGGTGCCCCGTAGCAGCACCCGACAACTTAGCGAACACACTCGAGGTCATAAACGTAGCGATAAGGCCATAGATGAGATACGTTTTAAATGTACAACCTAATATATGTATTAAAAGGCGTACTTCTCTCTTGAGACACAAGCTTACCAACCTGCCCGTCACACTTGTTTGATAGGCCACTGGATACTGTCACATGCTGAAGCACACACTTACGCAACAGGGCTGGGTAAAGGTACCCTGATATTGTACCGCGATAAGATTCAATATAGCGTCATGAAGCATTTAGGTATACAAATAAAAGACGCCACCAGAATTGTATTCGATACAATACTTATCTATTACATGTTACAGTACTTGCAAAATTTTCAAATTTTTGATATTGAGATTTAAAATCAAGCAACAAAGGCAAACGCAAAAAAATGTTTGCTTGAAATTTTCCTAACTGCTTACACATTTGTTAAATTTAAGGAAAGGCTTCTTAGTGTCTCAAAATTTCGCTCTTACTCAAATTAGTTTCATTTCAAAACAAGTGTTTATGACTGGTCTGGCTGTTTACCATGGCAGCTGTTTATATGCTGAAGTTTAAAGACGCAGAAAAAGAGAGAGAGAGGACAGAGCACGCACACAAACTCACACTTCACACTGATTGAGCTTATAATTACACATTGTGCTTATAAGTTCCGGTGCAAGTATGTTGCCTGCGAGAAATTAAGCGCAGTCTTCGTCTCTTTTAGCACCCCCCCCCACCAATCCTTTACCTTGTGCTGGGTAGCATACCAGTTCCCTTAGGCTGGTTAACATCCCTGCATTCTTATATGCGACCCGCCGCGGTGGTCTAGTGGCTAAGGTACTCGGCTGCTGACCCGCAGGTCGTGGGTTCGATTCCCGGCTGCTGCGGCTGCATTTCCGATGGAGGCGGAAATGTTGTAGGCCCGTGTGCTCAGATTTGGGTGCACGTTAAAGAACCCCAGGTGGTCAAAATTTCCGGAGCCCTCCACTACGGCGTCTCTCATAATCAAATGTTGGTTTTGGGACGTTAAACCCCACAAATCAATCAATCATGCTTTCTTATATGCTAGAGCGTCAGGGATTTTACTTTGTAAGTATCGTAATTGATGGTTGTCGCTGCTACACTTGCCGACTAGCTAGCGGGTTGTTATATAGCCTACTTCAAAAAAGTGTAACAAAAAGCGTTCGCACGACTGCGCAAATACCACTACGAGGTCGTACCTTGTCCATCGACGCATTACCATATCCGCAGTGTTGGATCACCTGACAGGCGATCCTAACAGTGTCTTACTTTCATCTGAACTTTGCATTCTTCTAGGCGTTCTTTATGACGTCGCACACAATGGCGGACTTTTACGAGGAAAGCACCACACCTTACCCAAACTGGCGGAACGATTGCGCGCAGACTGGAAGACCGGTAAGAAAGGAAAAAAAGAAAGTGCTCATACTAATGAGGCCTGCGCTTTGTTCTCAGCAAAGGATGATCTTGACACGTTATGACGCTATGTACTTGTTCGTCAGTGCTGTATCTTTCATAGAACCATGAAGCCTTGAACTTGATTCAGTATAAAGAGTGATGCTGTATCCCGGAGGAGATGCACCACGCACCGAACAAATAATTGGTGAACGCCAAAGCTGACGCTGTGTGGTAGGAAAGTTGCTTCAGAAACTTTGGCTAAGCATATGATTAGTAAATATCATTCATGTTTGCGGCACAATGCCACATCACAGAGAAAAAAAATGCCCCCGTATCTGCATGTTACACTGCAAATGTCGTCGAAAGACGATAATCTTGCGTCTGGAGAGAGTGAACAAAACGTTTATTTGATGTTCTGCGCACGAAAACCGGTGAATGGTATTCTGGAGGCGCTGCGTTAGAGTGCCTTGACTTTGCAGACGAGGCGAACGAGCGCATCAAGTCACGTCACACGTGAGACATGAGCGCCATCTGGCAGTTATCTTGCACAACGAAGCTCGCACGCGGCGTGCGCTCCCGTCTTAAAGGTGATAAGGTGTAGACCGCAAGGTGACGGGCAGGTGCCACCATCGTGTCATCTTAGCAAAGCGTTGGAAACACTTGCCTTTCGTGCAAGCGTTGCATGGCCAGCGCAGCATGATAAACGCTACGCTCCTTAGCATTGGTTTACGTATGCCTTGTTGTTATGGTGCCTCAGATATGCGCAATAATTTCTCTTATTTGACAACCGCACAAGTATGAACGCTGAACCTTGAGCAATATTGGTGGGCGCTGCGGATGGGGTCAGCCGTTCGGGGTATTGGCCGGTCACTCCAATGCCCTTTAGGGTGCCGTTAAGGGTGGACAAATAGACAAATCTACAGACAGACAGACAGACAGACAGACAGAAAGACAGACAGACAGACAGACAGACTAAATTTTTCGCGTCGTAGATCCCACAGAAAGGCTATCGTCTTTAAAAAAATAAAAAAAAATCCACCGAGTGCATGATGATCAGTGGGGAGAGGCATCCGTCAGTCCACCTGCGCATGCGTCCATTCGTTCTTTCTTTTTTCCGCCCATCTATGCGTCCGTCCATGCACTCATGTGTCTGTCCGTACGTCCCTGCATCTGTCCGTCTGTCCGTCCGTTCATCCATGCGTCCGTTCTTCTGCTTGTCTGTCTGTCCATCCGTGCATGCATCCATGCGTCCATCCGTTCATCTAGCGAACACTCCAAGTACCGCATATGGCATCTTGTTTTATATGAATTATATAGAAGTACCACCATGCAGCGGCCATTCCAAAGACTAAACGAGAGGTGGCTACCAACCACTACGACGACTACAACAACAACTTTTACTACTACATACATCGCGAACGATGGAATAACGGCTAAGGAGCTTTGCTCCTAAAACTCACAGTCACACGGAAAGGTGGTTGACTGACAGCTAATGTTTATTGAAACCTGCAGGTCTTTTATGTCCACTGGTGAGCAGAAAAAACGCAAAGAAACCTTTGTTCATTTAACATTAGCGCCAAGAGAAAAGAGACATCTATGAAATTTCACAGTCAAGGTACTGAAATTCTTTTACGGGCGAAGCTCCTTATGCCGTGGTTCGTATGTTCCGTGTCATCGTAGTCGCCGTAGTAGTTAGTTACATTGTATTGCATGTCAATAAAAATGATGTCACAACATATTCATAGAGTTAATGGTGATGAGGGAGGCGAAACGTCCGTCAGTCTCTCTGTAGATCGGTCCATTGGTGCGTCTGCCCGTCCATGCGTCCATCCGTCTGTCCATGCGTTTATCTGCCCAATTGTCCATGCACCCGTACATCCGTTCGTCTATCGATCTGTCCATCAATGCGTCTGTCCATTCGTCCATGCTTCGCCCCACTCATCATCATTATCCTCGTGAATTCACTATGATTTTTTTAGGGAGTGCCGCTGAAAGTGCCCTTCAACACATCTTCTGCAATTTTTAAATCATATCAGCCTTTCGTGTGTTTTCTTTTTAGAAAATTACGGTGATGGCCTCTTTTGTGGCATTCTATGTGCGTTGGTTCACAAAGTGCAAAGCCATTTTCTCCTAATATAGAATGTCTGTTGCTTTTGACCACCAGTGGCTACGCGTGCGGCATTGCAGAGAAGCGCTTTTAATCTTTGGTTACAGCGCTTCTTTTGTCACAGTGCTCGGAGCGTCTCAGGTGCCAGGTTTTCTGTGATATCGCCTCGCGCGGTAATGACGTCCGCTACAGAAACCAACTTGCCGACCCTGAGCATGATAGGGTCGCTTGTTGAGCTACCATGGTGGGGTCGCTTTGTTCTTTGCACTTTAGCACATTCCCTTTTCTGGGATTTTAATTTATACTTCAAGAAGTTTAGGATGCCATAAAACTCATGATGCTGGATCGCTCAAGAGCTGGAAGATGTAGAGAACTGTGTGTGCTTGTTTATCGATGTTGTCATCGTATGCTGCATTTAACTCAATGAAGCTATTGCCCTAAAAACACATGGACCAATAACCAAGAGCACGAAGTTTGCGCACATCTGGTATTTCTCTTTGGTTCCTGTGTTTGCAGTGCTATAACAAGTGAATGTACCAAAGAAACTGTCCTTAAAGCCCATACTCTCGGAATCAAATTTCATTGTTGCTATGTTACAGTGTCAATACCATCTCGACTGCTGTGCCTTTCTGTTTTGCGAAGACCAGAACTGTGTGGCCATCTTCGACCGATGATCAACCATGTCTGGGCAACGAGGAAGCATACAAAAATAAAAAAAAATCCCCAAGTACAACGACTCAGTGGCCGCCTTCACCTACGAGAGCAGGGTGATGACATTATCTACACAACAACTTGAATGGTCGTGGGGTGATCTCTACACGACATTACACACTTACAGACATTACACAACATTACAGACTTAACAGACGCAAATACCCACCACCACACAACAAATTGAACAAAAGAGGGGCCGTAACTCTGACGTTATTACAGACAAATACGTACGCCAGCCCGGCGATACCACGCCTGTGTTATCCTCACCTATACCCGGCGGACGCGTGTAAAGCGTGCCGCGAAAGGGCCACACTGCGGCACATGCTTTGAGAGTGTGCTGGAAAAGTTGACGTCACTGCCGCCACTCCTTTCGCGACGCATGTTAGGCAGGGACGAACTCCGAGGTCAATTGCTGCTGTTACCACCGCTTGAGGGCAGGGGCCAGCCTCCGCCGCGGCTGTGGTCCCTGTTGCCGATCGGCGGCGTCAGGTGCACTGCCGCTGGGAGGCGGCATGCACCAGCGACGAGCTGGCCGACCAGCTTTGGGCCGTCTGGCAAGCTGAAGATGCAGCCCGGGTCCAAGGACTTGGAGCGGTCACCTGGGTCATCGCCATCATAGTCGACGAAGATTGGGAAGGGGCAGGGATTGATCCCCTCTTCCCCCACCTCGCCCGCTGAAAACTGCCGGACTTTAAATAAGGTTTATTCACTCATTCAACTACAATTCTTCAGTATTTGCTTCAGCGACAATAAAAGTGATCTAAAAATACAGAAACGCCTACGTAAGGCTGATGATTTCTGGTGGAAATTCACAATATGAGTGTTCATTGTGGCTGTTAGAGTTCATATATTCGATACCTCTCACTGCAGCAATAAAAGTTAAAGGAATAGAAAAGGGCCAACTATCGGTCAATTTTGCTTAATCTGAAACGATCATCTTCAAACCGTTGCCCTCGAATCTGTGCACCGAAAGAAACTCAGGTAGTTTTAAATGCGGAGCATTTCTTAGTTGTACGATCACGCGCTTCAGCATTGGTGGTACCGTCATCACACTCACTGCGAATGTTCGCGTCTGGTGCCGGCCCAGGAAAACACCCGCAAAAGACTGTCGCTGCAGGAGCAATTAAATGATAAGACACTACCGAGAATTCAGCAAGCCGTAATGCGCAATGGGGATGGTGGTGGTGGTTGTGGTTGTGAGGGAGAGGAAAAAGGCACCTAATTTCTGTCTGCCTGAGCGACGACACGGCACAGTGCCTTATAGGGGAGGAGGGATAAAAGAATAAAAGGAAATAGGTGAATAAATAGAGAGGCAAGTGACGGAAAATAGAAGGAGATAGGAAAGTGGGGATCCGGTTGAAGCAGTCCAAAGGCGGGGCACCACAATGCGAGAGCTGCATGGCGTCAGAAGACCGCGGAGGGCAAACCCGTCGGCGGGAGCTACGCTGGCGTCGGAGATCGCGAGGGCACGACCATCCAGCTTGAAATCCTCCGAGCGAATCACGCAATGAGGGTACGGAACTCTCCGGCGTACTTGTCGGCCTCGAACGCGGGCTGTGTGTATTTATCGGCGGAGGGCGCTTTCAAAATTCAGTCAAGGTAACCTTTACTTGTCTTTAGCTTGATTTAACGCTTTTTCTCGAGTAGATGTGATGAAAGCAATAGTACCTCCGGCCAGTATTGGGGCACAACCCAACATAAGCGTCCCACCACTCGTTGAAGGCAACGCTTCTCCATCATTCAGTAAATAAGAATAATAACGAGCACGCTATGAGCTTATGGTATGTTGTCATGTTCTTACATGACACGCTTGTCAGGATTTTGATGTTTGCACCAGTCATGTACTTTCGTCATCCATTGGCGTCACGTAACACCAAATTTGGCAAATGTGAAGCTAGCCGAACGGCCGCGAGCGCATCATAAAGGGACCAATATACACCAATTTAGCGTTGACGGGCGCGCACGTTGGCCACAGTGACGGTACGTTAGCAAAACGCGAACACTGTAGTCTGACGCCAGGCGCGACCAGCGTCCGTCGGCGCGGCCCGACGGCAGCCGACGCGAAATGCAACATGCTGCATTTCGCGCTGATGTGTTGCACAGACAACACCGCGTCTCCCTTTTTTCATGACGGATGGACGCCGGACGCACGGAAACGCGCATACGTCAAAGCAACCCAGCGCACGCCTGTAAGTATATGGCAAGACCGGCACCTGGCGTTGAAACGCCGTCGTGACGCGACACATTGAACGCCGGCGAGCACGCGTACACGTCCCGTCGAAATTTATTGGCGCCTTGACTGTAGCATGCAGTCATGTTCTCACATGACAAGCATCTCATGATTGTCATGTTTCCACCAGTCACATACTTTCGTCATCCATTGATGTCACGTAATATGTAATTTGGTATATCTGAAGCTAGCGCAACGGCCGTGAGCACATCAAGAGTGAGGTATGTACTCATGTTGTTACATGACACGCATGTCGTGATTATCATGTTTGAATTGTCATTGACATATGTTGTTCACTCGCGTCACGTAACACCGAGCTTGGTACTTGAAAGCTAGCGAAACGGCCGTGGGCGCATCATGAGCGTAGCATGTAGTCATTTTCTTACATGACACGAATCTCATGTTTATCATGTTTGCAGAAGTATCATACCTTCGTCATCCATTCACGTACTGTGATACCAAATTTGGTACATGTGGCGCTAGCGAAACGGCTGCGAACGCATCAAGAGGGTTTCATGTATTTATGTTGTTACGTGACACGCATGTCATGATTTTTATGTTAAGGTCTGTCTCTTGTGTTCGCCATGCAATAATGTCATACCATACCAGTTTTGCAACATGCCATGTGAACGAGACCACCGAAATAGCTGCGGGACCATTAAATGTAACTCATGACATTCATGACATAAATATCATGATTTTCACGTTATGACTAGTTGAATATGTTCTTCATAGAGTCATGTTATGCCATACCAAGTTTGGTATCGATACCATTATCAAAACGGCTAGGAGAGCTAAAAGTCGATGATGGATTTGCGGGGTTTAACGTCCCAAAACCACCATATGATTATGAGAGACGCTGTAGTGGAGGACTCCGGAAATTTTGACCACCTGGGGTTCTTTAACCTGCACCCGAATCTGAGCGCATGGGCCTACAACATTTCCGCCTCCATCGGAAGTGCAGCCGCCGCAGCCGGGATTTGAACCCGCGACCTGCGGGCCAGCAGCCGAGTACCTTAGCCACTAGACCACCGCGGCGGGGCGAGCTAAAAGTCCTAGGTGGCTAGATAGATAGATAGATAGATAGACAGATAGATAGATAGATCGATAGATAGATAGATTGATGATTGATTGATTGATATGTGGGGTTTAACGTCCCAAAACCACTCTATGATTATGAGAGACGCCGTAGTGGAGGGCTCCGGAAATTTTGACCACCTGGGGTTCTTTAACGTGCACCCAAATCTGAGCACACGGGCCTACAACATTTCCGCCTCCATCGGAAATGCAGCCGCCGCAGCCGGGATTCGAACCCGCGCCCTGCGGGTCAGCAGCCGAGTGCCTTAGCCACTAGACCACCGCGGCGGGGCATAGATGGATAGATAGAGACGCTTAAAGTCACCGAAGCTCGCTAAGAAATGCTTCGCATTTAATAACAACTAAGTATTTCTAAACCATACAATAATGTATGGTTTACATATGTAATGTACATTACAATATGTAATGCCTTTGGGCCTTTAAGGGCGAAATAGGTGAAATGAAATGAAATACCAAATAATTACGCAACATTCACGCGATACCCCCCCCCCCCCCCGTTTGCGATGCATTTACTCGAGTTCATTCCGTACGAAGATTCGGGTGGCTTTTTTTCTGCAATGAGCACCTGAGAAGCTCGTAGGGAACTGCCTAGTGACGTACACATGATGCGCCAAAAAAATTACATTGAATGATTTGCTTGCAAAACAACAATCAAATACTTCACGTTGAGATATATTTTCTTTACTCATCGCTTTACTTTAACCAACACCGAAACTCTGCCTCAAAGTAGTGCACGCATGGTGGCTATTAATTTAGTGGATCAGCGATTAGTTGCAGAATGTGACTAAGTTTCACGTAACTTATCCGAAAATTGTAAGACAGCAGTTATGCTCTCCCATAGTAGAGTACCAAGTACTCTAAATTGTTAACAGGTTTTCTAAACACACCATTCGCATTTGTGAGCCAGCTTACAAGAAATCTAGGTCCCACGAGATGGCTCTCAGCTCTCCCATAGTAAAGTAACAAGTACTATAAATCGTTAAACAGTTTTTCTAAACACATTCCAGCTCTCCCGTAGTGGAGTATACCGAGTACTCCAAATCATTAACCACTTTTGCTAAACACGCAGTGTGTCATACACTTACCTCCCTGTGTATTCGCTATTTCGATCAGTTTCAACATAGTAACAGCAGCAGCACGCGTTGCTACCCAAGAAACTTCCGATCACTTCATTTATTACTCTCTAGCTCCGAAGCAGAAATCTATTATAAGTTGTGCAAGAGTAAGAAAAAACTCTTTTTCTGCTTTCAGGTAAACGCGAGGTGCCCAATGTGAAGGACTAACTCTTGTAATGTTGTATGTAGCTGGAAATGAATTGTATTTCAAATATTTGGTGAGACAGTGGGAGAAAGCTCTTGAAAATAACCTGGCTGCTCGTTAATGTTTGTGCTCCTCACAAATACTGCTACGATACGCCGGCACACAGAACCGGAAGCCAGTCCATCAAGTTCATATTCATGTTCATGTTAATGAAGCCTGATTTTCAATAATCTTCATTGTATGTCTAAGAAGAAAATAGTCTGTTGAAATGTTATTGACGTCTGTGACAATAAAATTTTCTAAACAGCTGTGTTTGTAAACAGCGATAGGGTCTATACGCCAAAGGGCTGTGTTTGTAAACAGCGAGATGGTCTATACGCCAAAGGCCACTCCCCTTCACAAACCTACGAACGTTGCAGCAATTCGGAAACACCCACAAGCACCTTTTCCATGCCTTCGCAGAGCTGGAGCAGAAATTCTCAAGGCTCATCATTGTCTAAAGGCATGGCCTCCGAGAATAGGCGCTTTTAGCTGACAGTATTTCGCCTCACGTTTCACTCAGCCAGTCGGTGGTTGCGTCACTGCGCGTGCACAAGACGGTCATGCGCTGAGAGTGTGAGCGGACCGTCGCCGTCTGCCTATAGGCTGTAACGAGCGAGGCATTAAGGGACGCGAGTAAAAATGATCATAATGGCAGGCTTTTGTGCCTCGGAAAACATAGTGGTCGTTCGGCCATCACGCAAGCCCCCGTCGATACTTGAGGAAACACGAGGATCGGTGCCTTCTCCGGGAAGTCGTCGCAGTCGATTCCTTTGAACATCCGTGCATGTGGGCAATGTTATACGCCGTGATACATCTACGAATGAGCGTATCGAGCTGCTGCTTTGGAACTTTCATCTAAAATTGCCTCCACTTATGCGAAGCGAATCGTGGAGAAAAGCGAATGCATTTGTTGCGGTGAGAGTACATAGGGTAGTAATTTGAATTACTTGAAATTAAGGATGAGACGAGAATTTGTACTGTAACCATTTATTCACACATTTATCAGCCAACGAACGTTCTAAAGTAAGGCACGTGCATCGCTCTATTGATAAATACGTACGAGCGAGCGGACGGGAAAGCGGAAGGGAGAGCGGAAGGGAGAGCGACGGGAGAGCGGACGAGCGAGCGGACGGGAGGGCGCAGGGAGGAGAGAGATCCAACAGTGAGAGAAGGAGCAACTTCTAGAAAATTGTGAAGGTCTTAACTCTCTTCGCGAGACATCACATGATGGGGTGAATCGGAAAAAAAAAAGATATGAAGATATGCTCAAGAGGAGTTGTCTCGCAGGTGCACTGTGCGGAAATTTTTTTTTTCTGCAACAACAAATATGCATGTATTGAAAAAAAAAAGATTGCCAGGAAATTTTAGCAGCAAAACGTTTATTTAAAAATACCAATTTCTTTTTGTACTCCCTTTATATTAGAAGCAATGCATACAGCCAGTTGGCCTCGATAGTTGTGGCTTTCTCTTTTTTTATTTATCGACAGCGTCGAGAAGTTTGTAATTCAGTTTCCTACAAATGTTCTTTAGCAGAATGTTGGTGCTGGACCGGTTGATGTGTTTAAGCAGAAATTAAACGTTGTGGCCATTCTCACACGTTTTGAAGTCAGACTGCTCTTCGCTAGCCATTAATTGTAGCGTCACTTTCACTACGACTTGGCGTTGCTCAGGCATCATAAGCAGTGCTGGCTGTGTAGTGGGCTGATCTACAACGACGTAGCTGTGAGACACTGCGTTAAGTGCAAACATTGATAGATAAACTAAACCACTTTGGTCCAGCTGCTTCGCAAGACCATAATGTTAAGTTGTGGCAGAGACTGTGATCTTTTTGTATACAGCCAACGAGTTCCTGCACTGGTCGCAAGCCAACGTTTTAAGGATCCTGTAAACTGCATAACCTGCAACGTAGACGAAGACTGAAAGAACGACCTGCATCTTCATAAGAGCCTGGCGGGAAACAACAACGTTACTACTGGGAAGTGAGGCCCCGACTTCTTTTCGGACACATTCCAAGTGCTGATCTGAAGAAACTGTTGGCAAGGTGCCCCGCAGGCGCAGCTTGCTTTGGACTTCACATATATGCCTGATGGATATGTGATATTGCATCATCTGCCAGCTGCTTATACTTTCTAAATCGATCTTCAAGGCAGTCTGTCTGACTCTTCCCCAAAAAGACATACGACATGTCAAGCTCTTCGAAGCTGTACCTAGCGAGCTCAAAAAGCGCATGGGTGGTGTGTTTGGGAGCAGCGTGAGTCTCCTTCGTCAGAGTAACATTGTAAAAACCTTTGTTTTTCGACTAATCCAGCCACTACGAAAAAATGTGCAAGAATTCAAATATAAGATCGTTATCAATCGAAAGCACTGGTGATTGGAAGTGATCTCTAAACCTTTTTTCTTTTATGGAGTTTTGACTTTTATTATATTCTATCCCCCATCAGTCCCTTTTAGCGGGAAATTGTGAATTTTCCCCCCTTACAAAGAAAAATCAGCGCAGGGGCCTTCTGAATATTCTTAGGGTGACTGTATTTTAGACGCGAAGCAGCTTATGATCAGGGTTTGTTCCTTGGCCATCGTTGAGCCTCGCTAGCACTCGGCGCACGCACTCAATGACTCTTAGGTATAGAGCGCTCGCTCCACCCCAGCGCGTGCTGTGGTGTGAGTTAAGACCGCTAGTGGCTAGTCCTGTTCTGCATAATACGGTTTGATAAAACTGCATGATTAAAAGGCCCACTCCTCTCTCCCTCTCTCTCACACACAGCGTAGTAGTATGAATGAAGACATAAGGCTGAGTGTGGTGGAGGTGTGGGCTCGCAATGCGGCTGTGGTAGCAACCATAAATGCCCACGGTGATAAATAAACAGCACAATTTTCTAGAGTTTTAAGTAAACCCACGGCTGCTTCCAGGGTTCCCTTTAAAGTGAGGTGTGTGCAATTATTTCGCATTTATTTTACTGCTTTTATTTAGGCCGAATGTACGATGGAAGGTATGGCAACTGCTGAATTTTTCTTATATAGCTCGTTGTAATGACGTAACAATCCGTCAATGGTATACTATTAGTTTTTTTTTTCATTTGAGTCTGTGTGATTGCGAGAACTACCCCTATTCAAGATATATAGGCGTGTTCTAGCATTCATCCTCTCTGAAGGTGTGCATGAGCAGAAAGTGGTATCAAGTTCGTTAGAGAATCATATTGTCTTCTTATCGTGACACATCGTTCTACTCTTTGATCGCACGCAGATATTTATGAGATGGTCCACACGATCATGGTTAAGCTTTTAAGAAAAACGCCCGAGATAAATGAAAGATATGTAATTGAAATAAGGTCTGTGTCATTAAAATAGTGTTCTAAGGGTGACATAATTGAAATGTGGTCCTAAGTAATTTTGCCAAAATATTGTTGCAGGCTGTGTTTAGTTAACCAACATTTAGTCCACACACTTACTTCATCTCAGGCACGTAGTGCCTCAGTTGTCTACGCCTCTTATTCCTGTCGTCTTCTCTATTTGATTCTTTTTGGTGGCACAACGGCAATATCAATACCGTCTGTGTTTACTGCACTCTAGACGCCATCCGAAAAATTGCGCAGGAAACATCGGCGTCATTCGAAAAAAAAATGTATTCGTCCATGATGACAACTGAAAAAAAAGTTGCAAATTTTGGTGGTTATGTAATGCCCACTATTATATCAGATACACCAAACCTTGAATGCGTGTTGTATTCTTTCAGAAAAAAGCCAAAGATTTTGATGCTCGTTTTCAGGACTCCCAAAATATACACTAAATACCCACAAATGCGCAATGGAAATTGGTGATCATTGACGAAAAAAGCGCCCATAACCTGTTCGGAGCCGTCACCGAACGGCGGCGTTCACTCTAGACGCATGGTGACCGCCTTCACTCTCTTTCCCGTCTCTTGTTTCTGCGGTGCGACAAAGACAGTTGGAAAGAGAAGCTGGGTACGCCTCGCGGGCGAATGCAAAGTATTGTACGCCATGTGAGGGCAAGGCAGCTCTCGTGCCAGACCTGGTGGCGTCGGCGATATTGTGAGGAGAGTGCACTTGATGAGTGTTGATGATGATGATGATATTTGGGGTTTAACGTCCCAAAACCACGATATGGTTATGAGGGACGCCACTTGATGAGTGTTGATGACGAGTTTCAAGTTTGGTCAGCTCAGTTAGCGTGCCTCTCCAGCACGCACTCAACCAGCACCCCCATACTATACAGCCGGCAAACTTAGAATGTATACAGCGTTTCCAGCCCATAATGCTCTTTTGTAGAGGCATTACACTTCAAAGTGCTTTACTACAGGAGGCGGAAATCGGTATCTACAGCAAAGAGAGAGAGATAGAGACAGAGAGAAAGAGAGTGTGTTTAGTTACAATTTTGCCCATCATGCACTTTGCCTTTTGTACACCTTGACCTGACATTTACAAATTAATGGGAGGTTCTATAAAGCTGCAAAATCATTCGTGCCTCACCTCGTACAAGCCAAGCCAACAACGCGGCAGCCTTTACAGCCCTTAATCCCAACCTTAGAGAGCCTCGATGTGCTCCTCCGGAACAAGGTGGAGACATTGGTTTTCTAGTCGCCATGTTGGTGCTAACGTTCGCCTTCGCTGGCATTGTCTGGCATGCAAAGGTGGAGGGCTGTCAGCGAAATGCGCAGTAATTAGGCCGAGTTTATTCGCTCTGATGGTACGGCTTGCACATACAGTATGGTAACAAATAGGTTAGGTCTTAACTATACTGCATGAAGCATTTGATGGTGAAATATAATAATTTAGAGTGTATTTTAACTCACTGGCTGCGTAGATTCTCGTGCTCTCATGGCCATTTGATTAACTTGACGAGTACCAAAATACAAATTGCATGACAAGAGCACGTGAAAACACACGTGACTGCTCAGTAAATGGAAATCATGACATGCTTTTATGTACGCCAAGCCACACGTGACATGACGAAAAAACTACAATGGTCATTTGAGGCACTTTATGCATGTGAAAATTGGCGTGGTATGATAAAAGTATGAGAAAAATATACATGACTGGCCATAAAACGAAACCCTTGTCATGCATGTCAGAAGGCCATGACATACATGAGCCAGTCATGCAGCTCTTATGGCAGATTTATTAACCTGATGCATAGCAAAACCGACACGGCATAGAATTAACGTATGACTAACATGAATAACATAATTTTCTAGACAAGGTTTTTTCGACATAAAGAATTTGATCACATTCGTATCACAGTACACATAAAACGGAACACCAGTGGCAAGTGCAGAGTTGGTTCTACAAGTCACTCGTTTTACTGGATCACATTATCTTCCTAGTATTAGCGCACAAAGCGCATCTATCTAGAATATAATTGCACTGATTGGTGCATTGTTTGTGCGAAAATCGCGTCAGATCACGGAGGTACCGTTGCACACAATAAAGTAAAACTTCATCTAAGAGTTCCATTCTATTGTATTGATGTATCGTCCATTGAAATTCGAGGTGCTTGGATCTATACCTATTTGAATTCACCAGGTGAATCCACATGTTGTGTACTCCTTCATGTATGACGTGGTTGTAGTGTCATCTAGAGCAGTGCGTATTGCTTAGGATACTCTAGACTGTGAGGGAATGTAGACGCTTGAACGTGACGTACATGACTTGACTGCGGAGTGTTGTGACAATGCATATTCGCAACTTCATTAACGCTCCGAGTACTGGTAACACTGATAAAAAAACAAAGATGGCTGCACTCAACAGGATCAGCACAGCACTTGCGATGTTGCGATGGCACACTCACCGCAATGCCAACAGGTTCATATGTTTTATGCACGTATATACACTACAAAGTAGAAAAGGGTATCACCGCTGCCGTAGCTCAGTGGTAGACCCTTGGATGTGTTTTTCCAAGGTCTCAGGTGCGGATCCTGCCGATGGCAAGCCATCCTTTCGTTCACTGTTCTTCACATTTACCCTAGAACTACTTCTAATGACATCCCCTATATATAATTGTCTCGGAATCATTGTCTGTTAGTCATAATTATTATTGTGTCAAACAAAGAAAGCCAGCGCTTAAATTTACACTTCTTTCCTCAGTTGCAAGCACTGTTGCTGCTCCATAATTAGTCTTTTGTCGAATCACCGAAAGGCCCGCATGTTAACGTAGGGCAACACGTCCACTTACGCGGCAGTTTACTCTGTGGATGATTCTGGTGCTGATGTTGAATAAATATGTCTCAGTGCTTTGTAATGAGTAGGCCCTTCAGCACCCACTCATTTTCGAATTCATGTCGTTTGGTGTCTGGCGCGCTTCTGCGCTTCTGCCACGCAGTATATGACGCGTTAAAAATAACCCACCCACTACATGACATCCATATAGTGTTTTTTTATCAAAATATTTTAGTCAGATATTCTGTCTTTGTGGTATACGAATGGCTTACCATGCAGACAGCCTGGGTTCGGCCGTCATTGAGACATGGACATGTTGATTTTTTATTTCATTTTATGTTTCTCGATATTTTAGACCTGGGCAAGATGATGACTTGTCGCTCACAACCGACGACAGCGACGCTGTAAAACACGCTCCTAAACGCTATCGAGTTAAGAAGGCTTTGTAACAGTGAACGTGAAATATCACAGGCAACACTACTACGTCACAACAATGCTAGTGATTCAGTGCTCTGAGACTAGGGCAACATGAGGAAGCTTTGTTATTTATTTTAGCTTTGTTTGTTTCCGCCCTCAATGCACTAACTTGCAAGGAAAAAGAAAAATGAAATTTTTTTTGTACTCACAGCCACCTCTTAGTAAATGATGCGCAAGAAACCTCCGGCGAAAGTAATATGCAATGTATCGACGTATTCCAAGAAAAAAAATCTAGGATTCAGTTTACTCCTTCACGGTGGTAGGACTGGTGAAGTTTTTAAGCACGTGACACCGTATCTATATACAGAATTTCGATATTGAGCTTATCACGCACCGAGTCCCTAAATCGTAAATGTCTGTCCGAAAATCCCTTTGAATTAAGCGCATGTATTTTAAAGGGGCCCTGCTAAACTTTCACTAGTAGCCATGCAAGGAATTCACTAAAGGAGCTTATTGCCTGAAAAATTCACCACCGCCGAAATTCTCAGAAACTCTCAAGAGCGCAGTTACAATTTGTCGCACTCCGCTATTGCATTCTCTCTTCCATCCTCTCGACGAAATGTCTGAAAGCTAAGCAGAGAGGGATGGCACGGAGGAAGAAAATACGTCTAGCTCACCTCGTAATCCTGAGCACATTTTCTTTGTTTTTTTTTTCTCTCGATTGTTTGGCTTTGATATGCGATTGCGAGAGCACGCGTTGTCAAGTCACGGCCTCCCGCGGCTGCACCAGGAACGACCTAGTGCGCCATGCTCAAATCAGCCAATAACTGATTGAAGCATGGCACACTAGGTTGCTTGCCTCACACACCTTAGCATTTCATGAATTCCACCGATGTGTGTAATGCTCTATTTTAAATAGGCACTGATCCACTGATCTGAGGGAGCTGCGTTGCTCGAAGGGACCTGTACCTCTTTAGATGACGCTGTCTGCTAGGGGCCACATAAAGAAGAGGCGCACATGCGTCCCTGTTTCCGCTCCGGCACGGTCACAGTCCGCCCATTCATGCAGTGGGGACACGTGCGCATAGCGTTAATTCCCGGTTTTTCTAGCCCGTCTCAATATAGCGTTTTTATCGGCTTGGCTGTGCTTTATAGCGCTGTGGTCACGCTTGAAAACTCCACCCACACGGCGCCTGTTAACCGGTGGTGAGGGATGGTGCGGTTCGCCCTATATTTGTGGTGCATATGTTTTGACCTGTGGACGATGGACATGTCCTCGCCATGTGCAGCTCCGTTGCAAAAAGCTAACAATCTTTCTTCATCGAATAAAAACTATGGTTTATTCTTTGAAAACATTCTTGAATGAAGCGAACTTGAGTTTAGGGAAGACAGGGTTGACACGCCAGGCAGCGGGGCAAAGCACTCTGCCTTCCGCTACTCAGGGCAGGCTTGTTCAGACAT
Source organism: Rhipicephalus annulatus (assembly GCA_013436015.1). Lineage (NCBI taxonomy): Eukaryota > Metazoa > Arthropoda > Arachnida > Ixodida > Ixodidae > Rhipicephalus > Rhipicephalus annulatus. Next base: position 47,457 of record WOVY01012448.1, read on the forward strand.
GCCGAACCTTGACCTGATAGTCGGTAGTTAGGTTTTCTGCTTTTCTTTCGTGGTTGCGAGTACAAAGAACCCTCCTGCCTTTCTTTTTCTATTTGGTGTTGGCACTTTGAGGAAAGAAACCAAGAGAAAATTAAGTTATAAAGCTTTAGTATGCGCTCATTTCAAAGCCTTGAAGCAGTCCACTTCGGACTGAGGTATGCGTGACGCGAATAATACAGTTCAATGTGTTGCGCCGACTGGCACTTAAGTGCACTTATTATGCAAACGCAAACGCAATACAAGTTCATTTCAGAGAAACGCCTCGGTTTAAAGCGTTTAAGGGCTCCGGTCAGTAAGGTACAGCTTTCACATTTCCAAATTAACATTCCGTGCTCGCATCTGAAGGCCAGCAGGACACAGCGGTGCTCGTGAATACGCAGATATGCAAAACGTTATATGTGTTGCCTATTCATAAGGTTACCTAATGTGGCCTATATAGTTCTTTAACTCAAAAGCAGCATGTGCCGTGCTCTTTCACAATAACAGCGAAGTTTTACCAAATGAAGTAGTGCTGAAAGCAAAACGGCATTCTTTGCGGCTTTCCAATTAGTACAGCTCTTAAACTTTCTTTTTATATAGTACGGGCTTGTAATACAAGGCTTGGCTTGTAGAACAATATAGGCAAGTCAAAAGTGTACATGACGAAACTGTGAAATCAATCTGGGACATCCTCGTTCAGATTTAATTAGTAATTTTTGTCCTGCATTCATGATGGCAGGCTTAACGAGTGCTGCAGGCATGACTAGCTATACATGCATGGTGACCACGTTTCCTTGGGAGTGTAAGTGGATACACGTCTTCAGGAATTTATTTTACGACAATAAAAGACATTGGTGCCTCTAGCTGGCTGCGGATAGTATTTATCGAACGTGACAGAGAACTATGATGCTACAGAATATGGCGCATAAGTGACACCAATGCTCGTATTTAAAAAAAATAACGAAGTAAGAATAAATGGTTGTGATGCACTCAGACCGGAATCGTCCATGGGCGACTGGTCAATAGCTGGTCAATAGAGTAGGCGACTGGTCAATAGCAAACATAACGCGCATAGATTGGCTGAAAAAATTTGAGCTCTCTCAAAATCACCCTTGAAAGAAACACCCTTTGCCCTGAAAGCGCCCTCACTGAAGGTAAGTGGCGCATCAGAATTGCCGCTGATTTTCCAGTGAAAAGCCAAACTACGAGTGAAATGTCTTCAAGAGTCGCCTTTTTTTAAATTTTGTCTGAATGTCACCGCTGTACATATATGTGGCGTGTCTAGTGATAAAAGTTCCAAGTTATCATTAGTGCCATGAAGTATAGTACCATCCATAAATCATAAATTATACTCATGTTCTTCAAAGCCAGTCACATCACCCACTGCACTATATAGTAGCGATGAGAAAGGGTATGCAAAACTAGCAGCGTTGCTGAATCCCAGCGCCTCATAACAAATGTTTGTGGTGATTTTACTTGTAACGAATACAGGATGAAGCAGTCGCTACAACAAGAGAAGGACCCCAAGCATAGCGTTCCTGATAATTTAGAGAATTTTAATGCTGTGGAATCATAAATTTGATAATACAAGAACTTAATTAAAAAGTAACGGAAATAAATTCAAAAATACTGCGTAACCATCGCGATGACCGCACCGCACTTTCAGTGTGATCATGCTTACGGTATACGTTCGCCCCTCTGTAGTTTCTGAAGGTTGCCCAAATAAGCCCGATATCTTGACCTTATTGCCAAAAATGGCAATAACAAAATTAAACTCAACATACCAAATTAAGGGGCACTTCTGAAGTAAAGAAGTTCACAAGCTCATGCCGACAATTGGAGCTGCGGTCAAAACACGTGGCCTAACCATCAATTATCCACATAAAATGGTAAACTTTGAAGAGGCTTAAAGCTCTCAAAGCATTTAAAAGACGAAGTATACCACCACCTTTTCGCAGCATGTGAAGCAGTCCACACATCTGAATTTCAGGATGGTTGCTATTGGACGCACCACTGCACCAGTGCCTCCAGGATCTAGGTAAATTTGGAGATACACACCATAAATAAGATGGACTTAGTAAATTACGCTTACAGTGCTCCTTCTACTGGTGGGTGTAAAACTAGAAAAACTGAAAACAAAATGTTGTCAACCATTCGTTTTGAAGACATTGAGCATAGAATGCGTAACTCAGTCAAGGCCTAAGTCGAAAATCACCAAAATTTTTCCATGTCGCTAATCATAATTTTAGGCCAACATGGGCCTCTCAAATTTGCCAATTTTGCAAAAAGTAGTGTGAGCGGAGAAGGCGGGCCAAAAGGGAGGAAAAGCTTTAATTCGTAGGAAGATGACTCACGTTCGATGCTCTTCACCGCAAACTGTGGGCGACACCCAGGGTTGCTTGGCCTTCTTCTTGAACCTGCTATCTCTGGAGCTGGAGCTCACAGCAGCCACTAGTAGCAACTCCTGTGGCGCTCACGAGGTCGTTTTAGAGTCGCGCAAGTACTTGCTTCTGCTGTATTTGCTGTCTTGCAAATACAGGCTCATGATAACTGAAGTGGTGCGGGGCGGATAATACACAGCACACAAGAAAACGAAGGCCACGAGACGATGGGCTACTAACAATTGAAATCTTTTTTCAGTTGCTGAGATTTTTATTCTTGATATCATTATTTTTGAAATAATGAAACTGAATTCTTTTATTCTTGATTTCCTTGTTTTTGGATTATTTAAACTGATTCATATATTCATGAATAAAGATTCCAGCTGCTAGTCACTCTTTGTCAAACGTCGTCTTTTTCTTGTGTGCTGGGTCTTTCGTGCCCCCCCTCAGTTATCACAAACCAATACCAGCTCCCCAACTTTTATTTCCCTGAAATAAAGGCTAACCACTGCCTTGTCTGTGACCACTAACGCACGAACTAAAAATGAAACAAGATTGAAAAAAATTACAGCATACTCATGGAGTGACTAAGATGAGTGGGGCGAAGCTTCGGAGAGTTTTGTCGGTTTTACTGTCTCTCCGTCCATCTGTCTGTCCATCCGTCCGTCTCTTTGTCGGTCCGCACCTGATCAGTGAGTCATACAGCTAGGCGGTCACTTACCAAGAGAGACTTGTATGTACAGATCCACAGCATAAGAAGCTTCAAAACTAAAATATCCGGGTTTGCATAGGATCCAAACCAAGGCTATATACATGGCCGTCCAGTAATCCACCACAGAGGCACCCCGAAGCTTGGCACTCCTTTGCGAAGAGACCATATTACTGGCAAAGTTTTGAGCAAGGAATCTCTTGACATATGTAGTATATCGCGATAGAACAGTTACGTAAGAACCAGGAGTCCCACATTAGGAATAGCGCTGTGAGTGGTCACTGAACGATTCCAACACTTTACAAAGGGCTCAGCCATTATTCTGCATCGTCATGAGCCCCATGATACGAATAGATTGTCTCGCTTTTTTCACAGAACGGCGAATGAAGACATAGCTGCGCTTCGCTACTTTACAAAAATTATGATTCATGGCAAAGCAGGACTATCTTGCAAGTGTATTGCTTTAGCTGTCCAACGAGAACGAGCTCCAGATACGTCGCTCTTACAAACTTCACTGAGATACTGGTGCGCGAATATGAGTAGGGCATACTCGAAAATTTGTATTTGAAGCTGTATTTGTACTCGGATACCTCTATGTTATGGTAGCTTTGTGTATTCTGAAAGGCGCGACTTTGTATCGGTATGCTGCATCGAATCAGGTGACCTGTGGTATGTAGTGAACTTTGCCGACTTCGATCGCATCCATCCATCCATCCATCCATCCATCCATCCATCCATCCATCCATCCGTCCGTCCGTCCGTCCGTCCGTCCGTCCGTCCGTCCGTCCGTCCGTCCGTCCGTCCGTCCGTCCGTCTATCTATCTATCTATCTATCTATCTATCTATCTATCTATCTATCTATCTATCTATCTATCTATCTATCTATCTATCTATCTATCTATCTATCTATCTATCTATCTATCTATCTATCATCTATCTATCTATCTATCTATCTACGATGTTTAGCTGTCCTGGATGTTTTGATAATCGGATCTATACCAAAATTAGTATGACATGACCTGACTGTAAGACAAGCATAACGAACTAGTTCTAACATAAAAATCATGAATTGTATGTCATGAATGCCATGATTTGCATGTCATGGTCTTGCTGGTCTTGCGGTGGTTTCATTCGCATGACATTCTGCAAAACTGGTATGGTATGACATGGCTACATGGCGAACATAAATGACAGGCCTCCACGTGAAATTCATGACATGCTTGTCATGTAAGTCATGACTACACGCTATGCTCATAGCGCACTCGCAGCCGTTTCGCTAGCTTCACATATACCAAATTTGGTATTACGTGACATGAGCGGACGACGCAGGTATATGACTGGTGCAAACATGACAATCATGACATGCGTGTTATGTAAGAGCATGACTATATACTACCCTCACGGAGCGCTCACGGCCATTTCGCTTGCTGCACATATACAAAATTGCGCATTACATGACATGAGCACGACGAAGGCAAATGAGATGTCGAAACATGATTCGGGATATGCGTTTCACATAAAACAAGACTACATGCTACGCCAATAGCACGCTCGCCACTGTTTCGCTAGCTTAGAATATACCAAATTTGGTGTTACGTGTCATGAATGGATGACGAAGCTATATGACTGGTGCCAACCTATCATGATATGCGTGCCATGTAGTAACATGGGCACATACGACGCTCATGAGGTGCTCATGGTCGTTTAGCTAGCTTCAAATATACTAAATTGGGTATTGCGGTACGTGAATGGACGACTAAGGTAATTGAAACGTCCAAAAACGATAACCATAACGTGTGTGTTCGAAAAACATGACTACATGCTACGCTCATAGCGAGCTCACGGCCGTTTCGCTACCTTCACACATACAAAGTCTGGTGCTACGTGACGTGAATAGACGACGAACGCAAATTCCGGGCGGAAACATGCTAATCTTGACATGAAAGTCATTTGTAGCATAATTTACGACCTCCTCGTAACGTTGTGCTGATTTCAAAGTGACATATCAACCTTGCTCATTTGTGCTTTGCGTATCATCGATTCCCACTGGACGTGGGATCTGCCAATTTTTTCTATGCCAGCTCATACTACGTTAAGTGTGCATCACAAGATGCCTAATAAAAAAATAGAAACAACTGGGAAGCTGAACTCAGAGAGATAGGCCAAACGGCTTAGGCGGAGGGCGCATGTGCCCATTTAATAGCCTGCCCGCTTGTGTCCGCTTTTCCACGAATGCCTAAAAAGTGTCTGTGTGCACTAGCGACTGTATTTGATGTAACAGGAAACACTCAGAGGTGGTGTTGGTTATGAATGCATAATGTACTCTAATGCTAATGTACTAATGCGGAAAGGATATCGCATTAATACTCGAATACCCCTTAAATAAAGGTCTACGTCAGTAATAAATTGTGACTTGTTTTGCTGCGATAATTCTCGTGATAGAGAAAGTCCTGTGTGTAAAGGGGTTTGATTCATGAAATGAAGACTGTGATAGGTGGTTTGAGTCTTAGAGTGAGATATCTAAGAATTACTTCAACATCAGCATTTTTTTTGTTTGATTGTGCTTATTTCTACGTAGTGCAACCTCAATGAAACTACCGCCAGACTGGAACAAACAAACATGCAAACACCTATAAGTGAGCAGGCGCGAATGCAATTGAACGATCATTTTCCGGTAATAAATTTGACGTTCAGTTGCTGGCTGAAAAACACAAACAGCTATATTTAAAGGAAACATAAGGATCAGGAAAGGTCGAGATATTTATGGCGTGGTGAGTCTTTGTTATTGAAAGCACGGAGAAAGGTAAACAGTTATTAAGAGAATAAAGACGAGCGAAATTCGTACACGGGCAGATCAATTTTTTATTTAGGACGGTGACGGTTGGCAAGGTTGATGAGACCGAGAAAGAAACCAGACAAGATTTTATTATTATATTTCGCTCTTTCGCCATGCAAGTACGCGGAAGATGAGCAGAGCACTTTCGCAGAAAGGCCAGCTTGAAGGCCGTGGCTAAGAATTCATCGCTGTTTAGAGATGCTAAGTAGTGAAGTGAGATTGCGTATGTCTAATGACACATGGGTCATGCGCACGCACGCACGCACGCACGCACACACACACACTCACACACACACACACACACACACACACACACACACACACACACACACTTTTACCCATTCACTCGTTCTCTCACACGAATGTTTGCTGAGTCAGCATTGCAGCATGTTGATCGATAATAACTTCAAGCCCTGACTGAAGCTCGCAAATTCTACCAAGAATTACATGCACAGAAATACTCAACGAAGTATACTCAAGCGTTTTCCTCCGTAGCTCAGTTGGTAGAGCATTCTTACGACCACCATCATTATTGAAGTTCTTTCGGCGTTTGTGAACTGGACGAAAATGTGGATACACAGCGACACTCGCACACATGCTTTGGGAGTGTAGAACAACTCCTCCCAACTCTACCTCAAGCAAGTGGGAGAGGTCCCTCAGGAGCTCACTTTTCGCCGACCAGCAATGGGCCGTCCAGCAGGCCCACGAAGCGGCCGCCAGGTACTCCCTGTCGGTCCCTACGTGGGATACGCCCGCTACGCGCTAAGCACGTCCTGCAGGACTGAAATATAGTTTTTTTTTCATTCCATTCATATTTCGACGCATTCTAAGCAAGGGTGTGCCGTCAAGATGGGCTGATTTCTTCTCAGCAAAACGTGAGTAAGGGGTCCTGGACCGGTTCACGCAAAGAAAACGCATGAGCAAAGAGAGGCCATTGTGATCTCGACTCTATTCAAGGCTTTCCAGGAAAACAAAAAGACAAGTGGGTCACTTTCCAGGTCACCGTGGATCTGGAGAAATCAGAACCAGCGTGCTATTCACAGTTTGGGCTGAAAGCTAGAACCGAGACTGGTTGTAGCTGCGCCTTCCAAAGAGAAGCAAAGCTTGTTCGAGCAGAAGCAAAGTCCCGGAAGTTTGCAGTGAGGCCATGACTTCTAGCAAACGACGAGGGATTGAATGTGTGGTTGAAGGAAAGAAAAAATTGGCCTATCTTGTGCTGTCCTTGTGGGAGCACGCCTCAAACGCCTCGATGACGAGAGATTAGTTGACCACTCTTCCTTCCCCCGCTCTCCATTGCATCGGCTAAATGGAGTGGCAGGTTTGACCATAAGCTGTCAGGCCACTACATTGTCCTACCCAAAGCAGGTTTGGCACGTGTACTTAGAGTTGGTTTTTCGAAACTCACCCTACTGCCGGAAAAGTTCTTGGAAACCGAGGTCATCTAGGATTATCAGACGTGCGCAAAATCTTGGTGACATGGGCAAAACGTTGCTGCAGTGCGTTTGTGACCATATTTGGGAATCGTGTAGACTGTGCCCTCGCCACGTGCATTGTGCGGTGTCTTTCCCCGCCTTCGTGGGTGGAGCACCTAGACCATCGAGTGCCGTATTGGCTGAAGCTGCGAACAATGCACCCAGGGTTGGCAATGTAGCGCTATATAAATGGAAGACCTTTTGTATATTTTCAGTTCTCCTGTTCAGTTCTCACTTCTTGAATTCTACTTGATCACTTCATCGCCTCCTTTCGAATTCTCAGTTACTAACTATGTGAATAAATTGTTGTCGTTCTTTCGAGCTCCTCATCCGACTTGTTGGACGACGCGTCCTAGGACGGGGGCCCGCTATCAGAATGAGACCCACGGGACCAGTAGTCGACGCAGCATAAACCGGGTGCGTAATTCGAGTGTTTAGAGTTCATATCCAACCAACGGGAAGAGTGATTCAATACTTCAAAAAAATAATTACTTCAATTTACGTCCTAATTAGAAAGCTGCAGTTAAAGATCACAACTAACGTACTCAGCTATTCCTGCTATATAGTAACTTGGTTGTGCCAAGCAGTACATATACATTTACGTTAATATCTACCTTTGAAGCTTAGGCTTCAAATAATTTAGTTGTCATCTAGGGAAAAGTACTACGCCTGTCTACGTGTCATACTCACGCTTCCTTTCTTCAAGACACTTTCGATCCCTTCTGCAGCTCGATTTACGCCCTTAAAAGTGCCGTGAAGTAGTACCTGAAGTATGCCACAAGCAAACAAAGAAACACCTGTGGTCATACTATCGCTGTGATGTGTATCTCACGCTTGTTTCATCAATAAAGCTCAGCTCAGTCAATCAGCCATGCTAAAGGTGTGAAAATTCACCGTCGTACACCTTCTAGCCTGTATTTATTGAGAGGGCCACCAACTGGGACAACATACCACCATATATTGTCCTTCGGGTTAACAATCTTTACCCTAATAATCCACTTTGCGTCACCTTTGGTGAAGATCCAATAATTTATGGAATCATAACTCAGTTATCATATAAACTCTTGTGTAAAGTGTACCTGAGCTATGGACTACAAATAATTAAATGAATGAAGAGATAGATATTACTAACTGGGTGTCCTGAAGTGTATGCGCCACATGTTCGCCCAAAGACTGCCTCATCCTGAGTTTAAAAGTATGCGAATTACTCAATGATCACACTACCAAAGCTAGATATTGCATGAAGTCGCACTGTTCTTTACTTTGAATATTTGCTGAGCTAGGCATGTTTAAATAATGAACTTTTGTAACAGCAAAGTTGAGTCAATATCTTAATCAGAAAGTTATAGACCGACCTGTGAAACGGCTGAATGGGCAGGTTTTTAACGCGAAAGTGTTTTATGCTGGGTCCACCATGGCTCCAGTGACATACTTCCGTCACGGATATGACATTGTAAATTGTATACCTTTATACTAACACAATGCAAAAAAAAGGAGGCAGGAAAAGTTTGTCGTGGGGCGTCGAACAAGCGATCTCGCAATCCGCAGCGCTCAGTGCTGACAATTAGGTCATGAAACGTACGTTAAGGAAGGTACTTATGGCAAACCATTTATATACACTATACATCGTTCGGCGGTTCTCAGAGCTCTGCAATGTCTGTGCGTTTTTGACATCAGTAGTGAGATGGCGTGGCGAGCTCATGTTGGGTAAAGCCCCGGTTGGACACGCTCTAAAGGTCAACGTCTCTCTCGTTTCTGTGAGCGCCGCCTCCACGGAGCGTAGTCTCTCATGCATATAGGCCACGGTGCTTAGAAAGCATAGAGGTCACGGCCTCCATGCTCTCTAAAGCCTCAGAGAGCATAGAGGTCACGGCCTCTATGCTTTCAAAAGCCTCAGAGAGCATAGAGGTCACGTCGTTTGCTGCGGCCGCTCCGTTTACGAAAGAAGGACACCGCTCACACACGAAGAAAGAATTGTTACAATTGTTTGCACTTTTCCTGTCTATACTTGTGCATTTGTTTCATGCATCTTTCTTTCTATTAGGAGAGCGCACTCTAAATGTCGAGCTGTGACAGTTGGTAGCCCGTGCTCGTTCTGAGTATTCTTATTTCCTACGGGCGTTCTGCTTGACGTGCGTGCTGCAAGCATCGAGCTCCTTACCCTTTTTGCCATTTCGTGGGCACCTGTAGTTAGCAAAAGAACAGTAATACTCAATACATATATTTCGAAACCATGTAAAATGACGCCTTTCAAACCAATTTACAAAGTCCTGACTAGAATTTTTCGCCCAGCTTCGCTCCTTCAAGTCTTGCCGAGTTAAACATGCCTTATTAGAACAGCTCAGACGGAGATGAAAAAAAAGGGAATTTGAGAGAAACATTCATTTCGTTATTTCTCCATATACACGGGAATTATGTGAACTCCATCGGAAAATAGCTGGTGCTTCCTGTGTATGCGTCAAAAGGCCTATGTTGTATATTCACCGTACTTGGAGCTGCCTAATAACAAAGAGCTTGCCGTACATCATAGAGAGGAAGTTGAAGTTTCACTTTTCTTGTCTGCCAACCCCCCTTTTTTAACATGAAATCGCGATAAAAGGAACCGTATAGGTTTTAGAGGTAGCAAATTTTCAGGATTCATGTATTGTGAACAGTGCACTGGGCTCACGTAAACAAAACAATCATGTACTTGCCATTTCACAAAAATATGGCTGAAAAAAAAAGCTGCAAAATGTGACACTGAGATATTTTTTTAATGTCTGAAAATGAGGTTAAAAACTGCAGTGCGGAGTATGCCGTCATTCTTTAAAGTGGTCTCTTAGAAGTTTTCAGAACAATTTTTGCATAAACGAACAAAAGAAAGATGGAGGCGTAGGCATACCTATGCGGTTCACTGCATACTTACAAACGTTATGCGCTACTGAAAGTCTCCTTGTTAAGATACCTTCACACTCTATTGAAGCATAAAACGAACAATTTTCTTCGAACTTTGCTCCCGACTATTGGGCATTTACTCAGTGACTGTGAAAACGCTGCCGCTTCGCCAATGTCGATATTTTCCCAGTATCGTAGAATCAACCATGTCACGTCGTCCTAGTACACGCCGTAAAACACTTAAAAGTTACATGCCCGTCGAGAAAGTCTCGGCGTTGTTCATACGGGATTCCCTCATTGAAGTGCTAAGCACCTTTCTGAAAAAGCCACTACCAGTCTTTATCGCATACTCGTCCTAAGCCGGGCGGGGTGGGTGCATAGTCCGGCGCCCCACATTCACCGATGGCAGCGCTCACCCATTGAGCGAGCTTAGACGTTTTACCCACTGAATAAGTAAATCGAGATAACGACAGAAGAGCGCGAATAGAATAAAACAAACGGGTAGCCGTCGCCAAGTAATGGTGCCAAAAACTCTTTCGTTTATTTTCTATTTCGATAAAAAAAAACTATCAGCTTTCGATCAAGTGCATTCGGCTCTGAGCTTGTCTAGAGGTGCACAAATGACTAAAAAATTACAGCATATCCATGAAGTGAATCATGATGAGTGAGACGAAACTTTGGATGGTTTTATCGGCAGACCGCGACTCTGTTCGTCTGTCTGTCTGTCCGCACCTGTCGAGTAAATCTTAGAACTAGGCGGTCACCTACCAAGAGAGACATGTACAGACCCATGGCATAAGGAGCTTCGCCCCTTAAAGAAACAAGTAGCTGCACAGAAGAATGTCTGATGTTGTTTGGTTCTTATCTTCGCGCTGCTCAATAAGAGGTCACGTGTTCAATAAATTATTCAATCAGACAGAAGTACTGGTTAGCTGGTTTTTCGGTGACTACTTTATTGCTGATGTAGCAACTGGGGACCGCTTGAAAGAAAAGCTACCGGCAGCCAGAGGATATACGAAAAACGCCACTAAATGTATAATAGTGAAAACGTTTAACACAACCTACACATAAAAGAAAGTACTAACAGCGGTAGATCCCCGTCAGAAAAAAAAAAACTCACAGCATATCCACGGAGTACATACTGATGAGTGGGGCGAAGCATCCGTCAGCCCGTCCACAATGCCGTGTGTCTGTTCGCTATTGCTTCCACCCATCCCTGCCGCCATCTGTGCGACCATCCATGCGTCCATCTGTCTGTCAGTTTGTGCGTCCATCCGGGCGTCCGTGTTTCTGTCCAGCCGTCCCTCAGTCTTTCAGTCCGTCCTTCCGTCCGTCTGCCTGCCTGTCCGTCCTTCCGCGCATTCGTCTTTCAGTCCGTCCTTCCGACAGGCTGTCTGCCCGTTCGTCTTTCCGTCCGTATGACTGCCCGTCCGTGCTTTCATCCGTAAGTGCGGCCTTCCGTCCTTCCATCCGTTTGTGCGTCCGTCCGTCCGTGAGTGCGGCCGTCTGTCCAAGCGTCCGGCCGTCCGTCTGTCTGTGCGTTCGTCGGTTCATCCGTCCATCTGACCGTGAGTCCGCCCATCAATGCGTGCATCCGTCCGTACATCCGTCTGTCAATATAGTCCGTCAATTCGTCTGTCCGTCCGTCTGTCTGTGTGTCCATTCATCCATCCATGCGCCCATCCGTCCGTCCGTGCGTCTGTCCATCCATCCATCTATCCATCTAGTGAACACTTCAAGTACCGCCATCAGGCATCTTTTCATCCTATATTCATCATATACAAGTACCGCCATTCAGCTGACATTCCAAGGAATAAACGAGTGGTGGCATGGCCAGATTAGAGGAGCCCCACGCGCGCGCTCTTACTGCCTGTGCTTGTTGTCAAGTTCCCACCTTTCCCCGCAGGTAGTTCATGGCACTGCGGCCGAACCCTCGTTAATCCTTCTTAAAATCAAGGAGGTTACGCCAGTGAGTTTAACGTAAGATGGTGCTCAATGTGCGTCCTTCTGTTGCTGGGTTTTTTAGAGGCGAAGCTCCTTGAACTGTGGGTCGTGCGTCCGCAACGTATGTATTAGTAGTAGTAGTAGTGGTAGTAGTAGTAGTAGTAGTAGTAGTAGTAGTAGTAGTAGTAGTAGTGTAGCAGTAGTAGTAGTAGTGCGTCGTAGTAGTACGTAGCCACCTCCACGGCCGGACTAGAGAAACGGCACGCGCGCAATCACTGGAATTGAGGAGGAAACCCGCGCACGTTATTCATGATTTCAAAGATAATTGTTTGAGAATTGCAACTTGAGTGAGTTGGTACAGATTCATCTTGATTTACACAGCGCACTGGAGAACGGGGACTAAAATAAAAGTAAGGGCACAACACGGACGCTGATTCACACCCGTTTTTTATTAGGGGCGAACCTCCTTATGGCGTGGCTTGTGCGTCCCTCGTAGTACGTAACCACCAGTGGCACATACCCGAAATAGCGGGCCTTACAATGTCTGCTGGATGGGGGGTACTTGTATATGATGAATTCATGATGAAAAGATGTGAGATGGCTGTGCTTGGAGTTATCTCTAGACATATGGATGGACGAACGGACTGACACACGCACTGATGGACAGAGAGATGGCCGCAAAAAGAGATGGACGGAAAGACAGACGAATGAACAAACGGATGGATGCACCAAGGATCACACAGATAGGCGGATGCAAGAACGAATGGACAGACAGACTGACGAACGCTGCGCCCCACCAATCATCATTCACTCCGTGGATATGCTGTGATTTTTGAATACAATCACATCATAAACAACAGTTAGCAAGAGGGATTATTGAAGCGTTCCACATCCAAGGGAAATAGAATATTTGTATTATCATCTAGTGTGTGACCGTTAGAGAAACTTCCAAATGAAATAAAAAAAATCTGTGTCCAAGTGAGGATTGAAACCAGGCCGTCTCCGTTCAAAGCAGTTGTTTGACTACAGAACCATAATACTTGCTGAAGATGCTTTGAAAAAAACACTGTATGAGTGCCTTGTAGGTGAAGCCGTCTTCTTAACGCATCATTTAAAGCGTGGCAGAAGTGTTGAATCAAGCCAGGTTCGAAAAATTGCGAACTGAGCAACGAGTGGGTGTTTCAAAGGCCCGTCCACTAGAAAGTGTGCGCACATTATCAATCGTCATCCCCGATAGCACCATCAACAAAGTAAACACTTGTTGAGGTTTACGTGTTACCTTAAGGACGCGTAAAGAAATTGATTACTTCTTTTCCGCTGATTCGGAAAAGAAGTAATCATGGCTTGGGGGTAGTTAAGAACTGTGTTTGTGGTAGGCATTCAATAATACCTTAAAGCAGCCAATGTTGTGCTCAATGTTGCGGATTTCTCAATGGCACGGTTGAGGCATGACCTGAAAACAAAAGCAGGCTAGTGTTCAGAAGGCGGTGTGCATGAGTCCCAGTTAGGCGATGGCGATGTGCTCTCTAAGGCGAAGCTCAAACGTTCTCCACTCTGTACTCACGCCCGAGGCTCAACAGGTACATCACACAGCATAGCAGAAATGTGCAAGCTTCGTAATAAATGCCACCTGCAGTTTGTAGAAAGCCAGACTCTTAAAACAAGACGCGTGGTTAAACTGTGGCACTTGAATCTCGGAAGCTATAGGTTACCCCGATGCACGTTTGTCCTATTTGGGAGTAGGAGGATATAACTTCATTTGACAAAAAATCAAAGTAAATGCGGTTGGGCTCCTAGACGTCCGGGAGCCCCCTAGCCGACATCTCTAAAGAGGCCCGGTGCACCAGCCACTGGTCGTTTGAGCCAGTGATCCTGAAGAGCGGCCTCCCTCGAGGAAAGGGAAGGGTTAGGGATAGGGTCTACCGCCACGGGCTTCGGGCAGCTCCACAAGCAGTGGAAACGATAAGCCCGGGGTGCGCCGCGGGTGGTGCAATGTGGTTAGCGAAAAGTGGGGTAAAATAGGTGTGCAAGATAGGTAGAAAATCAATGATTTTGTCTGCAGCTGTCGCCAAACTGAGCTATGATTAGGGGTGAGGGAGAAGTGTGGGGCAGGGAAATCTCGTCTGCCGTTTCGGTAATACCTTGTAATCGCATGATAGGTGTGGATTCTCTCTTGTGGCTTTCTCACGGGTTCGTGTGATCGAGCCATCAGGGTCCGGATGGAAATACCTCGGACATGTGCATGAACGCGCTCATTACCGGGGATGCACTCATGGCCAGGCACCCACGTGATATTCCCCAAAGACAGTCTTACACATACTGAGCAACATTGCTATTTTCGGAGTGGGTGCCTATTAGATTAGGCTGCGGACATACTGAACAAGATATGTTCGAGGGCAGGTATTCTCGACACCAGCCTATTAGAAATATAAGCACAGGTAATGGCAGGGTTGAGCAGGTCACATGCGGCTGGGCCTATGCATTGCTGAGCCTCAATTTGTGAAAGAAAAAAATGAGTTCAGTTACTTTTCAGTGAAAACGCTTTTCATATACCATTGGTTTCGAATTTATTAGCGGTAATGTAGCATGAATAGAATCAATAATGGTGGCATGAAAGCAGGGGAGGGGGAAGGGTACTAGGCGCCTAATAAATCTTAGCAGGGTTCCCTTCAACTGACACGCTTGAGAACTCATGGTCTAGTCTGTACGCAGGTTGTTGCCCGTCGATGTGTATAATACCGGCGTCTATAGCAATGCCTTGTCTATAAACGGATACATAACAGATGCATTGCTCTTCTATGCATCCCTTTCTACGCACTGAAACCACGGTGCTTTAGTTTGGTTCGCAATAGTACAAGATAATTAAAAAGAATCATTTTGTTCCGCAAACAAGTTACCAGAATGACTTTGGATGTTCTACGTCTGTTTCACACTGGCAGAACACACAGTTGCCACCAAAGCATGTTATATATCAACCACGCCTCTTATTCCTACTGAAAGGGGCCTATGTGGGCGTATATTATCACATTGTTACCATCGAGCCTCGGAGAAGGGTGGTGAAGCAGGCGAGAACCCGGAACAAGCCGGAACGTCGATTGTTCTTTCTGCTGTCACTCCCCTATTCACGCACTTCTTGCAGCACCACGTTCACGTTGGACAAGAGCGCAGTGAATTATCTCTTCGTCATAAACGCGGGATCCCTGAGTTGTGGGCTGGCATTTATGTGCCGAGCACATTAGAGAACAGAGCCGTGGTATGCTGCCACATTCTCTTGTCCTAGCTTGATGTCACGGAGGCAAAATGATGAATAGCATTGCCGTGTGTATACCACCTTGAGCGCATGCTCACGCCCAAGAGAAGCCTTCTTTCTCTTGTTCTTCGAGCGTCTTTATGATGATATTAAGTCGTATGCTGTCGTAGGCTATCGTCTCTTCGTGTCAGGTAGTCAAAACATTGTATTATAATAGAGGAAAACAGGAAGCAAGCGAGAAATCCAAAGAGGTAGAAAGAAAATTATGAGAAAAAATACTGACAGAGAGAACAAAAACAGTGAAAAAGAGGAAAGAGAAAAACAGAAGAAAAAAGTGTCCCCGTATCTGCATGTTTCACTGCAAATGTCGTCGAAAGACGATAATCTTCCGTGTGCTCAGAGTGAAGAAAGCGTGTATTTGGTGTTCTGCGCGAGAAAATTCCTGAATTGTATTCTTGAAGCACAGCGTTAGAGAGTCTCGATCTGTGCAGCGAAGGCGAACGAGCGCATCAAGGCTCGTGAGACAGGAGCGCCAACGAAGGAAGGCGTGAGCGCGCGCGGAGAAGGATGCGCGCTTGTCTCGGAAGCGCTACGAAGTATAACGAAAAGTGACGGGCAGGTGCCACCACCTTGTCGCCTTAGCAAAGCGTTAGCCCTTTAACCCGCAGATGAAAAATAGCGTAAACCCAAGAAAAAAACCCCTGCTGTTCAAAATGCACGTACTATGTGAGCTTGTTTCGCTAAATTTAGCAGCAAAAGGACATATGCTCTTGATTTTTGTTTGTAAATAAGACAACAGAGAGTGCCAGTTGATGCATTGTTGAGAAGAATGTAGCACGTGCGGTTCGCTGACGTTCTCCGCGATGACAGATTTTTGCCTCACGTTCCAAGAGCTCCAATAAGATAAGCAAACCGAGATTTTTCAAATAAGTATAAGGTAGATGAGGAACCTGTGGTATGAATGTCATGGCATTGTCTATTTGAGACACTGGGGAAGCAGCCCGTTACCGCGGTCCACAATATTGTTGAGAGCTGCCAGGCGAGAATTGCGGAACACCACGCGCGTTGTAGAATAGCATGGCTTTTGTAGGCTTCGGGTCGCTCGCTTTTAGCGTTACGGCGGTGGCCGTTTTGCAAGCTTCCCATGTGCCAATCTCGGTATTATGCGACGGCAACGGAAGACATAGGTAAATGACACATCCAATAATGATAATCACGACATGCGTGTCATGTAACAACATGACTACATGCCACACTGATGATGCGCTCGCGGTCGTTTCGCTAGCTTCACATATGCCAAATTTGGTTTTACGTGACGCCAATAGATGACGAAGGTATGTGACTGGTGCAAACACATTAATCATGAGATGCGTTTCATGTGAGGACATGACTACATGCCACAGTCAAGGCGTCACATTTTGACGTGACGCGGTCCGCGTGCTCGCCGGCGTTCATTTAGTCGCATCACGCCGGCATTGCCACGCAAGGCGCCGGTATTGCCATATACTCGCAGGCGCGCGCCACGCTGCCGCTGCTTTAACGTATGCGTGTCTCGCGTCCTTCCTACACGAAAAGAGGGAGACGCAGTGCTGTCTGGGCAACGGACAGCATTTCATGCTGGTCGCCATTGGGCCACGCCGACGGACGTTGGTCACGCCTGGCGTCAGACTATACAGTGCAGCGTCGCTGTGCCCAGCGTGCGCGCTCGTCAACGCTACATTGGAGTATATTGGGTCCTTCATGATGCGCTCGTGGCCGTTTTGCCAGCTCCACATATACCAAATTCGGTGTTACGTACGTGACGCCAATGTATGACAAAATATATGACTGGTGCAAACATGATAATCCTGACACACGTGTCACGTAAGAACATGACAACATACCACGCTCATAGCGTGCTCGTGGCCGTTTCGCTAGCTCCATGTATACTAAATTTGGTATCACGTGACGTGAACAGATGACGAAGGTAAACGATATATGCAAACGTGATAATCATTACACGGAAGTCATGTACGGATATATTTATCTCCACCTCGTAACGTTGTGCTGATTTTAAAGTGACATATAAACATTTCTCAATTGTGCTTCACATATCATCCATTCGCACTGTACGTGGGATCTGCCAATTTTTTTCAAACCCTGCCTATTTACCGTTAATTGGCAGATCAACAAAATTGTTGACCTCCCTTTTTTCAGCTTTTCACCAAACATCATGAAACTTATTTTAGTGGTTCTGTGGTGGTTCTAAAGACGAAATAAATCAGCGAAAATTGTTTCCACTGTCTTTTTTATCTTGTCATTTAAAGGGTTGAAAACACTTGCATTTTTGAGCATCGTGTTGCAGTGTCAGCGCAGCGTGATAAACGTTACGGTACTTAGACTTACCTGTGTGTACAGTTTCTAGTATAAAGGCAGAGATAAAAAACATCGCCGTGTTGTTATGGAGCCTCGGATATGCGCGATAATTGCTTTTTACTTGACAATTGCACAAGTATGAACGCTGAATCTTGAGCAATGTTGGTGGGCGCTGCGGATGGGGTTGGCCATTTGAAGTATCGTTTGGTGCTGTTTAGAGTATCGTTACTGCGGACAAGCAGGCAATTGTACAGACAGACGGACAGTCAGAAAGACAAAGACCAAAATTTTGGCGTCAAAGGTTCCCAAGAAAGGCGATCGTCTTTAATAAGAAAAGGAATACCGAATGGGGACAAACAAGGCTGCCCAGCTGTTTCAGGCCTGGCACCCTTTGTGTGAGACTGGCTTAAGTTTCCTTTAAAAAGCGTATTCTCGTTAGGAGATGGCACCCCGGTTTACGAATCGGGATGGTTATATGGATGCATCCATGAGAGTCCCCTTCATAACAAGGCGGTGAAATGTGTGCCACCAGGCTCGCAAGAGAAAAAAAAAACTAAAAAAGACTTTCTTTTTATTTTGGCCTAATGTCTTATCCACTTCGAATAAATGAATCTTAATATAAGAAAGAAAAATATAAATCCACGGTCCATGTCTGTACCTCATCAGGCAGGACGACCTCATTTCCCCCCCTATTTCTCTCTACTTGTCTGCCATCAATGCTCCGAGCGTCTCTTACTTGCCTCTATCACGGCTGTGGTCAGCTTTCCGCGGTGTTCCTTAAAACCGAAGGCCTCATGTAGGCTCGTACCCACACGTATACCTGGGTGGATGTCACCCCATTCATTCAAAAAGCACCTCCTGTCGCGAAAATCACTGCAGTGAAGCCGTATAGGGCACGCGGGCACCAGCTACCCGGAAAAGTGTGAGAATTAGCGTCATTGCGAACGGAAGTGCAAAAAATATCAATGCATCACCACGAGGTTCTGCCTTGATTACGATACAAAAGGTCGAGTTCTCCTCACGAGAGACACGGGCGCGGTCGTACTCTATCCTGCCGGATACTCAATCAGGCAACCACGTCTTCATGCAAACTTGAAGACAGAGATTTGCGCAGCTTTAGCGCACGGCATAGAAGCAGCGAGTTCAAAAAAAAAAAAGCTTCTGCCTGTTAAAGTTGCTTAGTTGCTTTGCAGAATGAAAGCAAAGTGTAGAGAAAATGTCGAGTCTAACCAAATTCGCGTGAACGTGGTGCTTAGGGCAATTTTAGAAGTGGCGTATGCTGGCAGTTTACAGCATTTTTACAACGAATGCGAGAAGTGTGTTCTAATAACAGGGATC
Organism: Rhipicephalus annulatus; assembly: GCA_013436015.1. NCBI lineage: Eukaryota > Metazoa > Arthropoda > Arachnida > Ixodida > Ixodidae > Rhipicephalus > Rhipicephalus annulatus. The sequence continues at coordinate 66,634 of WOVY01012448.1, forward strand.
GGCTGTTAGTTAGGCTAGTGAAGTTGTGGCGTTTGGAAGCTCTCGTTTTCATTTTTTAGACCACTGTTCGAAGCGTGTGGTCTAATGAGTCACTCTCTCAGCGTTAAAAAAATTGACTTCCTTCGTTTCTGTTGAGTATAATTCTAATCACACAGGCCATGGTTTCTGGCCTTCACGCTACCAAAACAGATCAGAATCCCTGTTGTAAACAGTGATATACGGCTCGACCTTTTCTTATTACCAGATGCGTGTTGGGAGCCCTCGACCTTTCTTTTTGCACCATACTCTACGCGTGATAGGTATAAAAAGAATGGAAAGGCCATAAACTGCACGCCAGATATGAGTAACGCTAACACGGTGGGCTCTTAGCCAAGTCTTGTGCATTCGGGCGTTAATAAAAAGGTATTGCTGCGAACCTCCAACGATGGAACTTTCCGACTTGCCAAGACTCCCAGGATGAACTTCAAAAGCTCGTATTTGATGATTGTCGGCGCGTAGAGATAACGATACATGAGCTCAATTTGCGTAAGATTTTAGGCACTATCTCTACGAATTTCAAAATAGGATCTGCTGAGTTTTTTCGTTGTAACTTATGCATATTCGGACTGACCTGCGTGTTTCCTCATTTAACTTTACCCGAAGCATTCCACGATTCATTCAAGGCCATTTCCACTAGGCGACACGATGCGGATGATCACGTAACTTGCATACTTCGCGAAACTCGTAATGCTGCAGTGAACACAAGGACGTCACTTGTGATTTCATTTCACGAGAGGACCTGAGCGGCGAGCCTGGAAATTTATTCTTTGCGATCCCCGATGACGACACATCAAGGTGGTGGCGCAAATGTGGGATCGAGTCATGTGACAATCCTACCAAACAAAGTTAACTGAGTTTAGACCGCACGTGTAGTAAACGTGACTAAAATCGAAACACTTCACGCTCGTAGGCGACCTTTCTAATGGTTATGCCGGCCTTGATCACTGTATATTCAGCATCGTGATCGGCTCGTATTCTCTTCTACGAACGAGCCGATAGCATTTGTGAATGCAGATCATGGTACGCAACCACCTTACGCTGGCAGGCAGTGCTCAACTTGGAAATCTTATTTCCTCGTTCTGCCCTAGCTTGTGTCGAAAAAAAAATGATCGTAGGTTTTCACCAGCATTGTTTCGCATTCTCTGTTTCTCTTACAGCAGCTACCGGTATAACGAGAAAACAGCGTAAGAAGCGTCAACATGCTGGATGCAAAATATCGTCACGTGATGACGCCACTGCATGATGTCACCATGACGTCACACATACCCGTATTTTAGAATGTCATCCTGATGTTATCGCATGAAATCGTAGCTTGGCGAATGGTGATGAGGAGGAGCCATGCTGGTGTAAGCAGATCAAAAAGGCACTGCAAGAGTCCGTGAGGTGGCTCTGATCCCGGAAACAATGGAAGACCATGTTAGGTACGGGAAGCTTTTGGAGGGTGGCGACGTGGAAACAATGGATCAACGAAAAAAAAAGATAGCTAGTGCTATCCAGTCATCATAAGGGCTGACCACACGAAGGCGTAGCGCGTCAGCACGAAGCTTTCAGATGCGGTGCCGCGCCTACCCCCAATGGTGAGAGAGGGTCAAAACTTCGCATTGCCACTAGCCTTTTCACTGCATATATGGTCAAACATCCACGTACAGACGCGCGCAAATGCGTATCAGGCCTTTGTTCGTGAGGGACCTTGCAAGTGTTTGCTCATCTGCGCTTCCAGAGTCAAAAAATCGCTGCGTGGTAGCCCGGTTTGCATCCTTTCGGAGTGTGGCATAGGCTGCTCAGATTCTTATAGCCATGAATACGCAGGTACCCCGAGGATACTTGCGTATTCGACGTCGCCCGTAAGGAGAATTAGGAGGGCTACTCTACTAGATGGTAACTTTAGAAACACAACATGTTTTAATTAGCCTGCCGAGTTCTTAACATCAATGATGACTGCATACTGTGCGGCAGAGAACAACTCTCATGCGAGTTGAACTGACCGTGTGTGTGGAACATATAAGCCTAATAGCTGTATGTGAACTGACCTGTGAAGCTTGGATATTGTGTACTTTCACATCGTATGTTGTACAGTCTCGAATTTTGTGCCCTTAGTTTGGATCTGAAGGCATATATTGTCTACTAAAAGAAAAGAAGTAGCCGGTGCCACCAGAATGGCTCCGATGACTCTAATTTCATAAAATTATTTTAAAAAACTTGGGGAAGCAGGCGGGTAGAAGCACAGACTGTCAGCTGAAGGTTTATATTTCAAACAAGAAAAAGAAAATAGAAAGAAATTTACTTGTTAACGAGGAATAAAAGAGGTGCCGAAGATGAAGGTCTACAGTATTTTCTAACGAATGGTAGCATGCCTGGCCAATGAATTTACTATACGGCTTTGTGCTTAGGGATAGAAATGCTGTTTATATTTCATTATTTGTCAACTGTTAAAAAAGTACAAAAAAGTTCTGCTAGATAAACATTTAAATACTTCTTGGCAAGTGGAGGCACGCATAGCCAACGACTAAATATTCTGCTTCGTGCAGAAGGTTACAAGTTTTTTATTGTTTTAGATGCGGAGCATCTTATACTCGCGCCTTGTAGTGCGCCGTCCGCGCCGTCCGCGCCGTCCACACCGCTTCTCGAACATTCGACAGCTGACGCGCGCGCATGCGCCGTCGCGCCGTCGCCCACTCTTCCACCATCTGTGCATCCCTTCCTCCTCTACACACCGCGCGCGCTTCACTCCTCCACCATCTGTGCACCCTTCCTCCTCTACACACCGCGTTCGACATCTACAATTCTCCTGATTCTCCAGTGGACGCGCATGTGGCGTCGCGCTTCGAGAACATTCAACAGCTGACAGTGCATGCGCCGTCGTGCTGTATATATACTCAAGGTCGGCGCTCGCTCGCTCAGTTGCCGCTCGTCGGTTGGTTTGTACGGCGCGTCGACGTCCAAGGTCGCGGTGAAATGAATTCCAACGAATCCACAACACAATGATCGACGTCCCTTCGACCAGCGCCGCCCTTTCGCATACGTGTGTACGTGTTCACTCATTTAGCACCCCCTCCTACAACCACGTTAACCAATTTAGCCATCGACCCAAGTAAGTCGCAATTTAACACCCCATTTCACAACCACGTTAACCAATTAGCCATCGACCCAAGTAAGTCGCACTTTAACACCCCGTTAACCAATTATATGCTCCGCATCCTCCTCAGTGTTCCCCCGAGGGAAGCTGCGGGCAATTTTTTTTATAGAGTTGACTCTTCAAAATGTTTTTGTTCTTGTTTTTCTTTTTCTAGTATCACCTATGCATTTTACGGGAAAAATAACCTTCGAGTGATAGTCTGCACTTGTACTCGTCTGCTTTTCGTCCGTGCTCTCGACGACGCCGTATACATCATGATACGCAACCGACCCAATCGTCCACATTTGTTGGCATCAAGGCATGGGAAACTGAGATATATTTGCATATATTGTGCTGCGTCTCATCCTGTGCGACTGTCCGGCATATGATGTTGAGAGACGGTCACTGGTATTCGTTGTAGTGCACTGTGACAATATACGAATGTCTGTTGGATCTATTCTTGAACGTCGTCCACATAAGACATCGCAGATAAAGAAAGGCGACCAAGGAACTCCTGAAGTTTCTAAGACAAACTAGCTTGTACAATCGGCTGTGACAGTTATGTCGCGCACCGAGCGCGCGTGATAAGCATGTAATTGATTTTGTGTTGGTGAGCAGGCTGTGTTATGTGCTATCTTTCTCTCTTTTTCTACTTCTTCCTCTTCCTCTTTTAATCTCCGCCGTCTCAATCCCACGTGCAGAGTAGCCAAGCGGCTTTCATGAACTGATTAACGTCCCTGCCATGCCTTCTCTACCATTTATTCTTTCTCTTGTATATATTGGGGTCCTAAAATAACACGTGGATCATTGCCTCACTTTAAAGCTATTTCATTGAGAAGTGTGGGACGGGGCAAGCGATGGCATCCGGTATGCGTAATCTATGGGACCATTACCAACACTGCATTGTTAAATACTCTTCTCATTTGCGGATGCACATGACTGAAGAAGCACCCGATGTTGTGAATTACGATTATTGCTAGCACAAACAGACGACCGGTTGTTTACTCATCTAAAGACTGTATTTTGACGGAGTCTTTAAGAAGTAGTGAGTAGTGTGAGACAGACGGAGAACAACCATGATTATTGTGGTAACGACTTTTGTTGATATTTTCAGCTGTAGTCTTTGAACAAAACTTAAGCAAAGTGACGAGTGAGAGAAAGAAAAGAAGAAATGGCAGAGAAAGAAAGGCAGGGTGGTTAACCAGCTTAGGAAAATAGCTTTGCTATTCTAACGTGGCAACGGGAAGGAAGAATAAAGGAGTAAGAAAAAATAGTGGGCAGAGAGATTCGATAGACTTCATGGCAGTAAAAAGTCGCTAGAGTCATTCATAATACAATCAGGAACCGTTATATTATCTTTTGATTACCAACAAGATCAGAACACGTTGGAAATATCACACGCATTTGTTGCCGTTTCTTTCCATTGCTTATGTACGTACATCGTGCTAGCATCTGCAGCGTAAAGGTAAACGTTGCACTGTGCTTCCTCAATTCGCGGGCTTCGATTGATTGACCGACCAACCGACCGGACGACCGATTGATTCATCGAGTGAAGAAAGGTTAAAGACCCATCCCACGTATACAAAAAAAACAGAAAGAAAAAGAGGGGAATTAAATAGGTCGTCTACTTGTCCTTTTCTCCATTTTTTTAGGGGTGATGCTCCTGTTTGTCTAACCTCGCCCTGCTTCAGGCGTAAGCGGCAGTACCTCCCGAACAGTATATTATATGCCACTGGTTCTTCATCATTTTTCGTCTCATTTCTTAGATGGCGTTGGTGCAATAGAAGTGTGTGCAATAGGATGGACAGGCGGACACACACACGGATGAATGGACGGATGGATGGACACATGAACAGATGGTCGGAAGCGTAGACAGATAGACGGACGGATGGACGAATGAACGGGCGGGCGGATGCACGGACGGATCGATGGACGGAAACTTGTACGGATGGACGGACGCTTCGCCCCACTCATCATTATTCACTCTGTTGATATGCTGTGCTTTTTCTTTCTTTCACCTGGGTAGTGTCCTTAAACTTCGTTCAGTATGAACCGATCTACACAACAACACGCTCCAGTATGATTCATTCATTCATTCATTCATTTAGTAACCTTTGTTTATATGTTGAGGAAAGTTGGAGCCCCCAGGCCGGCGGCGGCAGCTGCATTTCCGATGAAGGCGGAAATGTTGTAGGCCTGTGTGCTAAGATTTGGGTGCACGTTAAAGAACCCAAGGTAGTCAAAATTTCCGGAGCCCTCCACTACGGCGTCTCCCATAATCATATGGTTGTTTTGAGACGCTAAGCCGCACACATTAATCAAATCAATTAGAGCCCCCCAGCCACTGTTTTGGTAGGTTTTATCGCCTGCCGGTACTGTTGGATCAGCGTTATAGCTGCCCTGCCACAGTGGTCTAGTAGATTAGGTACTCGGCTGCTGACCCGCAGGTTGCGCAATCGAATCCCGGCTGCAGCGGCTGCATTTCTGATGGAGGTGAAAATGTTGTAGGCCCATGTGCTCAGATTTGGGCGCACGTCAGATTTGGGCGTGGGAACCCCAGGTGGTCGAAATTTCCGGAGCTCTCCACTACAGCGTCTCTCATAATCATATGGTGGTTTTGGGACGGTAAAACCCCCATATCAATCAATATCAGGGTTATAGCTATTGCGGTGCGTACTTGGTAATCATCCAACGTCTCAATAACGTCTATGCTCCTTATGAATTGTCGAGAGCGTAGATGTGTGACACTATGTTCGTTGAGTGCCAAAGCCAATCAGTAGGTGCAAAAATGAAACTCAAGCGATGTCATTATTTTCAAAACCTTTGGTTTTCTGAGGCTTTGAGTGCGTTTGGGTGGGAGGCAAACACTTATGCAACATATCAATGTTCATCGACTGATATGATCCGTGAAAACGTGCGGGATACAGTTTCGACTGAGTTAAGGTATAGGGGCGACTGTGTGGCCCTCTTTGATGATTGTACCTTTTTTACAAGATAACTTTTCAAAGGCCGTCGAAACGCCTCAGCTCAGTCGACTCGGTAAGATTGTCGCGCTACAATATACCCGGCAGATTTCAATGGCCGTTGAGTGGTTCAAGTGTTTCTCACAAACGTTGCGTGTCGTCGTATATCTTTGTTTTCATTTTAATGTTGTCGTAAGAAAAATGATAAAAATTCCTTTCAAATTTGACGCGTGGTCATTATTTTCGTTTGAGCATTTCAGTTTCACCTATATGTAATTATGAATGATTTGAATGTATACATTTGACAGCAGTCTGTCTGGTTGGGTAGGAAACTGGGAGATGATATAGACTCCAACCAAAAGTTTTGAAGAAACCCGATGTTTCGGAACCGACTTGGTTCCTTCCTCAGGGGGGACTGCGTAGGCTACGCAGCAGCAGCGTCTTCAAAGCACTCGAGAGGTGGCTAATGACGCCCCCTCTTTCTTGTTTTGCCTTTTGGTTGGAGTCTATATCATCCCCCAATTATGAATGTTGTTTGGTTTTATAACTTTCGAGCGGTGAAACTGAGTTTACGTTGTCACCATTTGTCAACATTGGCGTGTTCGCACTGTTTCCGATTCCGTCGCTCAATTTTCCTCGAAGTTTGAACGGAGGTGTGGGCTGCTCCATTGACTCGATTGACAATAAACTCAAGGGAGTATGGTAGGGTGAATAGTGTACGTTAGTTTTAGCGTAATATCTTAGAAACGGCTGCAAGAGAGAGAGAGAGAAAGAGATAAAGATGCAAAGAAAGGCAGGGAGGTTAACCAGACGCACATCCGGTTTGCTACCCTGCACTGGGGAAGGGATGAAGGGGAGAAAAGAGGTTGCAGAACGATGAGAAGGTACACACAATCACGAGCACACTCGGGGAGCACACACAGTCTACAGGCGGTCGCTCAAGTTTGTTGACTTTAAGTAAAGTAGCAGTGCTTTAGTCGCTTTCTGCGCAACTGAGGCAGATGCCCAAGGTCCTAGTATCTTCTGCACACAAAATGGCCCGGGGTCAAGTTGATTCAGAACCATCCGGAGCTGGCATCGCTGTGTATCGTAGCAAGCGCAGCTGCACAGGACGTGTTCGACGGTCTCTTCAGCTCCGCAGTAGTAGCATGTAGGAGTGTCTGCCATACCAATGCGAAAGGAGTACACCTTTGTAAATGCAACACCCAACCAAAGGCGGCATAACAGTGTCGCATCGGAGCGGGAAAGTTGTGATGGTAGCTTTAGCTTCATTGAAGGATCCAGTTCATAAAATTGACACCTTTGGAAGCTGGTAGACGACCAGAACGTGCGTGTGAGATCTCGAGCCAGCAGGTAAAGTGGTCTTGCTGCATCATTCCTTGATAGAGGAATCGGGACAACACGTGTGCCTTCATGGGCTGAGCGGGCTGCATCATCGGCTAATTGATTTTGCGGTAATACCGATATGTCCAGGCAGCCATTGATATATAATATCATGCCCTCGTGCTAGAGCTTCATGATTGTAATGTCTTATTTCTTGTACCAATTGTTCATGGCTCCTCCTACGCATGACAGACTGCAAACTCTGAAGCGCTGCCTTCGAATCACAAAATATGACCCATTTTTTCTGGACGTTCTTGGACGAGATATTGTAAAGCAGCCCTTATAGCAGCAAGCTCTGATGCCGTAGATGTAGTCATATGCGACAACTTAAACTTGATGGTCATTGCTGCAGCCGGAATTACAGCGGCACCTGATGAGCTACTGGACGAGACAAACCCATCAGTGTATATCTGCGTTCGGTCTAAGTACAACTCATGTAATAATAGCAGTGTTGCTTGCTTTATGCTACTCTGGAGTGATTGCTTTTCTTTTTGATTCCCGGAATTTCTAGACGTACTTGCGGCTGGTCGAGGCACCACAAAGGACATGCCATTCTCGCAGCTGGCGTATATCGTGATGGAATGCTGTTTAGGTTCTTGGCTATGACGTCTGAAAACGTAGCACGTGGTCTTCTGGAGGGTAGAAGGGCCAAGTGGTGGTCGGGGACATGGCTAGCATGTCGAATGTGCGCTCTGAGCAATCCACAACTCTATATGTCCTGACCGGATGGTCTTTGGCAAGCATGATTGGGGCATAAGTAGAAGCGCATCGGGGCAGTCCTAGGCAGATACGCAGTGCCTGACCTTGCAAACTCTCCAATGAATGAGTATTGGATTTGCAAGTGTTAGTCAGTACCGGCAAGCTGTAGCGCAATAGACCCAGAAAGAGGGCCCTGTACAACTGTAGCATGGAGGCCACATAAGTTCCCCATGCTTTCCCCCACATGAATTTCATTATATGCGCAATAGATAGCAGTCTCTTCTTCAACTACGCACAATGCGGGCTCCGCGAAAGACTTCTGTCGATTATTATGCCCAGAAAACGATGCATCCGTGCATATTTGACACTCTGCCCATTGATGTAAACAGGGTATGGCGTTATTGGTTTGCGTGTAAACGCCATCAACACGCACTTCACAGTTGATATAGTTAGGCCTTGTTTCTGAAGGTAGGCTGTTGTGAGGGTTGCTGACCGCTGTATTCGTGCACGCACCTGAGGGCGAGTAACTGCAGCACTCCAGAGGCAAATACCATCGGCGTATATGGATAGGCACACCGACTTTGGCAGAACCTTCACCAGACCAATGAGGGCAACATTGAACAATGTGGGGCTTAAAACACCTCCCTGAGGTACTCCGCAGTAGGTGTAATGTTCAGCAGTGTGTACCCTCATATGTTTGCACGAAGAAACCCCTGCCAGTTATACAATCTTTTATCCATTGAAACATTCGTCCACCAATGCCGATTGCTGCGAGAGAAGTGAGGATGGTATCGTGAGCTGCATTATTATATGCACCCTTCACGTCAAGAAAGAGTGCCACTGATATGCGCTTGCGACTTTTTTCTTGCTGAACAAATGTCGATAAGTCAAGAACACAGTCGATGGAGGAGCGGCCCCGACGAAAGCCTGCCATGCAAGAAGAGTATTTGGTGTATCGTTCCAAGTACCACTCGAGACGAAATAGAACCCTTCTTTCCATCACTTTTCCGAGGCAGCTTGCGAGGGCAATAGGGCGATACGCTGTCAAGTCCAATGGTGATTTTCCCGATTTCAAAAGTGGTAATAATCGACTCATTTTCCATTCTCGGGGAACACTGCCGCTGAGCCAGGAGTTGTTGAAGCATGTTAAACGTTCTTCTCTGGCTTTTTGTCCAAGGTGTCCCAACGCACTATAAGTAATACCACCAGTACCTGGCGATAATATGCGTTTAGAAGCGACTAACGCACCTTCCAGTTCTTCCATGGTAAATGAAATGTCCATTTCTGGTAATCGCGTCTCAGGAACGACCACGGCGTCGATGCTCTCGTTCATAATACTCCCGGCAACTATCGTGCAAAATTCTTCAGCCACCTCGAGTTCTGTTTTTCTATGATGGAGTGCGAAAGCTTTAAAAGGGTGCCGTTGTTGCCGAGAGGAGCGAAGACCACGAACTGTTCTCCAGATATATGACAGCGGTTTATGAGGGTCTAGAGATTCGCAGAATGCTTTCCAGCGTTCGCTCTCCAGTTTGTTAATGCGTCGTTGAATCTTTTTCTCGAGCCGCCTTGCTTCCCTCAGATCGTAAATTGATCTTGTGCGCCTGTATCGTCATTCAGCACGCCTTCGTATAGCTCGTAATCTTTCCAGTTCGATGTCAAACTGTGTTATTTTAGACTGAAATAGTAATTTACATTTGGACGCTTGCATAGCTTCCACTATGGTATTTTCCAGGCTGCAGGCGAGGCCTTCTTGGCAAGCGTCCTCAACACACGATGTAAACATCGACCAGTCAGTGCCAATTACAACATCGGAAGAGAAATTTTTATGATACCATCGATCGTCACGTAGGTGGGTATGTGATCACTGCCTTGAGTCTCAATATCGCAAAACCATTTAACTTTGTGAGAGGAGCACCGTGACACCAATGTGAGGTCAAGGCAACTGCCATACGTGAGACCCCGCAGATATGTTGGGGTACCATCGTTCATGATGGAAAGGTCGTAATCGGAAGTGAATGTAACCATGTTCCGGCCTCTGGCATTCATCCTAGTGCTCCCCAAAAGCATGTGATGGGCGTTGAAGTCACCGGTGATGATCCAAGGCCCATCGGTCCTCATTAGGATGTCTTTTAATCTGTTGCAGTCAAATCGCGATGACAGAGATATATATCCTCCAATAAGCGTGAACGAAACTGCATTCTTCTTTACAGGAAGACACACGTACTGATTGTCTTCATTTGAACCTATTTGGTGCGAAAGATAAGTCAAGTCTGTGCGAATGTAAACAATTACTTTGTTTCGTTCTTCGCAAGCGGCTGAACAAAAAGCTTCATAACCGGACAATCTGTAAGGCGTTGATACGTTTGGTACACATATGACAAGTGTAGGGAATTGATTGGCCTGAAAAAATTGGCGAAAGTCCGAGATACGGGACTTCCTGCCTCTAGAATTCTACTGAAAAATCGACGCACTTTTAACTTCAGTGCGGAAGATGACATTTTGTTGAGCCATTGTGCTCATACGACGTTAGCAAGAACTGGATTTAGTGCATCCAGTGTAATCAGTGCACTCTTAGCAGACGGAGATTGTATGCTCCTCAGTATCGTGCGAATCGTGGCAATTAATGATTGCACGATTGCACTCACTTGCCTGTCTTGGTTGGAAAGATCTCGAACCGGGATCGCGGACTGGCCGTCATGAAACTCCTTCGGTTCGCTTTATGCTGCTTCCCTTTTAAGTGCAGGCCACTCTGTCGCAGTTAGGGTATGCTCACAGGCTTTGTCCTTTACAGCCTTTCTCACGGCATGTGGTCTGGGAGGCAAAGGGAGTGGTACTGATGAGGGATCTGGCAAACGTGTCGAGGAGGTAGCGGGCGTCCTTGAAGACCGACGTCGACGTGAACACCTTCTGACTTTAGCTGCGGCTTCTCGATGAGATGAGTGATCGCGCACCATCTCCTTCAAGATGGCAATTTGCTTCTGAATCCGCGGGCAGTCCTTCGATGTGGCTTCATGGAATTCATTGCAATTAGAGCATTTCTTGACAGTTGCGACGCACTTATCCGCCTCATGGGGCTCGTCGCAGCGGTGGCATACCACTGAATTCTCGCAGACGCTGCTCACATGTCCAAGTTTCATGCATTTACGGCACTGGAGAGGCTTTGGAATGAAAGGCCGCACAGCATGTCTGAAGTACCCCACCTTCACATGAGAGGGGAGTGATGTGCTCTCAAACGCAATCTTCACACAGCGAGACTTGCCTAGCCGGGTGACAACAACAATCGGAGTATAAGTTGTTGACTTGACAAGAAATTGGAAGTCATTATTGGAAATAGCCACATCTATGTCGTAGATCACGCCGGTTACTACATGACATCCCAAGGGAACATGAGAGGGCACCTGGTTGCCGTCCAAGTCAGTTACACTGCGCAGAACGCCCAACGCACTTGCGTGCAAAACGTCAACAGCCAGTATATTCTTTCTGGTGTTCACTCTTATGTACGTGATCTCATTTGGCACGAATGTTTCCAGAGACCTCGACACAGACCGTCTGTTAGGGCTTTTCATGCTGACGGGAGGAAGTGCAGGCAGAAACACGATGGTATAAGTGTTCGATTTTGGCGCTTCACTTACAGTTTGAATAGTTGAGGATTAGGATGTCGTCATGTTCCTCCTATTCGCTTTGCGGCTCAGTACAGGTTGGAAACCATCATCTGAAAAGTCCTCACTGCTGAGATAGTAAGCATGAGTATCTTCACTGTCGCTGTCACTCGCTCGTCCCATCCGCTTCCTGGAGGCGGCCGCCGCTGACGCCGCTGGTTCCGGCAGGCGCCCGGGTGGTCTACATCCATCCCCTCCACGGAAGCCGCGAAAACCAATCAACAGACTTGAATTACCACTGAAATATGCCGGAGGTAGCAGAAGTAGCTCCTATTCAAAACACACTTCTTCGTCTTCTAGGTAGTTGTAGAGGCGTGAAAAACTGAACCACGGCTGCAAGTATTCCCATAAAGTTTACGTGCTCACAAAACATGGCACTAGGTATGAAGTGACACTGTTTTTTTTGTTTGTGTCTAGCTTGCTTATCCTTCCTATGGCCCTGTCCCGAATTCGAAAATTTGATCACTTATTCAATGTTGTTTTCTCTGCAACTATAAAAAGGAGTGTAACCATTTTCAGCGATAACATTGTAGAGACCATGAGGTTACATTTAAACTAAAAAATATTACATTCTTCATGACTTTCTTCACGAAAAAAAATAATAAAGCTTGTACAACGCCACGCAGTGTGCGTATTGCATTCTACAGCTTCACATCTTATGAATTCAGCAATTGTTTTAGTTCATATTGTTTTGAACTTGTAGCTCACGCAAACAAAGTTTCATCGAAACCAGACATCAATTCAATACTTTTTGAGAAAAGGTACATTAAGGTTGAAACTTTTAAAAATACGCAATTTGAGCAAAAATAAGTTTTACGTCCGCCTACTGCATATGCCACAGGGCGTATACGGCACACTTCGGCGTGGCATTTAAACAACTTGGAGCGGAGGCTCGACGTCCCGCTTCCACAGGTTTGCTATTCAGAGTGGATTTTTTGGTGACGAAATTGCAAGTTCGGTTTTTGGAGGGTCTATTCTAGCATACTCCCTTAATGACCTTCGAAATCACCCGTGTGGCAGCTCGAGCTTGACAGTGGAGTCACTGGACCATTCGGCTAAACAGCTTTTTAAACACCCTTGTGACACGGGTGTTTGGAACGTCCTTGAAGCGATGGTCTATTGACTTCACTGTCAAGTAATTGCTGCCACAAGGGTGGTTTCAAAGGGTCATTCTAATGATTGGAGCACTCCACACCACTGTTGAGACTTCAATGAATATATATTGAGCGACGGAAGCGGAAATGGTGCAAAGGTGTCCCCTAGTTCATACGAATAGAAAAAATAAAGAACCTAACCAGTATGCTATAAATGTAGTATATGTGAGCGTTGTCAAACAATTACTGGAGTATTTTTTTCCATTTACAATGTGCGAACTTAAAATATTTTCGGCAACAACCATGTGCTAGGTTGTTGGGGTGGCTAATCAACTCCCCTCTTGTTTTGCCTTTTGGTTGGAGTCTAAATCATCCCCGATTTATGAATGGGGATGATACAGTGTGCTATTTCACTGTGTGTCAGTCGCCACAGTTTCGCTGCTCAATAACGTAAGCTAAAGCTTAGTATGCATAGACCACTACTAATAAACAACTTTTTGGAATATTAAACAAACTGAGCAGAACAGCCGTAGTTTTATAGCCTTGGACTCGTGGTAACATCAATAAGACAGAAAAGAACCGCAGCGCCACCCAATTTTGTGTGAAACATCTCAACCACTCAATGGCCGTTCATAAGTGCCGTGTACGAGCTCGGCAATTACGTCGAGTCGGTAGAGTTATGGCTATTCGACAGCCATTGATATGATGGCCTTACAAAAGGGATCGCGTGACACATGCGTAAGGGGCAAGACCAAATGAGTGTATAGGCTGCTATACATTTGGCTATCTCCGCGAATAGCTAGGAAAAAAAGTTCGATTGCCTGCTTTAACCATGATCACATGTGCACAATATACGAATTAATGTCACGTAACGTCTACAATAATGAAGTTGAGCTGAACGTTGCAACGAAGCACACTGGGTATACAAACGCGCAAAACGCCCCAGAATAAACCTTTCTTAGAGGCTTTTAAAGGCTCACGTATGCCAAAATAAGTGTTTTTACGTCACCGTTTCTGTCATTCCTTGGTTTGGTCTTATGGAAATTCAAGCCTATTCCGGGTGCGTCAGTTCTTGAACTTTTTTCTCTTTTTTTTCCGTCTTCAAGTACGCCAACCTGAAATGCATTAGGGAAGTTTTAGAGCAATGCGACGTATACATCAAGTACCCACTTTCTCTTATCAGTGCTCACTTTAGTTTTATTGCCGGGTGCAGCGTATATGGCGATGAAGCATTAGCGCTCAGCCAATGGAAGCTGGCCTTCAGTTGTGCCGACTGACATGCCCGGACACGTTACACGGTAGTTGAATTCAGATGCACTGAGGTGCAGAGTGCCCTACAAAGGCATACACGCCCTAGGGCATAAATAAGAGACTCTGCTGAGAAGATAAGCTCTCGTTTCATGCGTCGCATGCCGGAATAAAGAATTATTTATGTTCCATGTACTGTGGGAATCAGCGTGCTTGAAGTTTTTATGAGTTCTTTAGGCAATACGCACGCATTACACAAAGAATGCGCGGCGCTGATTTCCACAGTGGTGAAATTTTAGCGTCAGTTACCATAGTTAACAAAGAAGTTATTCAGAGCACCGAGGTGCAAAGAAATAGACGACGCACTGAGAGCGGTAAAAATGAATGCGACGTACTTTGCGATCAACGCCACCATGTAATCGCCGTCAGGTACAGGTGGTGTAGAGAAGAGGTCGATATGTGTGACACAGTTAGGCGGAAGGCGTGCGAAATCAATGCAGCAAAGGCGACTTTGGGGTGGGTTGGTCAGATCAGAAAGTAGAGGCATTTCAAGGTCAAGACAGCCGGCTGAACAATCTATAAGGGCCGAGTGAGCGATTAGAAAATCCATGCCTAGAATTACTTCATGAGGACAATTTTCTATAACGGTAAAAAGAACAGCAGTGCTTCTATCGGCGATAGTCACACGGGCAGACCACATGCCAATAATCGCGGCAGTTCCCCCGTCGGCGACTCGAACGGCTCGGTTCAAGGCGGGTGTGACAACTTTCTTTAGGCGGCGACGAAGAGCAGCACTCATTATGGACACATGCGCGCCGGTATCGATCAACGCGCACACAGGTACATTGTCTAAAGTAACGTTCAACAGATTCCGGGTGGTCGGTAATGTTACACGAGGATTTCTTGCAGAGGTCGTCGTCAATGCAGCTTCACCTCCAGAAGCTGCACTGCCTAGTTTTCCGGTCGGGGGCGCTGCGAATAGGTCGGAGAGGCAGGACGGCGTTGTGGGGGCGAACGAGATTGACGGCGAGCAGGGGATGGTGAGCGGGCGTAGCGAGGTCTCGTCAGAGGTGCGGCGGAATCGGAGGATGTGGTCGGCATAGGGGAACCAAAATCAAATGTTGAGGACGACTGGTGGTCAGAAGGGGCTTGGGTAGGAGGCCCATAGCGTGCCGGCGAAGCCCAGTGATTGCGGCAGTGGCGAGCAATGTGACCGACACGTCGGCAGTTGAAGCATATGGGGCTTGTCGTCCAGTGTACGCAATTCGGACAAATTGCGCTGTCGAGAGTAGTTGGACCCAAATCGAGGAGCGGATGGACGACGATAAAAAGGCTCGGCAGAGTAGACTGGTTGAATGGGGTGTAGGCCGACGTTCGATAATTCTTGACGAACGACGGCTTGTATGAGTGAGATAGTGGTCGGTGAAGGATCAGGCGTTGGAAATGGAGTAGCTACTGGTTGGGCTGCCTCGACCTCACGACGAATGATCCGGGTGAGGTTGTCACATCGGGGAACTGGGCGGACGGAGTCATCACAAGAGGAAGTAACAGCTGTGTTCGGCAGGCGCGTGATGCCGTGGGTGACGCGGTGGGCTTTAGCCTGTTCTAGACGGCAGCACTCTGTCAGGATCGTGTCGATTCTCGTGACATTATTAAAAACCAGCAGGTTGAAGGCATCGTCAGCAATCCCTTTGAGGACATGGTTAACTTTTTCTTCTTCTGACATGCGCTGGTCGACCTTGCTACAAAGCGCCAAGACGTCAAGAATGTATGAGACGTACGATTCAGTAGACGTCTGGGCTCGAGTGGCGAGAGTCTTCTTGGCAGCGAGCTGACGACCAGATGAATCGCCGAAAAGATCACGGATCTTCGATTTGAAAAGATCCCAGCTTGTGATTTCAGCTTCGTTGGTTTCGAACCATGTCCGCGGCGTGCCGTCGAGGTAGAACACAACATTGGCGAGCATGAGCGTGGGATCCCAGCGATGGGTAGCACTGACTCGCTCGTACCGGTGCAGCCAAGAGTCAACGTCGATGGTGCCATCAGCGGAGAAAGTTCCAGGATCCCGCAGGGGTGGCAGGGTGACGTAGGTTGTCGACTCGGATTGAGAGACCGGTGGGGATGAGGCACTGGCAGTTGAAGTAGCCGAAGAGTCCCCGGCGTTGCGACCGCTGCGCGTCTCCATTGAGGTACGGGAGTCGTCCACCTCCACCAATAATGTTACGGGTAACTTATTTACTAAATTAAATACGATGCACTGTGCTCGGCGAACAAGATGGCGACAGTTCATAAACAACCAGCCACCAACGTCGTCTTTCTCTTTCTTCCAAACAGGCTGTGCCGGCTGTTGCGTATCAATATCAATCAAATCAAAGCGTCTGAGGTACTTTTCTTCGAATCGAAAGTGACTGTGTTTTATGACGATGGTACGTTTGACATGAGCCGAAAACCACAATATATCCCCACAAACATTGAGTCAGCGTATCTGAGAATGTGCCACTGGTCACGGACAATGGCAGCGACAAGAACAGATAAATGCTCCGCATTTATCAGTTCTTCAGCTGATCGCTTTCAGTGCATTGACTGAGCTGGACGCTTCCAGCACATTACAAAGGGCTCAGCCGTAATTCTCCATCGTCATGAGCCACATGTATACAGATCAATTACCTGGATTTTTTCACATAACAGCGAATAATGACATAGTCTGTGCTTTCCTACTTTACAAAAATTATAATGTCTGGCACAGCAAGGCTACCTTGGAAAACGTACTTGTATTAGCTGTCCCCCGAGATCATGCTCAAGAAAGGTTGCTCTTTCAGAATTCACTGAGATACTGCAGCGTTTACCGCACAGGCCCAGAGGCCAACGGTCATCCGTCCATCCGTCCATCCGTCCGTCCATCCGTCCGTCCGTCCGTCCGTCCGTCCGTCCGTCCGTCCATCCATCCATCCATCCATCCATCCACCCATCCATCCACCCATCCATCCATCCATCCATCCATCCATCCATCCATCCATCCATCCATCCATCCATCCATCCATCCATCCGTAATTTGGTAAATGTGACTGTCCGGGCATGAAATAAATAACATGAAAATCTTGCAGCGTATGACGTCACACCTTTTCTTTGAGATACGTGTCGCACGGAGCCGTATACCATTGGCCGTGGCATGCGGGTATACGCCATACGTCATGGAGAGTTATTATTTACCGAGGAACGGTGAGAAAACACAATGGTAATTCAAGTTCGAGCGCATTACACAAAACTAACATCCGCTATGATGACCCGGCGAATGCTAAGGATAAATATCCGTATTCCAGCAGAAATAGAACCCAAGATTTCTGCGTTGGAAATAAATATGCTATCATTGAGTCACGCCAGCCATCGAAACTGTTGTGGAAAAAAGACTCTCTTCAGGCGTAAAGTGGATGAAAGTTCGAATGCGGATGCATTGCTGGCTATACTATTTTATAAAATTTACATACCCACTCCTATAATACAGGCGTCACGTTGATTCAACGTTGATTGTATTTTTAAGTGCTGTTTACTGAGGTTGGTCTATGTAGGGCTATAGTCAGGGCTGCCATGCTCGCAAGCGTAAGCGCTAAATATGAGGTCACTCCTCGTGGTGTTGCTAATGCCCATTTTGCTGTTTGCCTGGTCACCCAATAGAGAAGTACTGGTTATATAATGCATATGCGACTGTTCGAAGTATGCCTGTGCTTACAACACTTGTAAGTATCCTCAGCGTCATGTTGTAACGTTTGTTTCAAAAAGAAATTCCTTTTCATAATTTTCGTTAATGACATTCATTGTCATGTTGAACCTGACGTCGCAGTTAGACTGTTTGCTGACGACTGTGTCATTTATACCACAGTACGAACGATCGACGATCAGTTACGGCTTAATACCTCCCTAACTAACATTTCAAGATGGTGTCGAGAATGGGGAATGGAAATAAACGTAGGAAAAGCCTCGTATATGCATATAACCCGAAAGAGAGCACCCTTAAAATTTGCGTATCGTTTAAATGGACTACACGTAGCAAAGGCCGCTTCGGTGAAATATTTGGGCGTTACCATCACAAACACATAAAATGGGATGTTCACATTAACCAGACGTGCACAAAAGCGTACAAACAGCTGGGATATCTTCGCAGGAAACTCGCTCTAGCCCCTTCCAAAGTTAGACAAACAAGTTATAAATGCCTTCTACGACCAATCCTCGAATACGGCAGTGTAATCTGGAATCCGCATCAAACTTACCTTCCTAACCAGTTGGAGGGAATGCAAAATAAAGCGCTCCGATTTGTGTATTCTCAGTATTCTCGAGATGTCAACATAACCGCGCCTCCGCAATAGGGCAAGCATTCAAACACTGGCGATCCGGCGACGCATAGCTGCAATAAATTTCTTTATCTGCTTTATCATGACAACATTAACATCAACAAACACGAGTACTTGAAACCACCATATCAGCGCTCCGCCAGAACAAACCACGACAACGGTATCAGGCCTTTCATCTCCCGTTGCAATTCATTTAGGTATTCCTACTTTCCGTCAGTAATAGAAATATGGAATAACCTGCCACGTGATATAGTGTCCTCAGAATCTCTCGAATCATTCACTACAAATCTTGAAAAGTTTTTGGATCAGTAAGTTGCAGCGTTGTAGAATAATGGCGCAACTTTTCATTGAATGTACGTTTTGATTTGTATGCCACTCGATGTTTCAATTATCAGATCTGTGTTTAATATGCACTCTTCTCTGTTAGCCTGTGGTGCTTTTATTCTGTTTTATTTCTTGATTCTTCGACTAGATGTGCAGTTGTAATTTGTAATTGTTTAGAGTAGTCTGTGCTGTTTATTTTTTATTTTTCCCGTGTTCATTTTTTGTTTACTATTTTTTGTTCTGTGGTCTAATGTGAAGATGACAATCTGTATAATTTCTTCCCACTCCTGCATGAGCCTGTTAAGGCTTACAGTATCAATAAAAAAAAAAGAAACCATCCCACCACAGTCTCTTTCCCTCCGCAGGGCTTCGCATTGAATCGATTTTCATTGATATTGATATGTGGTGTTTAAGGTCTCAAAACCACCATATGATTATGAGAGATGCCCGTAGTGGATGGCTCCGGAAATTTCGACCACCTGGGGTTTGTTAACATGCACCAAGAAGCAATTTTATGTACCTGGAATGTGCCGAATTTTCAGTGAAGTGATCCGAGGAAATAAGGCGACACCCTTCTGTCAAGTTGTGGCA
Organism: Rhipicephalus annulatus; assembly: GCA_013436015.1. Lineage (NCBI taxonomy): Eukaryota > Metazoa > Arthropoda > Arachnida > Ixodida > Ixodidae > Rhipicephalus > Rhipicephalus annulatus. Next base: position 86,095 of record WOVY01012448.1, read on the forward strand.
TCGCCCGTGATGGAACCGAGAGATGGTGACTCTCAGCGACGTCATGGGCCCTGTGGACAGCACGTAGTTTATATTTAAATACTCACTCTACGTTAGGTCATCCCGTTTGGCCCTGTTTCGTAAGTTGGAGCCCGTGTCGGACCGGTCACAAAAAACAACCTACAGAAAGGAGCCGACCCACCTAAACAGGCCGCGCCTGTACATACATGGCCTTGACCTCTGGTGCGCCGCACGTGTTTCACAGAAGTCCATTGTCATATACCACCGTGACCACAAAGTGCTCATCGCCAGAATTACGCTGAAGCAATAACTAATAAAGGTATTGCATCAGCAGTTTTCAATGCGGTTCCTTCGGTTGGGGTGTTTGTCGAGCAGCCTCACTGTTGTACATTCATTTCCCCAGCGACGAATGCAGGCGGTTTTTTTTTTTGGTGCTGTGTATCGTCATTCATTTTACGCCTTCGTATAGCTCGTAATCTTTCCAGTTCGATGTCAAACTGTGTTATTTTAGACTGAAATAGTAATTTACATTTGGACGCTTGCATAGCTTCCACTATGGTATTTTCCAGGCTGCAGGCGAGGCCTTCTTGGCAAGCGTCCTCAACACACGATGTAAACATCGACCAGTCAGTGCCAATTACAACATCGGAAGAGAAATTTTTATGATACCATCGATCGTCACGTAGGTGAGTATGTGATCACTGCCTTGAGTCTCAATATCGCAAAACCATTTAACTTTGTGAGAGGAGCACCGTGACACCAATGTGAGGTCAAGGCAACTGCCATACGTGAGACCCCGCAGATATGTTGGGGTACCATCGTTCATGATGGAAAGGTCGTAATCGGAAGTGAATGTAACCATGTTCCGGCCTCTGGCATTCATCCTAGTGCTCCCCAAAAGCATGTGATGGGCGTTGAAGTCACCGGTGATGATCCAAGGCCCATCGGTCCTCATTAGGATGTCTTTTAATCTGTTGCAGTCAAATCGCGATGACAGAGATATATATCCTCCAATAAGCGTGAACGAAACTGCATTCTTCTTTACAGGAAGACACACGTACTGATTGTCTTCATTTGAACCTATTTGGTGCGAAAGATAAGTCAAGTCTGTGCGAATGTAAACAATTACTTTGTTTCGTTCTTCGCAAGCGGCTGAACAAAAAGCTTCATAACCGGACAATCTATAAGGCGTTGATACGTTTGGTACACATATGACAAGTGTAGGGAATTGATTGGCCTGAAAAAATTGGCGAAAGTCCGAGATACGGGACTTCCTGCCTCTAGAATTCTACTGAAAAATCGACGCACTTTTAACTTCAGTGCGGAAGATGACATTTTGTTGAGCCATTGTGCTCATACGACGTTAGCAAGAACTGGATTTAGTGCATCCAGTGTAATCAGTGCACTCTTAGCAGACGGAGATTGTATGCTCCTCAGTATCGTGCGAATCGTGGCAATTAATGATTGCACGATTGCACTCACTTGCCTGTCTTGGTTGGAAAGATCTCGAACCGGGATCGCGGACTGGCCGTCATGAAACTCCTTCGGTTCGCTTTATGCTGCTTCCCTTTTAAGTGCAGGCCACTCTGTCGCAGTTAGGGTATGCTCACAGGCTTTGTCCTTTACAGCCTTTCTCACGGCATGTGGTCTGGGAGGCAAAGGGAGTGGTACTGATGAGGGATCTGGCAAACGTGTCGAGGAGGTAGCGGGCGTCCTTGAAGACCGACGTCGACGTGAACACCTTCTGACTTTAGCTGCGGCTTCTCGATGAGATGAGTGATCGCGCACCATCTCCTTCAAGATGGCAATTTGCTTCTGAATCCGCGGGCAGTCCTTCGATGTGGCTTCATGGAATTCATTGCAATTAGAGCATTTCTTGACAGTTGCGACGCACTTATCCGCCTCATGGGGCTCGTCGCAGCGGTGGCATACCACTGAATTCTCGCAGACGCTGCTCACATGTCCAAGTTTCATGCATTTACGGCACTGGAGAGGCTTTGGAATGAAAGGCCGCACAGCATGTCTGAAGTACCCCACCTTCACATGAGAGGGGAGTGATGTGCTCTCAAACGCAATCTTCACACAGCGAGACTTGCCTAGCCGGGTGACAACAAACAATCGGAGTATAAGTTGTTGACTTGACAAGAAATTGGAAGTCATTATTGGAAATAGCCACATCTATGTCGTAGATCACGCCGGTTACTACATGACATCCCAAGGGAACATGAGAGGGCACCTGGTTGCCGTCCAAGTCAGTTACACTGCGCAGAACGCCCAACGCACTTGCGTGCAAAACGTCAACAGCCAGTATATTCTTTCTGGTGTTCACTCTTATGTACGTGATCTCATTTGGCACGAATGTTTCCAGAGACCTCGACACAGACCGTCTGTTAGGGCTTTTCATGCTGACGGGAGGAAGTGCAGGCAGAAACACGATGGTATAAGTGTTCGATTTTGGCGCTTCACTACAGTTTGAATAGTTGAGGATTAGGATGTCGTCATGTTCCTCCTATTCGCTTTGCGGCTCAGTACAGGTTGGAAACCATCATCTGAAAAGTCCTCACTGCTGAGATAGTAAGCATGAGTATCTTCACTGTCGCTGTCACTCGCTCGTCCCATCCGCTTCCTGGAGGCGGCCGCCGCTGACGCCGCTGGTTCCGGCAGGCGCCCGGGTGGTCTACATCCATCCCCTCCACGGAAGCCGCGAAAACCAATCAACAGACTTGAATTACCACTGAAATATGCCGGAGGTTAGCAGAAGTAGCTCCTATTCAAAACACACTTCTTCGTCTTCTAGGTAGTTGTAGAGGCGTGAAAAACTGAACCACGGCTGCAAGTATTCCCATAAAGTTTACGTGCTCACAAAACATGGCACTAGGTATGAAGTGACACTGTTTTTTTTGTTTGTGTCTAGCTTGCTTATCCTTCCTATGGCCCTGTCCCGAATTCGAAAATTTGATCACTTATTCAATGTTGTTTTCTCTGCAACTATAAAAAGGAGTGTAACCATTTTCAGCGATAACATTGTAGAGACCATGAGGTTACATTTAAACTAAAAAATATTACATTCTTCATGACTTTCTTCACGAAAAAAAATAATAAAGCTTGTACAACGCCACGCAGTGTGCGTATTGCATTCTACAGCTTCACATCTTATGAATTCAGCAATTGTTTTAGTTCATATTGTTTTGAACTTGTAGCTCACGCAAACAAAGTTTCATCGAAACCAGACATCAATTCAATACTTTTTGAGAAAAGGTACATTAAGGTTGAAACTTTTAAAAATACGCAATTTGAGCAAAAATAAGTTTTACGTCCGCCTACTGCATATGCCACAGGGCGTATACGGCACACTTCGGCGTGGCATTTAAACAACTTGGAGCGGAGGCTCGACGTCCCGCTTCCACAGGTTTGCTATTCAGAGTGGATTTTTTGGTGACGAAATTGCAAGTTCGGTTTTTGGAGGGTCTATTCTAGCATACTCCCTTAATGACCTTCGAAATCACCCGTGTGGCAGCTCGAGCTTGACAGTGGAGTCACTGGACCATTCGGCTAAACAGCTTTTTAACACCCTTGTGACACGGGTGTTTGGAACGTCCTTGAAGCGATGGTCTATTGACTTCACTGTCAAGTAATTGCTGCCACAAGGGTGGTTTCAAAGGGTCATTCTAATGATTGGAGCACTCCACACCACTGTTGAGACTTCAATGAATATATATTGAGCGACGGAAGCGGAAATGGTGCAAAGGTGTCCCCTAGTTCATACGAATAGAAAAAATAAAGAACCTAACCAGTATGCTATAAATGTAGTATATGTGAGCGTTGTCAAACAATTACTGGAGTATTTTTTTTCCATTTACAATGTGCGAACTTAAAATATTTTCGGCAACAACCATGTGCTAGGTTGTTGGGGTGGCTAATCAACTCCCCTCTTGTTTTGCCTTTTGGTTGGAGTCTAAATCATCCCCGATTTATGAATGGGGATGATACAGTGTGCTATTTCACTGTGTGTCAGTCGCCACAGTTTCGCTGCTCAATAACGTAAGCTAAAGCTTAGTATGCATAGACCACTACTAATAAACAACTTTTGGAATATTAAACAAACTGAGCAGAACAGCCGTAGTTTTATAGCCTTGGACTCGTGGTAACATCAATAAGACAGAAAAGAACCGCAGCGCCACCCAATTTTGTGTGAAACATCTCAACCACTCAATGGCCGTTCATAAGTGCCGTGTACGAGCTCGGCAATTACGTCGAGTCGGTAGAGTTATGGCTATTCGACAGCCATTGATATGATGGCCTTACAAAAGGGATCGCGTGACACATGCGTAAGGGGCAAGACCAAATGAGTGTATAGGCTGCTATACATTTGGCTATCTCCGCGAATAGCTAGGAAAAAAAGTTCGATTGCCTGCTTTAACCATGATCACATGTGCACAATATACGAATTAATGTCACGTAACGTCTACAATAATGAAGTTGAGCTGAACGTTGCAACGAAGCACACTGGGTATACAAACGCGCAAAACGCCCCAGAATAAACCTTTCTTAGAGGCTTTTAAAGGCTCACGTATGCCAAAATAAGTGTTTTTACGTCACCGTTTCTGTCATTCCTTGGTTTGGTCTTATGGAAATTCAAGCCTATTCCGGGTGCGTCAGTTCTTGAACTTTTTTCTCTTTTTTTTCCGTCTTCAAGTACGCCAACCTGAAATGCATTAGGGAAGTTTTAGAGCAATGCGACGTATACATCAAGTACCCACTTTCTCTTATCAGTGCTCACTTTAGTTTTATTGCCGGGTGCAGCGTATATGGCGATGAAGCATTAGCGCTCAGCCAATGGAAGCTGGCCTTCAGTTGTGCCGACTGACATGCCCGGACACGTTACACGGTAGTTGAATTCAGATGCACTGAGGTGCAGAGTGCCCTACAAAGGCATACACGCCCTAGGGCATAAATAAGAGACTCTGCTGAGAAGATAAGCTCTCGTTTCATGCGTCGCATGCCGGAATAAAGAATTATTTATGTTCCATGTACTGTGGGAATCAGCGTGCTTGAAGTTTTTATGAGTTCTTTAGGCAATACGCACGCATTACACAAAGAATGCGCGGCGCTGATTTCCACAGTGGTGAAATTTTAGCGTCAGTTACCATAGTTAACAAAGAAGTTATTCAGAGCACCGAGGTGCAAAGAAATAGACGACGCACTGAGAGCGGGTAAAAAATGAATGCGACGTACTGAGAGTGAAAAGCCTCCACCTATGAAGCCGCTGAAAACACAATGCCAAAGCTTTTTTTGGGCATGTTGAAATTAACGCAATATTGTGGAGTATGAAACAAAAAAAAACATGTAGAAAAAGCGAAATTCTAACAACTGCTTGATTTCCAAGAATGAGCCTCTTCTGAATTGACATTTTGTCAGCAAGCCCGTGTCTACTAACAAGGCTCACAGGAGTCACATGATAACACGCATTTGCGTACCTTAGAAGAGCTAATGGGGAATACCCGGTTGCCATAGCATGCGGATTGGTCATGCGACCTCAGGCAAAAGTCACGTATTTATATATTTATTTTGTTTATTTCACATACTGCAGCCCGGTTAGAAGGCTATCGCAGGAATGGTACAGAACAGAAGATACTATAAGAAAAAAAAAACTTAGCGAAAAAAACACAAAAATTGGCAAGTGTGAGTAACAAAAGTACGGTAAACTAATTATATAAAAACTTCAATGCTAGAAGTAAGGATATGTGTATATCAACATTTAGTGCCTTCGGAAATTCATATTTTTGTAATGAACGAATGTAACCTGGCATAGTATTGTACATTTCAATACGTGAGGATAAAAAGTGAATGTGAAGAAGTCTGCGTGATAATGAAACATGGATACGTTGAGTGCATGGCAATTTGTGGCGAATGTTTTTTGGCAGGCGTTATGTTTTTTGTGGTGTGATGAGTACTGAGCCGAATCGAAAAAGGACTGGAGAAGTTTCAGCGACTCGATGTCGCATATTTTAGAAAGAGAAGTTAAACCAAGGACAAGTTGGATGACGGCAAGAAATGGCGCCCGTATATGAAATGACTGGCTTTCTTTTCTGAATGAATTCAATGCATTTTATATGAACGATTATAAAGGACTGCAGAGACCCTATACTTACAACTTGTTTTTGGAGCGAAAAGCAGAACATTATCCTACCTGACCATTGTGAGAGTGTAGCATGGCATTTGTAATCTTAGAGAGTTTGAACGGAACCCACACCTTAATCGCAAGGACACTAAACTTGACAGTGCTTTATTCGGCTCAGGGTAATGAGTGAGACTCTGGAATATAATAATATAGCTCCAATAATTCAGTGGAGGAAGTGTTTAGTCGCTTTCGTCCCCATGCATTTTTACGAATTCCGGATGCAGGCTGGACAGGCAAAAAAAAATATTTTGCATATGTCGAGAATTTCTAGAATTTTAATAGTGTAGACAACTACCACTTTCTCCCTTGTCCGCTTGTCGAAAAAAAAAAAACCTCAAATGGACGTCACCTTTTTCAGTCATCGTGCCGAAAAGTAAATAAAAACCCTTACTGGGGGTAGTATCAGTGCCATTTACAGCTCTGTCAAGGTTCATTTTAATGCGCACTTTAATTGCTTGAGTTAGTAGACACCTTTATGTTGTCTAAGCATGACTGAAGTGTGTGCCTTGGCCATAGAAAGAAAAAAAAATCTAATAAACCGAAATACTATCGTTCGTGGGTACTGCTCACAATTATGTACTAGGGGTGAAGGACTTGTGCGAAAAGAACAACTTGAACAAGTGCAGTGACTGTAAGACCTGTGTAACTTAGACAATTCAGGGCCCCTGAAGAAAAAGCCACGTCGGGCCAATCGCAAGGTAAGTGAATGGCACGCTTGGAGACCCTTCCGATCAGGTTTGTAAGATTTCGCCGGGTGACTTCTTCGCAACGCAATGCCACAAGTGCGGATGCAGTGCATGCTTTCGATCACCAGTCAACATGGGCAGAAACGATTGCACCCTATGTCGTCCTACAAGTGAAAGTGCTCATTTGAGGAGCGTGAGGGTGGTTGTGTGAATAAGGCAAACCGTCCTCTAAATATCATAGCGAAAACAAGTTCCTGCGCATGCGTCAACTATAATAGCGTCGGCTAAATCCCTCCTTTTTTTAACGCCCACAAGTTTCCTTGGTCAGTAGCAACGTGCCTGCGACGAAATAGGAGTGCAAAAGTACGCCCATTTTTATCCCGGAAGTGAAATTGTCGTACGAATGGAGAAAGCTTTGTGTGTTTCGTCCTTTTTCCTTCTACGGCCTTGTCCTAATGCACTATACGTAAGCACTGCCAAATGTTACACCGATTGATTGATTGATTTTGGGGGTTTAACGTCTCAAAACCACCATATGATTATGAGAGACGCCGTAGTGGAGGGCTCCGGAAATTTCGACCACCTGGGGTTCTTTAACGTGCACGCAAATCTGAGCACACGGGTCTACAACATTTCCGCCTCCATCGGAAATGCAGCCGCCGCAGCCGGGATACGAACCCGCGACCTGCGAGTCAGCAGCCGAGTACCTTAGCCACTGGACCACCGCGGCGGGGCAATGTTACACCGAACAAGCACAAATTGCTGCGCTTCTGTGAGCTTTGTGACTACGGCCTGCTGCGTAATGAGTTTGAGGCTTCTGGTATACTCCAGTTTTTGGACGCGCTTATGCGCCGCCTTCTTGGACTGATGAAGCCTTCAGTTTTGCATTCGTATCAAATGAACAAACAATATTACGGTTAACTCGAATGCAAGAGACAACTTGAGACGGTACATTTTGCATTTCATGACCACGATCATTTCATAATACCACAATTAAACTGGCTAAGCCATCGCTTATCACTCCTATATTGCGCTCATGATTCGAAAATGAGATTGTGTATAATAGAACGTAGTCGCATTACGCTGTAAATCAACCAGCATTGCCTACCCTTGCATGTCGGCGTGTTGTGGCCGCCTTTAAGCCTCTTTTTATGCTCTAACACGAACCCATAATCATAAACAAACAAGACTACGCGGAAACACCACACCGTCATTCCATCAGAACTTGTCACAATAATAATCAGGCCTTATCAGGCCAAATGGGACACGTTTAAATATTCAATTTTTTCCATGGGCTATTGAAACTTCGAATGCATTACCTAGTGCACTTGTTGAATGCCGATCCGTGGATGAGTTATTGCAAAACTGTAATTCTTTCTTGATTCTACATAGGCATGGAATTTATGAGGTAAATGTTTGCAGAAGCTTGTTCAAATGTATGGTGCTTCGTGATATGTGATTCTATTTCTGCATTTTTTTTGCGATTTTCCTGATCTATTACAAACCATTATCTACTGAAGCATTCTGTGTTCTGCTTTCGTTTTAGGTTTGCTGTACCCATGCTCCTGTATACTTTTACTAACCACTTCTGGTATGGGTCCGTACAAAGGCCTACAGTATTGTTAAGTAATAATAATAATAATAATAATAATAATAATAATAATAATAATAATAATAATAATAATAATAATAATAATAAATGCGACCGTCGGTGCCAGTTGATAAGACTGCACTTTTGTGTTTCTCGCGTAAAGCTTAGGACTTCTTAGACACTTTACGCGCTTTAATTTCGACAGGGATGTACTGGCACCACGGGGTCGACACCGCGTCTGCGTCTCGCTGCTTCCACTGTTGACACTGGTTGTATACGCTGTGGTGGAGCAGTGTTTAAAACTCTCGGCTGCTCACCCGAAGGTCGCGGGTTCAATTCCAGCCATGGTGGTCGCATTTTGATGGCGGCAAAATGGTAGAGATCATTGTATTGCGAAATGTCAGTGCTCGGTAAAGAACACCAGAGTTGTTCGAACTTTCTGGAAGCCTTCACTACAGTGTGTCTCATAATCATGCCACAATTCGGGGATGTAACACTCCTCATATTATGGTTATTATTGTTATCGTTCACGCCGTTTGATAGCGCGTCCGACAATGGCACACAATCACCATTCAGCATTGCTTCATGTTATTGAGACAGCGAAGAGTCGGTTGCCTTTATTAATTCTTTCTTAAAAGTAACCATGAATAAAAATAGCTTATACATCTGCACCCTTGTACAATTGAATTGAATGTGTAAAAAAAACTCAAGTTCCAGACAAGAACGCAGGACTACGGCCCCCATCGTCCCGCGATAACAGCTCTTTGTTGAGGTGGAAGACATAAAAAAAGAACTTTCTGGTGCTTTCAAATAGACATGAAAGAGCACCAGGTGGCCAGGATTAATTCGCAGTTTTTCTATACACCTTACTGATCACCTTACAAAACGACCATTGCCGTACATAATTGAATTTCGGTGCACGCTGCCGCAATCTTGGCCAGCTATAGGTATAGTATTGTGCATCCCAGTGTTCTAAACGCCGCTACATGGCTGCAAAAGGCATACGTAGTGCGGGCAGAACACTACGCGTGCAACATCGTAACGATGCTTCAAATTGGGCAATACGCCCAATGAGGACGCCTGTCGCCGCATATTATAAACTCATTGCAAGCGCGGTTCTCGTTTGACCTCCAACCTGAGCATGAGAAGCCAGACGGGTCATTCTGGCAATAACAATGCCCTCGACTGTCTCGTTAGGCGATGTTTTGGTTGACGTCCTTGTCAGCCAGCTCATCGTTTAAACGACCAACGCTTACGACGGCAGGTGTTGACTGCGCGTCTCATGAGAGCATATGTCAGTGTGCCTCGAAAATACCGGAGTCCAGACTATACTACAGTCCTTGACTGTACACGCCTAATTCTATTGCTTGGTAAAAGATCGTGCACCAACCAGATTGCGTAATGTCTAGACGTAAATGTTGTGTACGGACGGTCCATAAATCAGAGACGGTTCGTAAGCCTGCACGGTACTCATAGATGCGAATCAACCAGTAGGTTTCACATCCTTCGGCAATGAGCGTTGCGTACAGTTCTTTCAGTTGAGAAATAATCGGGGAGCATATCATCTGTTGCAACGAAGTAGTGCGACGGTACACGCCTTCTTTCATTTCTTAAAATGTTGAAAAAAAGGGACGGAGTTAAAAAAAATACACCATATCCATGGACTTAATTATGAGGAGTGGGCCAAAGTGTCCATCCGTCCGTTCGTGCATTGGTCCATCCGTCCAACCGTGGGCCGATTTGACTGTCCGTGCGTCTGTCCGTCTGTCTGTCTGTCTGTACGTCCGTCCATCCGTCTAGTGAACACTCCAAGTACCACACTCTCGCAACTTTCCGTCATTGGATGGATGGATGAATGGATGGATGGATGGATGGATGGATGGATGGATGGATGGATGGATGGATGGATGGATGGATATGGCTGTACCCTTTAGATCGGGCGATGGCTAGCGCCACCAAGCCGTAATACATAATGAACCAAAAACTTGATTTATTTAATTTACTTTAAATAGGATGAAGATTCGTAGTTTTCAGTGAAGGGTTTAATTTTCACTCGTGCCTTGACTTTAGCCACCTCCTTCTAGTTAATTCTACCCGCTTAAAGTCTATTTCGCCCTCCCTGTCTCTAAATCCCAGTTCTTTGAAAAACTCTGCGCCATCATCCTGAACTATAGGGTGAAGCCCTTCACAGAACAATATCAAGTGTTCGGCAGTTTTCTCCTCCTCTCCACACGCACTGCATACTGTGTCTACCCCTTCGTATTTGGCCCGATAAGTCTTGGTTCGCAATACTCCAGTCCTGGCCTCAAACAGTAGAGAACTACCCCGAGTATTATCATAGATCCTTTTCTTGACAATTTCCTGCTTAAAAGTTCGATAGATCTCTAGTGCGGACTTCTTAATCACGCAAATTCTCCACATATTCGTCTCAGCTTCCTTCACCTTCTTAACCGATAATTATTTTTGGTTTGGCCCCCTGCTGTTTTCTAAGTATTTACCAGTTAATTTTCTGGTTCGCTTCATCCATTTTGTATCGACATTCTTCATGTACAAGTAGCTGAATACCTTCCTAGCCCAGCGCTCCTCCCCCATTTCTCTCAATCGCTTCTCAAATTTTATCTTGCTGCTAGCTTCCCTGCCTTCAAGTCATGTCCATCCCATATCACCTTGTACTCTCTGATTTGGTGTATTCCCGTGAGCTCCTAAGGCAAGCCTACATATTCCACGTTGCTTAGTTGCTAATCTTGCTTGAACTTCTCATCTCATGCACGAGACCGCATTGCCGAACGTCAGACCAGGAACCATGACGCCTTTCCATATTTCTCTCACAACATCATACTTATTGTAATTTCACAGTGCCGTGTTTTTAATTACCGCTGCATACCTGTTATCTTTAGTCGTCACGTATATTTCGTGTTCTCTTAGGTACTCGGCCCCATCGCTTATCCATACGCCCAGATATTTGTATTTATCTGTTATCTCTAGCGTGACCTCCTGTATTCAAAGCTGACTACCTTCATTGTCATTAAAAATCATGACTGCTTATTTTTCCTTACTGAATCTGAAATCTAACCTATCTCCCTCATTACCGCAGATGTCCATCAATCTCTGCAAATCTTCCTTGTTGTCGGCCACTAGCACTATATCATCTGCGTACATTAATGCTGGTAGTGCCTGTTCCATGAGTATTCCTCGTTTGACGAAAGAGGGGTTGAAGCCCAGTCCACTTCCCTTTAATTTGGCTTCTAATCCGTGTAGGTACATCATGAATAATAAGGGTGACTGAGGACACCCCTGTCTAAGCCCCCGTTTTACCTCTGCAGGCTTGGATACCTGTTTTTCCCACTTTATAACTACGTTGTTACCTTTATAGATATCCTTTAAAAGATTAGTGACTTCATCGTCTACGCCTAATGTGTCCAGTATACCCCCACAATTTCTCTTGAACCACGCTATCGTACGCTTCCTTGATATCAAAAAATGCTATCAACAGGGACCTGAGTTCCTTTTCTGCTATTTCGATGCACTGCGTCAGTGAGAACAGATTGACTTCCAACCTCCTGTCTTTCCGTAACCCATTTTGCAGTTCTCCCAGCCCCCCTCTCCCCTCATCCTCTATCCATGCCTGCAGTCTTTCCTTTATAATCTGCATCGCCAGCCTGTAGACCACTGATGTCACTGTTATAGGACAGTAGTTGTTTATATCAGCTTTGTCCCCATTTCCTTTATAAATCATGCTCATCCTGCTAAGTTTCCATTCTTCGGGAACTTCACCATCAATTATTATTTTGCTCACTGCCTCTCTCAAAGCCTGCTTTCACTTCGAATCCATTGTCTTTATCACCTAATTGAAATGCCATCTGGGCCTGTTGATGTATAACTAGGAACACTCTTCTCAGCCCTTTCCCACGCTCGTTGTGAAAATGGAGCCATTACGCCACTTGATTCAGCTTTGTCTATTGTGGTGCATAAAGCACTTCTTTGTTGAAATTTTCTGTCACCTTTGTTTTTATATATTCAATCGCTTCGTCCCCTTCTAGCCCAGCACCTTGAGCTGTAGTTATTAACCTCTGCGCTAGGCTCGTCTCATTTCGTAGAGAGTTTAGATGGTTCCAAAATTTCACAGCTGCCTTTCTATCTTTTTTATGTACTTCTACCAGCCACTGAGCTCCCGGTCTTCTAATCTTTTCATTGATCAGAAGGGATGCATCCCTTCTACAGCTTAGAAATATTTCCATTTTCTTTCAACATCATCTGTCGGTTCACCCTGCTGCTTAGTATGTCTGTGTTCCCTTGAGGCTTCCTGACGTTTTGCTATGGCTCTCTTAACTTCGTTATCCCACCAACTTTTGGGTTTGTGTCTTCTTTTCCGGGGTATCTTGTCACGTGCCTTAGCAAGCTCTGGCTCAGTCTAAATATTGATTTTTGCAAGTACCGTATATTGATTATTCTTTATTGATTACGATTGAGTATATTGAATATTTACAAGTACCGCCATCTAGCGGATATTTCAAGAACTAAACCAGAGGTGGCTATCTGCAACGTATACATCGAGGACGCACGACCCACGGCTTCAATAGCGTCGCCACTAGAAGTCTATCCCCTGTGGCACATACCCGCTCGCTCTGGTATGTACCACCTGTAGTTAAAACAATAACGGTGATGCCATAAGGAGCTTCGCCCCTAGAAAGAGATTAAGAAAAATAAAGAGAAAACAATAATGATGTTCAGGAGAGGTGGTGTCCTGTTCCAGAAACGAGAGAGCTTCACATATGATAGCTGCACAAGACAGCCGCACAGGACTGTTCCACATGGCTGCTTTACAGGAGTACGGGCTGCACAGGACTGCTGATCGCACTACGCGCATACCCTCGTTCATCTCGCTGCTGTGCACCGTGTCTGCAGTCAACACTCATGCGTTCAGGTTAAACTGTCCAGAAGACGTAGAAGTCCAGCCAACACGCAGGGCTCTTCGCTTGCCAATCACTACGACAAGCAGCCATTTGCAGTGAATGGATGTGTTAGTCCTTATGCTGTGGCTAGAACTTACACAGGATACGTGCGTGTTAAATTTTTTTTCCAAAGTCAACTCCAGCAAGTGAAATGCGTATTATTATGATATTTTTTTGTTTCAGTTTACTAGTTGTCTCTATATACTGTTCATTATTGTTTTTGGGCAACATTTTTTGTGCTGCAGAACGTAAAAAATGAGTAGCTTAGGTGATAGAAACCATGGCCTCTACACAGAAAGCCAATTAGAACTAAACTGAACAAATTACGAGGGCACCCACATATAGTGTTTAGAAAAAGTGGGTAACAATGTAGATTACTTGGTACTCTACAATGGGAAAGCATATAGCCATGCAGTGGGAAAGAAGGTGAGTATGTGTGTTTAGAAAAAGTGCTTAACGATCTAGAGTAATTGGTACTCTACTATGGGAGAGCGAAAAGGCGTCCCGGCGCCAAACGACGAGAAGCCGTCCACTTGAAGTAACGTTTCACAGTCGGCGCTTTTCGTGACAACAAAAAAGACAAGAAAAAATGTATAAGTTATAATGTATCTCTGCTTGTTTTGACCACCTGCAAGGTGCTAGTTATACATCTCTAGAAGTGAAAAAATTTCGCCCCCTTCAAGGCTTTAGGATAGCCTCATAGTTCAATAAAATTTCAAATGGTCATTTCGTTTTTTGTTTTTGTTCAGGAATCTCGACGCAGTACTAGCCTTTCAAGCGGCATTGATTGAAAAAGACCAAGTCAGTTATTATATTTGTCCCGTGAGGAACTTGGTATTTACATAGGACAGTTCAACTGCCAAATCACGCACGTGAAATTGTGCATGAAATCATGTGAAGGGAAAATATTTTGTACCAAAACTCGGAAAATCGCCTGCTTCACAACGTTTTTCTTACGCGAATATTACTGGCACTGAAAAAGTTCAGACTGCGCCTCAGCGCAGCTCTTCCCAACGATTTTTTTTTTTCAGCGGGAGAGATGCGAGCAACAAAAGCGGGCACTTCACAGCCTCAGCCTTCAGACTGAAATGATGCAGCTCGGTACGGTTGGAGAGTACAGGGCCTTCGTAAAGTGCCGTTTGAAGTAGGAGGAAATTCTTCGCTAGAAACACATACAATCCACATAGGTTATAAGTACGTCTCACTACCTGTAGCGCTAACACCTTGTAATAATCTTTCGCCCTACGCACGTCGACCAACAGCAACCAACTTCTCTATGGCGTCCTTTACATTTCAGACTACGACTATAGTTTTCTTCTGCCTTGCACAATTATTGATGACGGGGGAAGGAAATATTTTACTTTTGTCTCTTTTGTATACTCTCAATTTTTTTCTCATCGCACCTGCATTTGGACCTAGCTGTATCAGCGAAATATTTTGCCATAATATGCTTTGTAGATCCTATCAGTTTGATTGTATTTTCATTCCCTTTTGATTTTTCCTTTCATTCACCCCTCTGCTTTCGCTAAAGAAGTGTACGTGTGAGAGTAAAATAAATGGAATGATGTGAGCGTATGCGCACATTAGGCTTCGTGCGTGACACCAGGTCTGCGCCGCAGACTGACCGGAATACACCACCATGATGATTTGTTATTAGTCCACGTTCTGCATTTACTAATTACTGAACCAAAACTGACACGTTGCCATCTAGCACACATACAAAAAGCGCTTACTTTCAGCATATATGTGCCAAGAAGTTTACCAATTTGTTTGTAATGGGTATGACATCAGGCCTCCCTTCTCGTGCATGCGCTTTAAGTACGTGAGGCTATTAAGGAATGTAATAGGCCTTTAGGAAGAGAACACGGAAGAAATGAGATAATACTTTACAGGATTTGGTAGACAACAGTATGATTATCTTGTTTTTGAACAGTGTTCTCAGTAGAGCTGCAAAACACGCAGGCTTTTTAAAAAGAAATTTTAAACGTGTAACCAAAGAGGTTACACAGGCCGCATAATGCACCTATATCATACCAATACTGGAATACGCCTGTCCTGGGTGGGATCCGTTTCACCAAGTACACATTCATGCACTAGAGCGCATTCAGTCGATAGCAGCAAGATTTCTTCTGGGAAAATATGACAGAACTAAAAGCTTGTAATGTATGAAAAGAAAACTTAATTAGCAATACTACAATATTGGAGACATAATCTAAGATTGAAATTATTTTATTCAATCTATAACAAGAAAGCAGGCATAAATTCTTCAGAATATTTAAAAGCAGCGCATTATCAATCCTCTCGTCATGCCCATAAATTTAAAGTATGGCCATAAGACCCCCTGAATGGATCTGTTTAAGCATTCTTTTTTTCCGCAAGTCATTCTCGAATTTATTATGTTACCAGCTGATTTAGTTAGCCGCAAGATTACGGATTCATTCTATGAAACACTGTGCCCCCTGCAATAATGCCTAAGATGGTGCTGCGAGTAATGTTCCAAATAAAAAAAACTAAAAGCACAATCATTTATTTAACATTAAAGCACCCTGTCGGAGTATTAGAGTAGAGAAGAAGATACATTAGAAAAAGGGAACGTTCAAACAGTCATGGGTTGAAGAAATGCATTCAAAGTAATAATTTATTGAGACAGGAATGGACGAAAATTCTATGGCTGTCAAAATACACAGAAATGATAAAGTGCTCAAAAAATAAAAAAAAATAATTGAAAAAAAAACTGCACACTATGTTACGCATCAGCACTCAAAACATTTCTTAGTACACTTAAAAGCCTGATGGAGTCACGTTTAGTTAAAACAAAGTCAGGTAAACTATTCCATTCTGCAATGGCTATTGTCAAAAAAGATTTGAAGAAACTAGTACAACCATTAATGCATCAAAGGCTGAAGGACAGGTGGCGAGAAATGTGGTTGGGCGAAAAAAGAAGCAGGTCATAGAAGTGTGGCAAGCTTTAATAGAGCTTATGAGCTTATGAAAGAGGCAAAAGGAAGAGACTTTTCTGAGAAGTAATAATGATATTTGGTGTCCAAGGTTAATTCGATGTTTCTTACACTTAGCTGGTGATCGTACTGGAATGTAATAAATTGGGCTCTGTGCTTTCGGATGGCTTGAAGTAGGGCAATCAGATAGGGCTGCTGTGGATTCTACATTGCCGATGCAAAATATACTATAGTGCTGATAAATGTATCACGCGCTGTGAGCGTCACTGCACCAGCAGCCATGGTAGTCAACGCTAGCAATCATTTCACTATCTTTAGCCGGCATTACCAAGTATTTAGAACCCCCCCCCCCCCTATCTGCTAACGAGTACTGGTATAGTACTCAAGTATTTTAAACTTTCCAGTGGCGTTATGGACGCAGAACACGACTCCATCAAGGCAGCTTAGATGACGTCAAGGCTGCATTATTGCCTGATGGTCAGCTTGATTCGCTGTGATAACGGCGGCAGTGTGTCAGGCCCCTAAGCAATAATAACGAACGAAGCAGGATGCGTGGTACTGATAAAACTCGTTGCACCCCAAAGTTAGCGTCGAGCCATGTAGGTTTTCCACCGCGGCTGTTTCAGTGACAATCTCCTCATTACTGGGCGATTTCAGTGGGGTTTTAGCAGGGTGTGTCAGTGCAAGCTACCTGTATGCTTGGGGAAGTGACGTCATTTAGTTATACGCATCGTTAAACTTTGATGCCCTTCGGATTAGGCAGCATTTGGTTTAATGTGTGCTGTCACCTCCTTTATTCGTTACGTGCCGCGCGATGTCAGATTTGTGTAAACTCCAATGCAACAACCGGTAGGAACCACACCACACTACCGAAAATAGGGGGATGGAACGCGTCAAACATTGCGAAAAAAGAAATCCTGAGCTTTGTGTGTCGGTGCACTGTTTAGGCTCTCGGTGAGCACATCAGTGCGTCTGCTTCACAACATTTCAATAACATATTTCATAACAATATGGCTTAAACCTTGGCGCTCCTCAAGAAATGCTACTCAGATTCTTGTTCCTAATAAATTAAGATATTTTCGGTGCTAACTTTTCACGGCTTGTGAAAAAGCCATGTCCTTTGCTTAACATTTTCCTTTCTTTATGAAAGGCACGTTTAGTTTGGCGCTTAGTTATGTGGCACGGGCACACACAAGGCCGCTAACTCCATGTAACGAAAGTTGGTAGCAACTAGCTGCATTAGTTGACGTTAATTCTGTGGCATTTTTTCCCACTGATATACAAACCAGCTCTTTGTGTTCCAGATAACACAGCCTGAGTTTAGCAACTCAGCATAATTTAATGATCAAGACAAGGGCATACGGTAGCCACAAAACACCACAGCCTTGTTTGAAGGGCGCATTGCTGCCAAAGAAAAACGTTTTTTTTTGTTATACCCTCTAACCTATCATCGCATTGTAGAGAGTACGGCTGCGCGCCCTTGTTTGGTGATGCAGTAGTTAAAGCTATTGATTGATATGTAGGGCTTAACGTCCCAAAACCACCATATGATTATGAGAGACGCCGTAGTGGAGGGCTCCGGAAATTCCGACCACCTGAGGTTCTTTAACGTACACACAAATCTGAGCACACGGGCCTACAACATTTCCGCCTCCATCGGAAATGCAGCTGCCACAGCTGGGATTTGATCCCGCGACCTGCGGGTAAGCAGCCGAGTACCTTAGCCACTAGACCACCACGGCGGGGCGGTAAGCTAGATTTCAGGGCAAGTTAGCACGAGAAATTGAAGAGACGTATCTCAGCAACAAAGCTGATGATGCGTGTGTTGCGCAACCCTATGTAACGTTGCTTACCGCTGAGGTAGCTTTGCTGGAAGCGCATCATTAATACAATCTGTCTGGTCATCTGATCGTTTTATTTCACCGCATGTGTTCTCGTAACCGCATATATATGTCTGTTTTCTTGAATGAAGTTTCAGTTGTTATATAGTGTACACTGTGTTCAGGTGTCTTTCTTTTGTATTTCAAATTTTTTCCCGCAACTCAGTTAAGATGAATTACCAACTCGCCCAGCAGTCCGTGCTTCTCCCGCCCACTTCTCTAGATGACATTTCACCTCTGTGTTGGTGGCCGCTGGCCCCTTTTCAAGAAGGTTTTATAGCTTTGTGGCAAAACTGCGCTGACGACGGCACGAAGAGTATACAAGACAAAGTGTCATGTCCTCTGGACTCATCATCCCGACGTGCGATTTGCGTCACCACAGTATTTATGAATCAACTACACACGACCAGAACTTTTTTTGGAAGCACTGTGGGAACTAGAGAACTGAAGCCTACTACCACACCAAGAAGTAGTAATTGGGTTCACTGACAAATTTCTCACTTGCCTCACTGCGAAAAGGGCTGTTCTATTGATTATGACACTCAAACATTCGAGGCAAGCCGAAGGTGAAATAAAGTTGATGTTCCCTCTGCAAGAATACCTTTCTGCGCTTTCCTTTCATCGGTCAGCACCACCTTTTCAGCCCGCCCACCTTACAAAGTAAACATGGCGTCCGTGATGTAGTGGGTTCGTCTGCGGCCGCCTACGCACTGCTCTGTTCTCCGATAAAATAATGATCGTTTTATGACCCCAAAATGTCCACTGAACCATCGAAATGTTACTCCTATTCCCGTCCTTCATGCATATATATTTTTTAAAAGGGTTAACTATGAGAGTGAGTAAAACCGTAATAAGAAGCAAACCACCGAACTACTCAGCGAGCATCACGAATGCGCGGAAGCCCCGCCTTCATATAACCTTCGCTCCAATGTCAAGATAAGTTGTTCATTTTATTTATTTATTTTAAAATACCTCAAAATGGCACCGAATGAAGAGATTTTACATAAGGGATGGGTTATTACAGTGGGTTTAATGGGTAAAGGCTCGATCGCTGTAGACGATACTGGAGTGGGGCACGGCGTCAGGAGGAAGATCATTCCAATATTATGCTGTCTTCACAAAAAAAAGGATGAAATGTGCACAGCAGCGTGGGCAATTGGCGGATATACAGCTTTCCTGTGGTTGATGCGGTGTGAATGACAATGAATTGGTTTTATGGCTAGAATACGAGATGATGCATGGTAGAACTTGGAGAACAGGCGCAGACGAGCTATACAGCGGCGTGAGAAAAAGGTAGGGAGGTTAGCATGAGATTTACTTTCGGTTGCGCCTGGCTGGTATGAATAATATGATAAGATGAATCTTGCTGCCCGGTTTTGCACAGTTTAAAGTGTTTCAGTGTTACTAACTTAATGAAGATGCCAAACAGCGCATGCGTATTCAAGTTTTGGTCTGATGAGTGTCTTATAAGAATTAGTTTCACAGGGGTACGAGCTAGATGAAGGTTTTGACGTAGACATCCATGAGGGTGGTTTGCTTCGTTAGTAATGTGCGTTATGTGAAGAGAAAACGCTTAATGTGAAGATAAGTAAACACTTAGATACTTGTATAGCCCACCTAAGAGCCCTTTTTAACATGCTGATTTTGGTCACGGCATAGTGTGCGCGAAACCTGATGCCAGCCATTGTATAAACGTGCGGCTCCTTTATATAAAGTGCCCCGGTGGACAAGCACATTTGTATGCGTCGTTCTCTAAACTTCTCTCTATTGTGAGCGTATTGGCTATCGGCCGTTTGTAATTTGACAGTATGACCTTTCACCAGAGTGGCTTGTTATTTAACCTTGCACCTTTTCATTGTTGCTTGGAACGCCCCGCCGCGGTGGTGTAATGGCTAAGGTACTCGGCTGCTGACCCGCAGGTCACGGGATCAAACCCCGGCTGCGGCGGCTGCACTTTCGATGAAGGCGGAAATGTCGTAGGCCCGTGAGAGATTTGGGTGCACGTTAAAAACCCCAGGTGGTCAAAATTTCCGGAGCCCTTCATTACGGCGTCTATCATAATCATATAATGTTTTTGGGACGTCAAACCCTACATATTGTTACGGGTAACTTATTTAATAAATTAAATACGATGCACTGTGCTCGGCGAACAAGATGGCGACAGTTCATAAACAACTAGCCACCAACGTCGTCTTTCTCTTTCTTCCAGACAGGCTGTGCCGGCTGTTGCGTATCATAACCCCCCGGCGGTAGAAGCACCGTATCGGTGCTTGAGCAACTCGGATGCGGTAGAAGGAGGGTGATAGGGCTTGAGTCGAGCTATGTGCACGATGTCACTCGAAGGTGACGATGATGACGTTGAATCGGCTGGAACGATTTCGTATGTAACGTCAGTCACCTGGCGAACGACGCGGTATGGTCCAGTGTAGCGTGACAGCAGTTTTTCAGAAAGCCCTACACGCCGAGTGGGGGACCAGAGGAGGACAAGGGAACCCGGTGAAAAAAGCACGTTTCGATGATGGGAATCGTAGAGCTGTCTTTGGTGCTCCTGTGAAGCCTGCAGGCGGCTGCGGGCGAGTTGGCGTGCGTGGACGGCTCGCGCGATGGCTTCGCCGGCATACTCCGTGACCGAGGGCAGCAAGGTGTCAAATGGTAGGGCGGGTTCTCGGCCGTATAGAATGATAGAATGGTGAATAGCCGGCAGTGTCGTGACGTGACGAATTATATGCGAACGTCACAAATGGCAAATGAACGTCCCAGTCCTGGTGGTCGGCCGCTACGTATTTAGAAAGCATGTCGGTTATGGTGTAATTGAGGCGCTCCGTAAGACCGTTCGTTTGTGGATGGTACGAAGTGGCAAACTTGTGCTTGGCAGAGCAAGAGCGCAGGATTTCATCCACGACAGCTGATAGGAAGGTGCGGCCCCGGTCAGTGAGAAGTTGGTGTGGAGCTCCGTGTACTAAAATAATATCATATACAAGAAAGTTCGCCACATCGGTTGCGCAACTCGTCGGAAGGTCTCGTGTGATAGCGTACCGTGTCGCATAGTCAGTGGCGACAGCGATCCATTTGTTGCCTGAGCTGGAGATCGGGAATGGGCCAGGCAGGTCGAGGCCAACTCGAAAAAAAGGTTCAATGGGAATGTCGATCGGCTGAAGGAATCCAGCTGGTAGAGAAGATAGCTTTTTGCGGCGCTGGCAGGGTTCACAAGCGGCGACGTAGCGTCGAACAGAGCGGGCAAGACCAGGACAAAAGAAACGACGACGTACACGGTCGTACGTGCGAGAGACGCCCAAGTGGCCCGCCAAAGGAGCGTCATGAAGTTGGTTGAGAACAGTCGCACGAAGATGTGCTGGTATGACGGGGAGCAAGTCATGGGCATATGGATCGAGGTTACGGCGATACAGGATGCCGTCTTTTGCCAGGAACATTTGTAGAGATGCGTCGCGAGGCCTTGACTCAAGTTTGCCAATGATGGTTCGCAGGGAAGCATCCAGGCGTTGTTCGTGCCCAAGGTTGAGTAGCTGCGTCACAGACAGAAGGCCTAGAAAGGTGTCAGTATGGGCAGCCTCTTCCACGGGGTAGCGTGATAAGCAATCAGCATCTTGGTGTGACCGCCCTGTTTTGTACGTTACGGTGAACGTGTATTCTTGTAATCGTAGAGACCAACGAGCGAGGCGTCCTGTGGGATGCTTGAGTGAGGCCAGCCAGCAGAGCGCGTGATGGTCGGTGACTACCCGGAATGGACGCCCGTATAAGTATGGGCGAAACTTGGCGACTGCCCACACGAGAGCGAGACACTCACGTTTCGTGATTTAATAGTTGCGCTCGGCTGTAGATAGCAGGCGGCTTGCATATGCTATAACACGGTCATGTCCGCGTTGATGTTGCATTAGCATTGCCCCGATGCCATGCCCACTAGCGTCAGTGCGAACCTCGGTTGGAGCTGATGGATCGAAATGGGCTAAAATCGGCGGTGTTGTAAGGACCGTCGTGAGCTGCGAAAAAGATGAAGCTTGATCAGCGCCCCAGAAAAACGGGGTGTCCTTCTTCAGGAGGTTTGTGAGTGGGCGTGCAATGATGGCGAAGTCCTTAACAAACCGTCGAAAGTAGGAGCACAAGCCCACAAAACAGCGAACGTCCTTTGTTGACTTCGGAACAGGAAAGTCCGTGACGGCGCGAATTTTCTCGGGATCCGGGCGGACTCCTGCGGCATCGACGATGTGGCCAAGTACGGTTATTTGACGACGAGCAAAGTGGCATTTCGACGAGTTCAGTTGAAGTCCGGCTCGACGAAAAACTTCAAGAATCGCCGATAAACGCTTGAGATGGGAGTCGAATGTGGGCGAGAAAACGATAACGTCGTCTAAATAACATAAGCAGGTTGACCATTTAAACCCTTGGAGCAACGAGTCCATCATTCTTTCGAATGTGGCCGGCGCATTACAGAGACCAAAAGGCATAACTTTGAAGTGATAAAGCCCGTCAGGAGTGACGAATGCGGTCTTCTCACGGTCCATCTCATCCACAGCGATCTGCCAATAGCCAGATCGAAGGTCGATAGTGGAAAAATACGTAGCACCGTAAAGGCAGTCTAAGGCATTGTCGATTCTAGGCAACGGATAAACATCTTTCTTCGTAATTTTGTTGAGATGCCTATAATCTACACAAAAGCGCCATGTTCCATCCTTCTTTCTGATCAGGACGACAGGAGAAGCCCAGGGGCTACAAGAGGATTCGATTATGTCTTTTGCAAGCATCTTTTTGACTTCCTGTTGTATGACTGTGCGCTCGGACGCGGAAACACGGTATGGACGTCGGTGAATGGGACTCGCGTCACCGGTATTGATGCGATGAGTAAAAACACTCGTTAGGCTTAAAGCTGTGCTGGCGAAGTCGAAAATGTCACTATAGGACTCCAGGACGTGACGAAGGGCTTTCGCTTGATCAGGAGCGAGGTCTGATGGTACCATGTGGTCAACGTCGACGCCCGATGAACGTGTTAGAGTTGGTTCATTGTCTGAGGTGCAGCAATCATCCACTCTGAAGGGTTCAACCGTATGGTCTTGTAGAGCAGTAATTTCGGCCAGGGAGATACCTTGTGGAAGAATTTGGGCAGTGAGGGCAAACTTGACAATAGGAAGGCATGTGCGGTTTTCAACGATTGTCAAAATGGTGTGCGGAACAGCGACGCCATGCGTAAGCATTACGGAATGAATTGGTGCCACCATGTAATCGCCGTCAGGTACAGGTGGTGTAGAGAAGAGGTCGATATGTGTGACACAGTTAGGCGGAAGGCGTGCGAAATCAATGCAGCAAAGGCGACTTTGGGGTGGGTTGGTCAGATCAGAAAGTAGAGGCATTTCAAGGTCAAGACAGCCGGCTGAACAATCTATAAGGGCCGAGTGAGCGATTAGAAAATCCATGCCTAGAATTACTTCATGAGGACAATTTTCTATAACGGTAAAAAGAACAGCAGTGCTTCTATCGGCGATAGTCACACGGGCAGACCACATGCCAATAATCGCGGCAGTTCCCCCGTCGGCGACTCGAACGGCTCGGTTCAAGGCGGGTGTGACAACTTTCTTTAGGCGGCGACGAAGAGCAGCACTCATTATGGACACATGCGCGCCGGTATCGATCAACGCGCACACAGGTACATTGTCTAAAGTAACGTTCAACAGATTCCGGGTGGTCGGTAATGTTACACGAGGATTTCTTGCAGAGGTCGTCGTCAATGCAGCTTCACCTCCAGAAGCTGCACTGCCTAGTTTTCCGGTCGGGGGCGCTGCGAATAGGTCGGAGAGGCAGGACGGCGTTGTGGGGGCGAACGAGATTGACGGCGAGCAGGGGATGGTGAGCGGGCGTAGCGAGGTCTCGTCAGAGGTGCGGCGGAATCGGAGGATGTGGTCGGCATAGGGGAACCAAAATCAAATGTTGAGGACGACTGGTGGTCAGAAGGGGCTTGGGTAGGAGGCCCATAGCGTGCCGGCGAAGCCCAGTGATTGCGGCAGTGGCGAGCAATGTGACCGACACGTCGGCAGTTGAAGCATATGGGCTTGTCGTCCAGTGTACGCAATTCGGACAAATTGCGCTGTCGAGAGTAGTTGGACCCAAATCGAGGAGCGGATGGACGACGATAAAAAGGCTCGGCAGAGTAGACTGGTTGAATGGGGTGTAGGCCGACGTTCGATAATTCTTGACGAACGACGGCTTGTATGAGTGAGATAGTGGTCGGTGAAGGATCAGGCGTTGGAAATGGAGTAGCTACTGGTTGGGCTGCCTCGACCTCACGACGAATGATCCGGGTGAGGTTGTCACATCGGGGAACTGGGCGGACGGAGTCATCACAAGAGGAAGTAACAGCTGTGTTCGGCAGGCGCGTGATGCCGTGGGTGACGCGGTGGGCTTTAGCCTGTTCTAGACGGCAGCACTCTGTCAGGATCGTGTCGATTCTCGTGACATTATTAAAAACCAGCAGGTTGAAGGCATCGTCAGCAATCCCTTTGAGGACATGGTTAACTTTTTCTTCTTCTGACATGCGCTGGTCGACCTTGCTACAAAGCGCCAAGACGTCAAGAATGTATGAGACGTACGATTCAGTAGACGTCTGGGCTCGAGTGGCGAGAGTCTTCTTGGCAGCGAGCTGACGACCAGATGAATCGCCGAAAAGATCACGGATCTTCGATTTGAAAAGATCCCAGCTTGTGATTTCAGCTTCGTTGGTTTCGAACCATGTCCGCGGCGTGCCGTCGAGGTAGAACACAACATTGGCGAGCATGAGCGTGGGATCCCAGCGATGGGTAGCACTGACTCGCTCGTACCGGTGCAGCCAAGAGTCAACGTCGATGGTGCCATCAGCGGAGAAAGTTCCAGGATCCCGCAGGGGTGGCAGGGTGACGTAGGTTGTCGACTCGGATTGAGAGACCGGTGGGGATGAGGCACTGGCAGTTGAAGTAGCCGAAGAGTCCCCGGCGTTGCGACCGCTGCGCGTCTCCATTGAGGTACGGGAGTCGTCCACCTCCACCAATAATGTTACGGGTAACTTATTTACTAAATTAAATACGATGCACTGTGCTCGGCGAACAAGATGGCGACAGTTCATAAACAACCAGCCACCAACGTCGTCTTTCTCTTTCTTCCAAACAGGCTGTGCCGGCTGTTGCGTATCAATATCAATCAAATCAAAGCGTCTGAGGTACTTTTCTTCGAATCGAAAGTGACTGTGTTTTATGACGATGGTACGTTTGACATGAGCCGAAAACCACAATATATCCCCACAAACATTGAGTCAGCGTATCTGAGAATGTGCCACTGGTCACGGACAATGGCAGCGACAAGAACAGATAAATGCTCCGCATTTATCAGTTCTTCAGCTGATCGCTTTCAGTGCATTGACTGAGCTGGACGCTTCCAGCACATTACAAAGGGCTCAGCCGTAATTCTCCATCGTCATGAGCCACATGTATACAGATCAATTACCTGGATTTTTTCACATAACAGCGAATAATGACATAGTCTGTGCTTTCCTACTTTACAAAAATTATAATGTCTGGCACAGCAAGGCTACCTTGGAAACGTACTTGTATTAGCTGTCCCCCGAGATCATGCTCAAGAAAGGTTGCTCTTTCAGAATTCACTGAGATACTGCAGCGTTTACCGCACAGGCCCAGAGGCCAACGGTCATCCGTCCATCCGTCCATCCGTCCGTCCATCCGTCCGTCCGTCCGTCCGTCCGTCCGTCCGTCCGTCCATCCATCCATCCATCCATCCATCCACCCATCCATCCACCCATCCATCCATCCATCCATCCATCCATCCATCCATCCATCCATCCATCCATCCATCCATCCATCCATCCGTAATTTGGTAAATGTGACTGTCCGGGCATGAAATAAATAACATGAAAATCTTGCAGCGTATGACGTCACACCTTTTCTTTGAGATACGTGTCGCACGGAGCCGTATACCATTGGCCGTGGCATGCGGGTATACGCCATACGTCATGGAGAGTTATTATTTACCGAGGAACGGTGAGAAAACACAATGGTAATTCAAGTTCGAGCGCATTACACAAAACTAACATCCGCTATGATGACCCGGCGAATGCTAAGGATAAATATCCGTATTCCAGCAGAAATAGAACCCAAGATTTCTGCGTTGGAAATAAATATGCTATCATTGAGTCACGCCAGCCATCGAAACTGTTGTGGAAAAAAGACTCTCTTCAGGCGTAAAGTGGATGAAAGTTCGAATGCGGATGCATTGCTGGCTATACTATTTTATAAAATTTACATACCCACTCCTATAATACAGGCGTCACGTTGATTCAACGTTGATTGTATTTTTAAGTGCTGTTTACTGAGGTTGGTCTATGTAGGGCTATAGTCAGGGCTGCCATGCTCGCAAGCGTAAGCGCTAAATATGAGGTCACTCCTCGTGGTGTTGCTAATGCCCATTTTGCTGTTTGCCTGGTCACCCAATAGAGAAGTACTGGTTATATAATGCATATGCGACTGTTCGAAGTATGCCTGTGCTTACAACACTTGTAAGTATCCTCAGCGTCATGTTGTAACGTTTGTTTCAAAAAGAAATTCCTTTTCATAATTTTCGTTAATGACATTCATTGTCATGTTGAACCTGACGTCGCAGTTAGACTGTTTGCTGACGACTGTGTCATTTATACCACAGTACGAACGATCGACGATCAGTTACGGCTTAATACCTCCCTAACTAACATTTCAAGATGGTGTCGAGAATGGGGAATGGAAATAAACGTAGGAAAAGCCTCGTATATGCATATAACCCGAAAGAGAGCACCCTTAAAATTTGCGTATCGTTTAAATGGACTACACGTAGCAAAGGCCGCTTCGGTGAAATATTTGGGCGTTACCATCACAAACACATAAAATGGGATGTTCACATTAACCAGACGTGCACAAAAGCGTACAAACAGCTGGGATATCTTCGCAGGAAACTCGCTCTAGCCCCTTCCAAAGTTAGACAAACAAGTTATAAATGCCTTCTACGACCAATCCTCGAATACGGCAGTGTAATCTGGAATCCGCATCAAACTTGTAATCTGGAATCCGCATCAAAAATAGGGCAAGCATTCAAACACTGGCGATCCGGCGACGCATAGCTGCAATAAATTTCTTTATCTGCTTTATCATGACAACATTAACATCAACAAACACGAGTACTTGAAACCACCATATCAGCGCTCCGCCAGAACAAACCACGACAACGGTATCAGGCCTTTCATCTCCCGTTGCAATTCATTTAGGTATTCCTACTTTCCGTCAGTAATAGAAATATGGAATAACCTGCCACGTGATATAGTGTCCTCAGAATCTCTCGAATCATTCACTACAAATCTTGAAAAGTTTTTGGATCAGTAAGTTGCAGCGTTGTAGAATAATGGCGCAACTTTTCATTGAATGTACGTTTTGATTTGTATGCCACTCGATGTTTCAATTATCAGATCTGTGTTTAATATGCACTCTTCTCTGTTAGCCTGTGGTGCTTTTATTCTGTTTTATTTCTTGATTCTTCGACTAGATGTGCAGTTGTAATTTGTAATTGTTTAGAGTAGTCTGTGCTGTTTATTTTTATTTTTCCCGTGTTCATTTTTTGTTTACTATTTTTTGTTCTGTGGTCTAATGTGAAGATGACAATCTGTATAATTTCTTCCCACTCCTGCATGAGCCTGTTAAGGCTTACAGTATCAATAAAAAAAAAGAAACCATCCCACCACAGTCTCTTTCCCTCCGCAGGCTTCGCATTGAATCGATTTTCATTGATATTGATATGTGGTGTTTAAGGTCTCAAAACCACCATATGATTATGAGAGATGCCGTAGTGGATGGCTCCGGAAATTTCGACCACCTGGGGTTTGTTAACATGCACCAAAGAAGCAATTTTTATGGTACCTGGAATGTGCCGAATTTTCAGTGAAGTGATCCGAGGAAATAAGGCGACACCCTTCTGTCAAGTTGGTGGCATCGCCCGTGATGGAACCGAGAGATGGTGACTCTCAGCGACGTCATGGGCCCTGTGGACAGCACGTAGTTTATATTTAAATACTCACTCTACGTTAGGTCATCCCGTTTGGCCCTGTTTCGTAAGTTGGAGCCCGTGTCGGACCGGTCACAAAAACAACCTACAGAAAGGAGCCGACCCACCTAAACAGGCCGCGCCTGTACATACATGGCCTTGACCTCTGGTGCGCCGCACGTGTTCACAGAAGTCCATTGTCATATACCACCGTGACCACAAAGTGCTCATCGCCAGAATTACGCTGAAGCAATAACTAATAAAGGTATTGCATCAGCAGTTTTCAATGCGGTTCCTTCGGTTGGGGTGTTTGTCGAGCAGCCTCACTGTTGTACATTCATTTCCCCAGCGACGAATGCAGGCGGTTTTTTTTTTTTGGTGCTCGTAAGGCTCAAACATTTTATTGGCTGAGGCTAGAAGGGGGCACCGAAGCAGGATTCGGCCAGGCTTGCACTACTCTGGTGACCGACAAAAAAGCTGGGGTAAAGCCTTCCCCAACTGCAGCGGCCGTCTTGCCTGCTCCCGGCCCCAGATGCTGGTAGCATTATAGGGTGCAAGAAAAAAAAAACGTCCCCAGAATATACGACCACAGAAGATACTTCCCCTGAATAAACGTCCCTATGGCATTGCTGCCTTGAAAAGAAAGTCCCCAGGGGAAAATAAACAGGATGAGTGCGAACTTACCTGACAGAAAAAAAACTGCAATCCTAATTAAACACTTCGCGAATTTCCGACCGAAAAGAGCATGAAAACGAATAAAGTATTAACAAAATATTGTCTTTTGTGCATATAACTGCCCCAGCGCAGCTTTGTGCCTTCTTCGCTCGATTTCACCGTCTCAATTTTATTGATATGTGTCTCTCATAATCATATCCTGAAACCACGATATGATTATGAGAGACGCCGTAGTGAAGGGCTCCAAAAACTTCGACCACCCGGGGTACTTTAACGTGCACCCAAATCTGAGCACACGGGCCTAGAACATTTCCGCCTCCATCGGAAATGCAGCCGCCGCCACCGGGATTTGATCCCGCGACCTGCGGGTCAGCAGCCGAGTACCTTAGCCACTATAGACCAACGTGGCGGGGTAATTTCACCGTATCCTTTCTGCAAGTAAGCCCCGCTAAGTGAACCACAAGGAAAGCATCGAATGAGTACCTGAAAGCGTACACTTACCTTCGAAAGCGCTGATGCGACCAAACTTCTGCCGCCGGTCAAATGCGTGTGCACTGAACTGCCACCCCTTTTAGGTATTTTCAGTCGCGTGCATAGCTAGATTATGTGTATCTGATATGCTCATTGTGTGCTATAATGCATCTTACATTACACTTATACAGAGAAGTTGCGACAGTTGGTATGTCATTATGGTGCTTCGTCAGTTATCTTACAGTAAATGGCAAGCTTCACTCATATTTTTTTTTGATAAATAAAGCACTTGCAACTGGGAGGTGCAGCATTCGACGGTGTTCGTGTGGGGACGTTTCTTCGGACAATGAAAATGGGGACATTTTTGTAGGAATAATTTTCTTTTTTGGAGACATTTATTCAGCGGACGCCTCTTCCGGAGACATTGCTTAAGATGACGTTTTTTTTTTTCAGAAGCCACCTTTATAAGCAGTGGCGATAGGCACAGTAAACTGTGTACGCCAACGCGTTCACAAACTCGAAAGTGCAATTAGATTTTTGCGTTAGCCAATGGCGCCACTTGGTGCTCCTCTTGTGCCACTTACGGTGAGGCTTAAGTAGCTTCCAGTAGCCAGTACTGTTCGACAGGGCTTCTTACTGAAAGCTACCTACTGGTCATATGGGGAAAGTGTACTCGCACATGGCCAATACGTGGGGAAATATGGCAGGCTTTGAGTGCGCAGGAACTATAATGAAGAAATCATGCTTGCCCACAGTACCTTTACGGGCCTCCACACGTGTGCTAGTTTATGTACAGTTATTGTTCCCGCATATAACTAGGAATAATACCCGTTGCAGCTTCAGTCACGAAGTCCATTAGACGGGCTTTGTAACCTTTATGCAAACGTCAGCAGATGCAAGGTTTGAAGCTCGCGTTGCTTAAACGGCGGAGATAAAGAAATCAAAAGGTGCAGAAGAGGGCTTCTTGACAGGTTCCGGTAGTGATAAATTGACGCCGTATATTTCATCTTGGCGGTTTATACAACCACATGAAGAGAGTGTTCAATCAACTGCAGAAAAAATACCTTAAGAGATAAAGTTTTTTCACAATGATAACATAATTGCTGAATGATTTGATATGTGAAGTTTAGCGTCCAAAAAAGATATCTGAAATCATAAAAATACTTCTTCCCGAACCTTACACATCTGTCATTTTACGGCCATTTTTCGATAAAATGCTTTCCCCTTTGGACAGAAACTGCGTTAGCAGAACGATTAGTTCTGCTTGAGAGTGAACGTGAAGAGGGTAATTGGAAATCGAACATCCCTTAGGACTGAACTTTTAGCGACAGGAAAGAGCCATTGGGGTGCGACCATTCGTCCACAGAGAGAAAGATCTGAAGGTAAAAAGAAGTTGTACATGCTGTGGAAATACAACCGCTGTTTCTTCCGTTGGAAGTCGAACCAGTCGGGGTCCTGTTCTGCAGCAACATACTGTTTGTGGGAGTAGAACTGAGCGTGATTTTCGCTGGTATCCTACGATTTGCCCTACTGCAGGTTTAGAAAAACATCGCGTATTCTCAGCACAGGATCCTTCGAAAGCACCAAATCATTTCCTTATTCAGCAGGCTTGGCCACGGCCCAGCTACGAAAGCACTCTTAGGCATGAACAGCCAATCGCCATTACTTACTTCTACTATTTCTTTCGTAGTCCCAAGGCATCAAATCGAATGCATAAGGGAACAGCTATTTCAGCGACAAGGATCACATCAGTGGCGTTCATTTACAGAGAAGTAAACGAAAAAGGAACTAGGAAAAGAAAATAATATTTCCCCTTTTTTTCGTCTTCTGGCTACCGTTGCCTTGAACACTCAGTCCTTGAAACCTGCACGAAGTTGCCCCGTTAAACGTATTTAAAACATTTTGCTCAGCAAACATGTGTGGCGGGAAGAAAACGTCGTTTATGCTTCAACAAAGAAGAATATATTTTCTAAGAGTGCGGAATCATGTATACTCTTTTCAGAACAGTCAGGGTTCGAATGCTCACATGATATATCTTCGCACAGAAAATCAGCCAAGACCTTATTGATCTTTCCGCGTGGTAGTACCCTACCATGCATGCCGCCCAATTGTGAGTCCGTCACCTCGAACCGCGTAGTCTACTGGTTGCAACCGCGGTGTTGGTTAAGACAAGAGACTATATAGGATGAATTGTATGTCACACAGGGAGTTCAGAAGTTTATGTACGGAATAATATTGAAGGAAAAGAAGTTTTGAGCACTGGGCACTTCATCTGCTGTGGTGTGAAGGAATGCATAGTTTTAATCCTACACAATTTAGTTATTCGGCCCGCATACGTCCCCACTGAGGAAATATCCACACGAGCGGATAAGTCCGCGTAATCCATTGGCTTATTTACTTTCCCGTTGGGAGTGTACCCTTCTTCGATGTGATATTTTTGCCAACTCTGTGTGTGCGAGCACACTTATCGAAACGTAGTTAACTTTTTTTTTACCTGCTGATTGGCAATGAAGCAACATCTTTGCTCACCAACGCTGCATGCGAACGAAACGCTTGCTGCTGATGCGTGTGGCATAGAGTATATGCGCTTGGTCATTTCCATTTATCTAGATAATGTGAGCGGATGGCTTCGCTCTTGGGAAGGTCAGTGCGTCCGAGGCGCATTGCACGGAAGTAAATGTAGCACAGATGTAGAGTATCCTAAAGCTCCTGCTTCTTATCATATGTCTTTTCGCTTCGATTCACTGCTACGAAGGAAGCAGTAATGCTCTGTATCTAAGAATGAGCGACCATATGTCTACCGTCGCGACATCGGTGTTAAAAGCATATCACTGCTTTGAACGGCATAAACTGCGCTACTTTATGCGCTCGCAAACAACAGGCACTTGTTTGTAAATGAGTGCTCAAGCGTGATCTATGCGGTGGCACAGTATGTGGCACAATTTCACGCATGTTTGTAAGCTGATATTTTCCGAACACAACAGGCTAGAAAAGGAACACTTTAGTGAAAAACACATTTTATAGAGTAATCCCCTCCGTGTCAGAAGTGCTTCTTCACTTCTGCTAACACGAATGCGTACTGGAAAGGGCAGGGGGTGCAATCGTCCCCACTACTCACCCAAGAGGGCTCTGCCCCATACGTTGACCTATTCGGGCGCGTTCGTATAAACCTTCGGCCCCCCACCCCTCGACCATTGGAGGGGTACCCGGAACAGGCTTATGATTTTACTGTAATGACCCCAGTACGAATGTTTTTTAATGCTAAAGTGTTTTGTGCTGAGGTCAATCAAGACTTCAGTGACCTATTCTAGTCACAAAAATGACACAAAAATACATCTAATCACAAGAAAAGAAAAAAATAGCGATCCATTCATTATAGTAATCAATATAACAAGAAAGTTACACATGCCTTTACAGAAGTAGGTGAAAGTTTCCTGTAAATATATTTAAGAGAGCTTGCACAAAGTCTGTTGGCGCGTTAATATTGATAGATCCATTTAACGTGAATGCATTCACATTGACGCTTCGTGGCACATCTGTATCTCGAGGACTAACGCCCATAATCAATGAATAAACAAGCCCCTGTGGTCATAGGTACTTGTAGTAGATGCAAGGTAGTAGATGTAAGGTTGTAGTAGATGTAATCACAGAAAGTGGTGTGAGAGCCAGAAAAGCATCACTGATTGGACGTCGAGCTTGGGCTGAGGTTGTCTGCTTGCGGCTTGTTACAGTCAATTGACAGATTTATTAGAGCATCTGCATCAGATTCGCTGGCGCAGCCTGCCATAGAAAATGACTGCCAAACTGCGTGGCGGGGAGGCACAACAAACCGAGTGTCTGCTAAGCCAATGGCTTCAACGAATTTAAGCCAGTTTTACCTCCAAGATCACATACTGAATTGAACGCCTCCATTTAAAGCTTTTAGGCGAAAAAGAAGCAAATGAAATCAATAAACAAAAAAAACAGAGCGAGAACGCGCAGGTCACACAAGAAAGTAATGAGCGAGTAATGGTCACATCGCGTGGGTTCCTTAGGGATACTATCAAGACATTTACACGTGCTAGAAAGTAAGTGTGAAAAGCTGCGTTTTTTTGTGTGAGTGTTGAGCTTGTCATGGCATCTTGAATCGCGCGTAAATAAAAGCGAATGTTGGTTCCCCATACCCACGTCCACCTTAGGTGGGTAAAACAATGTGTATTTTAGTCACGTGGTGCTCAAATCAAATTTTACATATCCCAAGGCTTCACGTCAGTGGAGCTGTTTCCACGTAATGTAATAGACGCTGCCTCATTAAGACGATCACCTCGACGGGGAATCGAACCTATGCCCTCAAGCTTATAAAGAGACAGTTATAGTTTAGCGGACTTGGTGGGATAGCGGTATCGAAATGCGCATGCGACGTACGCTAAACGACCGGTACCGATCACCGTACGTATGCTGTTTCTCAAATTTAGAGTTACCGCGTTTGCTTGGTTACCGTATAGTGTACGTAAAACATAGGATCAGTCTGGGACGCTCACTGCG
Source organism: Rhipicephalus annulatus (assembly GCA_013436015.1). Classification (NCBI taxonomy): domain Eukaryota; kingdom Metazoa; phylum Arthropoda; class Arachnida; order Ixodida; family Ixodidae; genus Rhipicephalus; species Rhipicephalus annulatus. The sequence goes on from WOVY01012448.1 coordinate 120,068, forward strand.
AACTGACTTTGGCATTGATGCGGACGCATCCACGTCTTTGGTAGCAAGCGAATGTGGAAAGCGGCTTCGGCTGCCGTCAAGTAGCTTCAGCGACCAGGTAATATAGATAACAGAGCTTAGTTTTTGAGATCACTTCCCATTTCGAACGTTCCTATGTCTAACTCGGAGAAAAATGTGAACCAAACTGCAACTATTTTCGCAGTTGGCGCGGGGTTCATTATTATTAACTTCTATTGATTCTAAAGAAAAAAAACAGCAATATTGCTGCGTGCGGGGATTCAGGTGAGCAATCCCAGTTTTTTTTTCAACGCATAAACTTTCAGTCAGTTGACGCCACCGTCGCCGCTTCGAAACGTAAACGCTATGAAGACGCAAACGTCACAGCTTGAAAACTAAAAGGTACTCTCCGTAACCAATGTTTGCGGCAGGGTAACCTTTACTCTTAATTCCCGCTATCCCGCTGACTCTAAAATTTAACTGTCTATGAACGGGCGCGAAGCTCATGGTCACGTTTTTTTATCGTTGTTTTGGTTTATTTCCTGTAGCGTTATTAAGTGTTCATGTTAATGGGCGTGCAGAGTAAACCTCGACCGCCTACTAATTGCAGCTCTTCGAAAGACCATTCTAGGCAAGAGAGATGCGAGACAACGAAGAGCTTCCGATAGCTTGCAGCACACATGGAATCATCGTGTAACTTTGTGTACATGTGTCAAGATGAATACGACGAACGCTTGCCAGGAATGAAAGAGATGACCATTGACATCGGTGAAAGTGATAATATCCCACCTGTGAAGGCGTTGCTGGCCTTTAACTCTGCCTGTATACACAGACACGTGGAACGAATTTAATGGGGTGCATGGAAGGTCACCGGAGAGTCATACATCGCCGACTGCGCCCAAGGCCACGCGTCTACCTTTGAGTGTGTGTTTGCGCGTAGACGCGCACGTTTGTGTATGTGTGCGTATACTTCGGTTCGCAAATAATGTTTATGCGAGGGTTCGCGGACACGTGCCTCAATTAACTTGCTCCAGACTTCGAAATGGCTTGTAATAGGATTGTTTGTTATGCCGACGTCATGGTGCTATAGGTGACGTCGGAAGGGTGACGCAGGAGTTGCCGTTTGTATCGTTTTACATGTGATCGCTTCCTTCGAAGATAGACATGTCTGACATTTCCTAGAAGCTTGTGCTCTGTGAGGTATTGAAAAAAAAGGGACGAGACTGCAGGGGTTTCAGGCCTGATAGCCACCTTAGTGTGCCGGAAAGTTACATCTCCCGTGAGTGAACCCCGGCAACTTTTTTATGAATGACTGCCACATCGTATAGACAACGTGGCCGTGCAAAGAGTGTGGCCACGTCAGGGATGATAGTGGTCGTGAATATTGAATTAGGTATAATTTTACCTAATTTTTACTTATATGATGTGGAGACATAATGGCGTAAAATAAGGCTACCTCATAGCTTATATCAGCATCGTACTCACAACAGACAAACGTCTAGCAATACCAAAAAAAAAGCTGTCACAACCGTCAAACAGAGTCATCACAACAAAACGATGACGTGAGACACACAAGTCAAACAATGTTACCAAAGTAACACCGAAACCTCAATGATGCGTTGCTCATATCATTGATATGTTAAGCAACACAATGATAATGCCATAATGTTCGTTACGTAGTCTTGGTTGGAATACTAGGAACACCAAATGAAGCAGAAAGAAGTGAGAGAAGAAAAGAAGAGGCGTGAAAGTAAGGATGCATCTTTCCTACCAAGCCTCTTTCCGGTCCCGGTCTCTTTTTTTCTTCACTTGGATTTTTATTGCTCCATTCGGTGCTGCTTGTAATCGCACTAAAGTTACGTCACTTGCTCAACAAGCCAATATAATGAGTTTGTCGCATAATCATTAGTGTCCCCAATCGTATTTCTGGTTGTAATGAAGATGAATCCTCGCATGTGGGCAATATCACAAACCGCAAAACAGATGAATTCGATTTATCCTACAATTAGTCGTCTTAAGTTCATAGAAAAACAAATGCCTTAATAATTACAAGATAATAATTACCAAATACTCTTTTTCCCCCAGAACTGTGCAGGATTAAAATAGTTCAAAAACCATCAAGTCACAACACAGTCTTTAACGACCTTGAAAAAACAGAGAAAATAGTTTTACTTTTGTGCTAGTTTTGTTTTCTTTTCTTAATATTAGAGTGATGTGTCATCGGCAAAATTTTGTTACGTATGTTTACGTTGTAAAAGCAAGTGATAGTTATTTGTTTGCTTTGTGTTACATGGTGGCCTACTATGTGAATTGTGATAGGCTGTTTGATATGTTTGCCTAGTGTTATATGCTGATGTTTATGTCTTTTGTACCCATCTGCTAAAATCCCTCCAGGGGATTGCAGTACCTATAAATAAATAAATAAATAAATAAATAAATAAATAAATAAATAAATAAATAAATAAATAAATAAATAAATAAATAATATAAACACTGCTGTATTGAAAAATCAAGCACTTTTTTAGCGCTATTTAGCTAGGCGATTATTGCTGTCCCAGAATTTTTTTAGCCTCAGTAAATAGAGGCTAAATTGTGAACCAATGAGTAAGCCTCATTTTATTATGCTCCAAACACTACTCTGGTTAAGTTAATCATCATAACCTTTATAATGTAGAAGAAAATCAAGAATAGCGTTGCTTTTTTTTATTTTAAGCAATAATCTCCGAACGCTGCCTCACAGATTTCAAAATGTGGATAACATTGGCTAATTAAACTTTTCACAAACTTTGCGTGGTAAGTCTATCAAACTCCAGAGGACAATGTTTTTAATTTTTATGAACTCGAAACTACTACGTTTACTTTAGTAGACATCGAAAAAATCTCTGACGTCAAGTCGATCGGTGCGGAAACTTGAAGGTAGCTCTGCCACCTGCATTTTCTGTTCAGCGTGTTTTCTCGCTTACCATGTGCTTTTATTGCGGTAGAGGGGTTGACGGCGGCATTGTGAAAGAGCATGTACTTTGCTAAAACGAGAGAAATCATTTTGCTCCGGGTGCGCTTTTGAATCGAACGTTATTCCAGTGAATAACCGAGGAATGTACGGTGCATTGATCACTCATGGTTTTTTCACTGCCCGAGTGTGCGTCAAGGAACGCCAACCGGCAAACTGTATTACTTTAAAGTAAGGATAATTGAAGGCGTGTCAGCTCTATTTACTATCGGCGTCAAATGAAACCTGAACAGCGGTAAACCTTCAGGACGGTATAGTGCCCACCGTCCATCACGATTGACAGGCATGAACATCCTGTCCGATAGCTGCTCTGCGCGTTTATGCGTGTCTTTTCATGGTGATAAGTACAGGAAACGCACTATACCATCGCGAAAGCTTGGCGTTGTTCGGATTTCATTTGGCGCCGATAGCACGTATTTTCTACCACTCAGCCACGCCATTTTTGTTTTATTATCACACGTTTTGACTTTCATAGCCAATCATTTCGTTCGTGCCCGTCGTACATCCAGGCATGAAGACTTGAAAAAGACAAGATTTTAAAGTTAACCTAACTTCCAATACGAAAAATTGGCAGACCCCACGTTTAGTGGGAATAGATGGTATGCGAATGAATGAATGACACCACGTTTATTACACTTTGTTCCCGCCAAGGGCGCTGCGGTGGACAGGGGCAGGGCACAATATCAGAGGGAAAGGTTAGAGCTGCCTTCGTTTTATTAACAGAAGGAAGGAAGGAAAACAGGGGGAAAAGAACGGCAGGGAGGTTAACCAGCCTATAGGCAGCCGGTTTGCTACCCTGCACATGGGAGAGGGATGGGGGAGATGAAAGATAGTGAGCAGAGAGGGAAGAGAGAAACACAGCTCATTCGGCAGCACACGCGCGCACACTCATAGTCCAGTCTTGTCTTTCGCGGTGTGTGACGTTGCTGTTACAGTAGCTTGTTGAAGTCCGTGTCGCGTAGGAATTTTAACAGAGCTTTCGTCGCCTTCTGTGGCAGTGTCTTCTCTCGGGCACTTGACAGAATAGTGTCCACAGACATTTGGCTGTTGTAGATGCGCGCAAAAGCAGACGCCAGTGACTGTCTCTGGATTTCATACAATGGACAGTCACACAGGATGTTGTGTAGCGTCTCTTCGCAATGACAGGCATCGCAGAGAGCGTTGTCGGCCATTCCTATGACAAAGGAGTACGATTTTGTAAATGCCACTCCTAGCCATAAGCGATGAAGTAGGGTGGCTTCTCTTCGGTCGAGTCCAGTGGGCATGCGGAGAGCCATCAAAGAGGACAGGTGGTGTTGACGATTCGTATCGATGCTTGGCGGGCACCATAGTGAAAACTTGATTTCACGTGCAAGTCGCCGAAGATTACTGGCAGCATCGGTCCGCGAAAGTGGTATGGCTTCTTCTCGTGTTCCTTCAAGGGCTGCCCGCGTGGCAGTATCGGCATGTTCGTTCCCTATGATGCCGCAGTGACTTGGCAGCCATTGAAGCGTCACATGATGCCCTTTCTCGTGTGAAGTGTGGAGAAGGCATCGAATTTCGAAAACAAGCTGTTCGTATGGCATCATGGAGAAGGCATCAAATTTTGAAAACAAGCTGTTCGTATGGTATGGTTCGTATGACGGAAATAACAGACGTCATGGAGGAAGCTAAGTGGGGGCCGCTTGAACTGCTTGAATCTTGTGGCTGGCGCGGAGCCGGTCGCCGACTGGTGGCGCGGCCGGGTCTTGGAGAAACAAGATGAGTGCTCGCTGCAGAGCTCGGTGGCGCAATCTGGGGGCGAAGGCTAGGGGCTGGCCTATGTTTGGAGAGAAGAAGGCCAGGGTTCCCATTTTATGGTGGCCAGGGCACGAAGCCTACGTGGGTTGTACCCAGGGTACTCCTAACACAAGTGGTTGAGATCAGCCCGGAAGTTGCACGTGGAGCAGAAACATGTCATGGGTAGTGGTGTGTCACCTCTGTGAAAATGATTCCGCAAGAAAGGAATAAGGAGTGTTTCTGCCTGAATTCTCCGAAGGAGCACTGGCTCACCGTGGGAATACCAACGAAGGAAGCAATGGTATTAAGAGTTGATTACCCCCTTCAGTGAGGTTCTCGGCACGAAATTATTGATATGCGAAGCACGAATGAGGAAGGGTGATACTTCATTTCAAATTAGCACAACCTTACGAGGCGGACATAAACTATATCGTTTATGACTTTCACGCCATGATTATCAATCATGTTTGGATGTGTCATTTACTTTCGTCGTCTATACATGTCACGTGATACCAAATATGGTATATGTGGAGCCAGCGAAATGGCTGGCAGCGCGCTCTAAGTGTAGCATGTAGTCATGTTTTGCATGACAAAATATCATGATTAGCATGTTTGGACGTGTCATTTAACTTCGTCGTCAATTCACTTCACGTCAAGTGAAGCTAGTGAAACGAACGTGAGCACGCTATGAGCGTAGCATGTAGTCATGTTTTTACATGACACGCACCTCATGATTATCATGATTGGGCATGTGATTTACCTTCTTCGTCCATTCCCGTCACGTGATACCAGATTTGGTATAAGTAGAGCTAGCGAAACGGCCGTGAGCGCATCATGAGCGTGGTATGTTGTCATATTCTTACATGTCACGCATTTCGTGATTGTTATGTTTGAACCAGTCATATATCTTCATCACACATTCAACTACCGCGACCGCATCATAAGCGTGGCATGTAGTCATGACCCACATGATATGCAAGTGATGATTTCCACGTTAGGGTTTGTCACTTGCGCTCGCCATGCAGACATGTCATGCCATACCAGTTTTGCCATAAGTCATGTGAACGAAACCACCGTAAGAGCAGCAAGACCATGAAATGCACGTCATAACATTCATGCCATACGTATTATGATTTTCATGTTATGAATAGTAACGTATGCTCGTCATACAGTCATGTTATGCTATACACCAATCGTGGTATCAATATTATTATCGAAACGGCCAGGAGAACTAAATGTAGGAGGCGGCCCGGTGAATAGATAGATAGATAGATAGATAGATAGATAGACAGACAGACAGACAGACAGACAGACAGACAGACAGACAGACAGACAGACAGACAGACAGACAGACAGACAGACAGACAGACAGACAGACAGACAGACAGACAGATATGCTCAAAGTGGCCGAAGTTCGCTAATAAACCCTTTGCATTTAAAACTCCCGTACTGTAATTTAATGTTGGCAAACGTGTCACCTAACCAGATGTAATAATGCAAGCCAAGCCAAGTCAAGCAAGCACTCTTGGCTTGCAATTCATGTCACATGAAACCGGTAAAGCGGGGACCAGCTTCACTGTAACTCCCAAGTGTGTTGCACTAGTGTTGCTTTTCATAAAACGAGCATACTTTCCGGAAAGGGTTAGAATGACTTGGTTGAGGTAACATGTTTCCAGGAAGCTCAAACAAAGCCGTAGTGGAACATGGAACTGGTGAGCCTCATTTCCCTGATGACCTAATATAACTGCGTGTAACAGAAATCTGGCTATACCCCTTTCCCATCTTATTTTTCATTGCATAGCGTAGGTTTCATCTTCAGTGAATTTGACGCGTGCGCGCATGCAGAGAGATTTCATTGTCGGTTGCTTTTCTGCTAACAATCATTGCGGAAATGGATGTTAGACACCCGCTTCCATGCCCACGAGTGGCACTTGTGATTACCAGGTGTGCAGCAGCACTCTGCTGGATGGCACATTGACCCGTATACGCGATCGATAACAATTTAAACATAGTAAGGAACTACGACACACCGCTCTAACATACCCTTTTGACGGTGGCAATCATAAACACATGCTAACCAAGCTCATTCAACACGCGTAAAACGGTTACAGTGCAGTTTTGGTGATTCGCTCAGCTGTAAACGTTCAAAGCACTCCAACATGAGGAAGAAAAGGTGTTTTCAGCTCTGCTAACGCGAAACCTGGGGAGAGGTGGAAGCGTTAGCACCAAAAGAGCCTATTGGTGCTTATAAAGAGCGTTTGGTGCTTATTAGCATGAAAAGAGCAAAGTGACCAAAAGAGCAAATTTATTCTTTACTTGCCACCGATTCACTAACGTCCTAGGATTTAGTGTATATAAGATGTTTCAAATACACTCAAATAAAAGATCAAGTAAAAAATGGCCCCGTATCTGCATTTAATCTGCAAATGTCGTTGAAAGAGGATAGTCTTGCGGGGGGAGAGAGTGAACAAAACATTTATTTGATGTTCTCCTCAAGAAAATTGGTGAATGATATTCTGGAGGCGCTGCGTAAGAGTGCCTCGAGCGTGCAGCGGAGCCGAACGAGCGCATCAAGTCACGTCACACGTGGAACATGACCGCCATCTGGCATTTTTTTTTCAAAAACAAAGTGCTTGGCTCTAAGACGGATGTGCGCGCCCGCCTCAGAGGAGATAATTTGTAGAACGCAAGGCGACGGGTAGGTGCCACCACCGTCTCGTCTTAGCAAAGCGTTGGAAACACTCGCCTTTCCGTGCAGGCGTTGGTTGGTCAGCGCAGCGTGATAAACGCTACGGTCCTTTAAATTACTTAAGTATGCCTTTTTCTAGTAAAAGGCGCACATGCAGAACATATACGTGTTGTTATGGTGCCCCAGACACGCGCAATAATTGCTTTTTATTCGACAATTGCGCAAGTATGAACGCTGAAACTTGAGCAACATAGGTGGGCGCTGCGGATGGGGTCGGCCGTTTCAAATACCCGATGCTGTTAAGAGTGGACAAACAGGCAAATGTACAGACAGACAGACAGACAGACAGACAGACAGACAGACAGACAGACAGACAGACAGACAGACAGACCAAAAATTTTGCGTCGAAGGTCCCGAAGAAAGTCTATCGTCTTAAAAAAAGCATCTTCTTGTCCCACAGCAATAATAGTAATCTATCTTGTGTTCTATTCCTTGCGCTATCACTGCGTGGCTGCGTTACATTTCAGGTAACGAACGACATGCGCGTTATCCACACAGCATAGCTAGAATAGTTTTGATGAAGGGTCATCCAGCGGCTTGAGGAGGCTTTGGCAAAGCAACGGAGAAAAGGAGCCGACGACCCGTCTAACCGGCGTGGAGGCACCCGAGTAACTGTCGCCTAGTCCGAGCACAGCATCCTCGATATCTAGGCCCTGATATTATCGGACTCTAATAGCCGTAATCTTAAGATAGGGAACATTCGCGTCCTGCGAGGCCAGGGACTTCCTACATGCCGGATGTGTAAATAAATGTTATTTCTCTCTCTCATGTTCGGATAACCAACCGGCGTCTCCCTTTTATTGATTTTTCTTTTTTCCTCTTTTTTTATTAGAAAGTGGGCAGTGCCGCGTTTTCAAGAAAGGAAGTGCGAACGAACTGGACAATGTATGTAGTTCCGCGACAAAAAGACACCCGACACCCTTTTTACTCGACTTTTTTCAGAGTGTAGATGAGTTTACCGTAGATGAAATGAATGATTTCAGAATGTTTGCGTCTTTGGTTTTCGATGAAAAACATCAGCGCCTAGAAAAATTTGGTTGGGCATTTGGCACCACTGCTAAGCCAAACAAAATGTTTTATGCAGCCATGACGAACCTTTCACACATAATAAGCCCAGTATGAACCGGTGGAGTGCAGTGGTATTGGTCCATTTTTTGAGGTTCATAGACGTTAGCGTGACGGCAGCAAGACATGCTGACAGGCCGACATACTGACGTGTTTTGCCCCTAAAAGTAATTTATATAGGATTATTATAACTCACAATCTCTGCATGAGGTCTTTTATTTTTTTTTCGAGCAAATGCGTGCGCAGTTTAATTTCTGCCGCTACTTCGTACTTGAAAATGCTAAACAAACATAAACGCTCGTATTTGCACTTAATGATGACAGATCTGCCGTATAAGCATCCGAAAAAGAAACAAAAAAAACAACCCTAACGACCTAACGACTTTCGCTTACACACGAAACCCCCTATCAAGCCCAGTGTTTCAAAACAAGCGATTCCGAGGACGTCTCCGTGCTCAGCGCACCTTAGTCTACACGCCCACTGAAACACAAGCTCTTACAATGTGACGAACATAATCGGCGACTCAGCAGCATTGATTAATTACCGCGTAGGTTTACAAAATTCCGAACTAGGCACACATGCCCAACCCCCCCCGGTGTTTATGAGAAAGGGTATTGCACACGTCAGCCCTGAGCGTGGGTTGAAGTACTGGTGGAGAGAAAGGGCTTGTTGTTTTTACCGGGAACAGGAATGTTAGTCAGCAGTTACATCTCAAGGAGACGGGAGAAACTAGAAGGTTCCAGTCCTGCAGGAGTTCTTAGCACAAATAGAAAAGATTGATGTTTATGAGCGAAAATTCACCATCGAATTATGGTCTTGCCTTAGGCCAATTCAGAACGAATATTCGTATTGGGCCAAGGTCAACCGTGTTTGCAGTTTTGGCTTCGACCATGCCATAATTATATATTTCCGTGCAGTAGGACAGCGTTGGCTACAGTGGCGTCGCCACGGGTTGACACACTGGGGCCGAGCTCTCCCCTTCTCTCCAACCTGGCTTTAGTTTGTCGCCATAGCTTACAGGGTCATTCGACTACATGTTCTTTCCCACAACCCCACATTGAAACAAATAGGTCCCCTGTTCCTCCAACCCCAAACATTTTCTGGTAATGCGCCCCCACTCCCTCATTACTCGTCTTTCTGCGGACAAGCGAAGTACTCGCATCACATCTGGAAGGCATTATGTACTCTCTGTTCATGCTGATCACGATGAAAATCTATGGCTGAGCACTTTCTAGTGAGCAGGAAGCATTATTTCACACCCTCGTTGCGCAATTAGCATTGTGTTGAGATTTGTTGCTATTTTACTGTTCTGTCGTGCTATGTTACCTAAGTTAACCACATTCCTCGCCCGACAGAATGCCTGCGTAGAGTCTTTTCGCAAATGTTTTCCAAACCCGAGCGTGGCTCCGTGGTACGATATACTCGACTGCCACACAGAGGTACTGGGTTGGGATCCTCTTAGATGCTGGGCATTTTCTCACGATTTCATTTTATCAAAGCTATCGGTTACTTTTGCGTGTCTATCAGTTACGCCACCGACGGCAATGACGACGATGGCGCCGCTCAACACAGCAACGGGCGCCTGAGAGATGCGCTCTAAAATTCAGGAGCCCTTCCCCTCTTAATCGGGAAAAGGGGCAAAAGCGAAGCTAGGCCTGTGCCGTACCTCACCCGCTGCTTATTACTTATTTATTTATTTATCTATTTATTTGTATCTTTATTTCTTTTTCTCTGTCTTTCTGTCTTTCCTCCTTTCTTTTTTCTCTTTACATTCTTTTATTCTTCCTTTCTTTCCCTCTTCGTTTCCTCCTTCCTTTCTTTTTGCCTTGTTTCTTTCATTGTTTTCTTTCTTTCCTACTTTCTTCAGTTGTTTTTTTACTTTCTTTCTTCTTTCCTTTCTGCTAATTTTCTTTGTTTCTCTATGTCTTTCTTTTTGCACTGTGCGATGTTCTCTTCGTTTTCTTCCTCGAGGTTGTGAATAGGATCTTCATTCACGCGCCTAATAGCGCAACAAATCAACTGGTAAAGGCAACCACTGTGATCATGCATGCATATCCATAAAAAATGGGATCGGGCAAAGTGAAATCACAAGGGATACCGCAAAAAAGACCTGACTCTCTGCCGCATCACAAGCGGCTGATTGCGACAAACTCCATGATCGCGAAACATCGGGTATCGGAAAATGACGCATTGCGACCGGTGTACCTTCGAGCACTGAATTTCTACAAGGGTCGTGGAGTGGGCCACACAGGTCACCGTCAACCTTAATCTAATAGTCATCCAACACGGAATCGGACGTTCGAAGCTGCTTTCTGACAAAATAGTTTTTCGATCCATCCACTTATGTGCAGCCATCGGCAGCGGGTTTTAAATATTAAGCTCATAACAAGATTCGCTTGAATAAGTGGATTATAATGCGACTGCAATACGGTTAAGCTGTAGCGTGCGAGGTCGAAAGACGTCTGCCGAATCTGCGTAGACGGGAAAGACGAAAGCTCTGCTGTTATTTATAAACGGAGGTGAAAGCGGGAGTTGCGACACAATCTACACGGAGCGTTTATTCAATGCGCGCGCGAAGAAACCGCGGTATCAAGTGCAGCCTTGACAGAGTGGGGTCGAGGTTACTTCATTGAAGGTAGCCGTCGGATGCATGATTTCCACAGCTGGGAGATTCCACGGGCGAACGGACGCGCGCGTCGGCTTGCCGTGTTTACTTGAGCTGGCCTCACGCGCGGGAGGGGTGCGTCGGCTGACCCTCTCCCGCGCGCGATTCGTACCGGCCGCGGTACTCTGACAAATACGGTGCGTGGCTGCTGACCCGAATGTCGTGGGTTCGATACAGACTGCGGCGGTTGCACTCGGATTAAGGCGAAACTCTAGAGGGATGTCCAAGCAAGTTGAAGAACATTAGATGACAGAAATTTCAGGACGCCTGCGCTGAACGGCGTCTCTCATAACGCTATTGTGGTTTTGGCATGGTAAACTCCAGACAGAATCCTGACTTTGTACAGCAGGGCCATTACACTAGCTTGATACGTGCGCAGAACAGGAAGTAAAGAGAGTTCAGAAAATAAGAGAACACATGATTAGCGAAAAACTATCAGCGTTATCATGCTTAAAACACGCTTGTGCACACTAACTATAGAAAATATGTGAGTGTAACAAGTCTTGCAGGTTCGCACTGTACATCGGCGACATCGAACACTAAATCACAGACTGGCAAGTTCTCAAGAAAAGACCAGAGGCAAATTAGGAATTCGGCAGAGTAAAAAGAAAAGTTATAACACTTTAGCGGAGAGCTCCGAAAGTTTCGACCATCCGGTGTTCTATAGTTCAATGACATCGCACAGTGCACGCGCATCGGCTTTTTCGCCTTCATCGAAATGTGACCACCGCGGTCGGGATTCAATACCGTGACCATCGGGCCAGCATAATAGCGCCGTAACCCATTCAGCCGCGGGTTCGACCCAGATGCGGTTGTTACATGTCGGTCACACACACACACACACACACACACACACACACACACACACACACACACACACACACACACACACACACACACACACACACACATATATATATATATATATATATATATATATTTGGTCAATTGATGATGTGACAATTAGTTGATTCCCGCAATTTTGGCCTATGGCTAGTTTAGATTTTGACAAGTTGGGCTTATGGGGGACTTCCACTACTGGTATGATCGAAAAACTTTCAGTAAAGTTCAGAGGCACTTACACTAAATATATATATATATATATATATATATATATATATATATATATATATATATATATATATATATATATATATATATATATATATATATATATATATATATATATATATATATGTATATATATATATGTGTGTGTGTGTGTGTGTGTGTGTGTGTGTGATTCCACGAGAGATCGACACGGGTCCATAAGTTGATATTTTAGATTTCATTAAGTATTTTATATTTCGTGCACCTCTCACCAGGTAGCCCGAGAGTCAACTTCGTTTCATAATTAACGGCATAACTTACGAGAAAAAAGATATCAAGCTTCACCAACACGGAGGCACCAATTTATAATTTATGCTTTAAAAAGACAAATATTTTTGTTTCAAGGAACGTATTTTTTTACCTGAAATGCATGTCTAATGAAGAAAGAGTTCATACGGTTTCAAGTTTGTAGATCTTAAGAAAATAGCTTTTAAAAATGTCTAATTTTGCGACAGTTAAAAATAAGTTACGTATTCCCTATTTTTTTTTATCCGAAAGTAATGCGTTTTCAAACTGACACGTATTAAGGATATAGTGTGTTCATTAGGTACATGAATTATTGCTGTCGTAGGGCAGGGCAAATGTAATATTTTATATATTGCTTCAAAATTCTCTTATTGGCAAAGTGTACACCACTGAAATTCGAATAATAAAAAAAACTCATCTTCGATTTTTCTCAAAATCTTGTAAATAGACAACCGAAGGCCGTCCTACAGTAGTATAGAAAAACATGTTGCGTTATTTTGTTTTTAGCGACAATATTCGTGGTACAAATAAGAGCTTTTCGAGAATACGCTGATAAGTAGAGAAATGTAGAAATCGGAATGGAAAAGCGGCAATGAGCTTCAAACGCGAGTAAACGTGACCGCATTTGGTGAAAAAAAAAGGCTGTTTTAGCAGATCGGAGTAACTATTTTGAACACGGTATTTTACAGTATCTGAATTCACTCTTATACGTAGAGCACTGGGATTTTTAATATGTTGTGCCTCTCCATTACTGACACACAGATGGAACTGCTGTGACGGCCATGTGTTTGCAACACGTTGGGTAAGAGAATTGAATGTTGAATGAGTTCATAAACAATTCACAATAAATTTTTATCATTAGGGGCATGAAGACTGCCGCATTAGACTGAAGAACCCGCTTTAGGGCAAGTTGTCATCCATCGTCTGCTCTACAGATGAATTGCTGTGCGCGGCATTTCGGAGGCAATGCTTTAGATCATATGGTTCAAAGTAGGGACAAAGATTACGCCTACCGTAATTTTATCGACAAAACCATTGCGAAATTCATTTTAACGTACTATACTTCAGTTTTGCATTCGCACTGTGGATACTTGCGCACGCTGTTTAACGTCTGCTCTCATTAAAGGTGAGAGACATAGGAACAGACGACAGATAGATCACTTTCGTGCTGCTGGTTTCACGTATAGTTACATTGCCAGTAATTTGAGCCTGAAGGAGCGTGGAGATGGCTGACCACTTCAGCCGGGATAGAGTTTTTTGTTCAGATTACCTCATGTTGCATAAAAAGAAAACACCTTATCAAATAAACTTCCGCAAGGTCGAAGACATCGGCCTGTTTGCCTTCCAGAAGCTTTTGCCGAAAGCTGCCCGCCATGCACATAACAACGACCACGTCTGCCAGAACTGCTTCAGACGCCTCAGAAGTATGCTGTCTTCGTCTAATGGCTTCTCAGCTGAAACAGCTGACGAGTTTTTGCTTGAAGAAGAAAAAGACAGAAGTCAAGAACGGTGCGTAAACACGCCTGAAGCATTGTCACATATGCGACTGGAGAAGCTGCATGCGCAAAATAGCAAAGTTCATGCAGAGCCAAGATAACTTAGCAGCAATTCTACAGTAACCGTGAAACGCCACCGTAACGTGTGTAACCACCACTTTCAAACATCAGATCTAAAATGCAGTGCGTGTGCCCAGTGGTTCAAGAACTTCAAGCAAGCCTATGAAGCGTGTTCTTCGTATCAAGAGCGCATGCGTTTGTTGACACTGTTGCCGAGCGATATAGAGTGCCGAAAGCTCCAAGCGCTTATACCAAACTTGATCAGCTTACATAATATACAGATCCCGATGCTGGCGCGCAAAACATGAGATATGGTTAGCCCCAAATGCGGTAAAAAGGGGCTGAACCCAATGGACGTCTAGGCAGCTATGGCTTACTACTCCAAATATGAGTATAGCTGCTCTCGGCAGAGTCCCAACAAAAAAGATGTAGTATGTGTTATCCTTGACGGAAAAAAGGAGCTTGTTTCGAAAAGGTTTATGACCCGTTCGGTGCGAGAGGCTTAGCGTCTTTTAAGAGAAGCTAATCCGAACACGTCTATTGGGCTCTCAAAGTTTTATTCACTGAGGCCAAAATGGGTTCTTCTTGCACCACATCTAGAAGTGTGCCTTTGTATATACTGTGCTTATGCCACGGAGTGTGTTTCTGCCCTACAAGACGTCACCAATTGTGCCTACACGGCGGACGTCTTGAAAGAACTATGTCTCTGCAGCTCCCCTACAAGTGATCGTTTTTAAGGCCATTGTGACTATTGTGCTAAGGAGGACGCTCTGACAGCCACATGTTTAGGAATCCCTGAAGATATTGAGGTAGCCTATGCAGCATGGGAAAATGACGATCTAGTAAAAAAAAAACAGCACAGGCAAGTGCTTTTTTGCGAGAGTTAAGTCTATGGTTTGTGACGTGGATTACCCATGATTACATAAAATACATTCAAGAGTCAGCAATACGCCAGGCGAAAGAGAACCAAGAAAAAGAATCTTGCATTTTTCACTTTGATTTTGCTGAAAATTGGACAGCCATTTTACCGAATGAGGTACAGTCGTATAACTGGCACAAAAGACAGGTGTCTATATTCACATGTGTCGTCACACGGAAGCAATCAATTCAAAGTTTTGCCGTCATCAGTGATGACACATGCCATGATGCTGCACATGCCTGTCTTGCTCTACAAATAATCCACAACTATATGAAGGAACAACTTAAGCCCGACAGGCATGTTACTTATGTTTCTGATGGTGCATGCAGTCACTTCAAAAACAAGTACCAGTTGTTCGAGTTGTCAAAAAGATCATATATCAAGAAAGTGGATTTTTTAGGCCACAGGACATGGCAAGAACTCTTGTGACGGCGTTGGTGGCCTACTAAAGCATCAGGCTACGCTCTACAACCTCAAAGCGCCAAGATCAGCTGTGATTATTTCAGCATCCCAAATGGTTGCGCAAATGAGCGCGAAGCTCAAGAATGTCAAGCTGTGTGCAAATGCAGACGAGCTAGATACAATATGTCAGTTTAAGAAGAGCCAGTGGAAATTGTTGCCACGTGTTCCAGGCATACGTTCTTGGCATGTTTGGTCAAGCACATCGTGGTCGTGTTTTGTAAGCGTCACGTACTACTAAATATGATCTGCAAAAGATGCAGCCATTTTTAGCGCATCTCTTGTTTCACGCAGTCACCACCAAAATATAGTGAGGGTACTTCAAGCGCATATCCTTTTTCTAGTGAGACCCAACAATTGCGTTGGAACATTTTCATGTTTTAGTTTATCTGCAAATATAGACAGATGTTTTGCAACTGAGTTACAGTGTCGAAGATTTCCTCCATTAGAGCTGTGTTATCAGGAGCATGAATGCGCCTTCATGGGTACGTATTTGTCACAGTGCTAAAACAGCCTTTCTTCACCAAATGCAGTCACGTTTACTCGCGTTTGAAGCTCATTGCCGGTTTTCCGTTCCGATTTCTAGATTTCTCAACTTATCAGCGCATTCTCGAAAAGCTCTGATTTGTACCAAAAATATTGTCGCTAAATACAAAATAATTCAACATGTTTTTCTATATTACTGTATGATGGCCTTCGGTTGTCTATTTACGAGATTTTAAGAAAAATCGAAGATGGGGTTTTTCTATTATTCAAATATCAGTGGAGTACACTTTTGCCAATATGAGAAATTTGAGGCAATATATAAAAATTTGCATTTGCCCTACGGCAGCAATAATTCATTTAGCTAATGAACACATTATATTCTTAAAACGAGTCAAGTTTGAAAACGCTGGTTGCATTACTTTTGGAGAAAAAAAAATGGGGAATACGTAACTATTTTAAACTGTCGCAAAATTAGACATTTTTAAAAGCTATTTTCTTAGGGTCTACAAACTTGAAACCGTATGAATTTTTTTTCATTGGACATGCATTTCAGGTAAAGAAATACGTTCCTTGAAACAAAAATATTTGTCTTTTTATAGCATCTGCAATTTTCGAAAATGACAGGTGACGAAATTGGTGCCTCCATGTTGGTGAAGCTCGATATCTTTTTTTCTCGTAAGTTATGCCGTTAATCATAAAACGAAGTTGACTTTCGGGCTACCTGGTGAGAGGTGCACGAAATATAAAATACTCAATGAAGTCTAAAATATCAACTTTTGGACCCGTGTCGATCTCTCGTGGAATCACCCGCATATATATTGTGGAGGTCCGGGGATATTCGGACCATCTCGTGTTTTTTAACCTGTGCTGCCATTGCACGTACGTGGGCCTCTCCCATTTCGTATCTATCGAAATGCAGCCGCTATGGCAGGGATGCTTTCGTTCAAAGACGAAAGCAACTTTGGTAATGCTTCCCGGTGGGCTGGTTGGTTTTCAAGCATTGTAGCAAAAAAATCAGAAGATCCTACGGATCTGGGAATCCACGTTATGCGATGCATGCGGAGGGAAGGTGATCATGCTGCAATTTATTGCATCGAATTACACGTCATGAAATGACGCTATATATATGTACAAGTGTTCCACGCACACACATATGTTGAAGACTTGCAGATGTTTATATAACTAGTTGTTTGCACTTGCGCAACGATGACAACTGCAGCATGCGTATTAGCTACATCACAAGCTGATATGAAGCGCTGATGCTCGCGAGGATGCTGGCCCTGAACACCGCTACGTAAGCCAACTTTAGCGCATGGCAACTAACCACCATTGACGTTAACCCGAAGTGATGGCTTATCAAAGGAGTACCTATGTAGCGTTTATAAAATTGGGTACGGAGCACTGCAAACGCTATTGACGTTTCACGAAGATTAGCGTCTCTTTGAAAAGTAATTCCGAGACCTGGCATAGCTTTGTGGTAAAATGCTTCATTGCCACTCAGAATGATTGGGTTTGATTCCACCTGGGACCCTTACATTTATTCTTTGGATTCGTCGGGCTGACGTTACCGATGTGGGGTATTCTATTACGCTGATTCGTTAAAATTGCCCAAGTGTGTTCTAGCCGTTCCAGCGTATATACTATGTGTCAATTAGCTGTGGCACATACCCGCTTATCAGCGGCACATACCCACCTGTGGGTATGTGCCACATGTTTGACGACGTACGCCACGGAATTGTGACATTATTCATGTCTTGACCTGCGCGCGTTATGGTCGTCAAGCTATCTTAAGCTGCTGTGCGAATTTCGGTTCACGCCAAGCCAACTTAAGGGGGTGATGGCGAGAGCAGCGAAACGTAAGCGGACAGTTATATATATATATATATATATATATATATATATATATATATATATATATAGATTGATACGCTCAAAGTCGCCGAAGTTCACTAAGAAATGCTTTTCGTTAAAAAAAAAGCAGCGCGAAAACACTGACATGAAAGCGGCACATGCAGTAGCGCTAACTCACAGTCACTGTTGTTTTCATTACAAGGCGAAGGTCCTGGATGCCTCACCAAACTCGAAATGTGAACATCCTTGCCGGCTTCGGCAGCGTCGTTAGAAGTCACACAAAAAAAAATCATTCCGCAATAATGTTAAATTTCGACGTGATGATGACGTCACATATAGTGATTTCATATCATGACGTCATCACAGGTCGTTGCTTGGTTTAAGATGACGGTGATCACGAAGGGGATACAAAAGTACGTTGAGTGTTGAAAGCTTTACACTATTAGAATAACTTGCTAACCGCAAAAAAGAAAGGAAGAAAAGATGATGGCTTTAGCCTTCCAGGAATTATAGGTGGTTGCGTGAGTGACCGTGGGTTTTTTGGAGTAAGAAATACCAATAAAACAACCCTTAGACCGCATCACGGAAATTGTCGCCGCAAGTATTTCGTAATTGTTGCGTGTTCCTGGAATGGTCGGATATATCTTCAATTCTTTTTTCCTCAAAACAGCCTTTACTCACGCGATTATATTTAGCAGAAGCTGACGGGCCGCGATCACGTTGTAGAAAGGAGAGAGAGATGATTCGGTGAAAACATAACGAGAAACCACAGCGACCTTGGACCGGTTTGGGGCCAATTACGAATAGCGAAGAGCTAGATGTTTGTTTTCTAGCCTACGATACACATTTTCCTTTTGCCAAAGATCCGTATGATCCGTTCTTCAGTCGTGCATGGTCATACGGGTATACATGTAAAATGCACTCTCTGATAGATAATAGGAATATTTGGGGTTTACCGTCCGAAAAGCACGATTTTACTTTGAGGCCGACCGCAGAGAAATGCTTCGAATATTTTGACCACTCTGTGTTGTTTAATGTGGTTTGACATTGATCAGTACACGGGCCTCCAGCATTTTGCGTTCGTCAAAACCGCAGCCACTGTTCCACGAGCTGGACAGGCTTTCATTGAGAATTCTATAGAATCTATACTACTAGCTACACACGATACACTCGGGGTACCGAACTGATCCAATACAAATATAAAACAGCAGAGTGCGGGTCATTTTGGAACGTTATGGTTCGCGTGCACATTTTTTTCTCAGCAGTCTAGGATGCAGAATTTTTTTTTTAGTCCGGAGAAATAACCATATTCGCACCTGTATTTCATCTGTTCGTGCTGTATTGTGTGTGCAATGTTATACAAGCTCAACGGGTTGAGAAGATATATAACCCCCCTGTTGCCGGTTACACCACCTGTTAATTTACCTTTACCGCTTTTTCAACTTGGCTGTGTGTTGTCCGGTAGACATTTGTCACCTCGGTATATATTTACACGACCACTAGTGCTGTTGGCACGCGAGACCGTTTAATTCGTTCTTTACTCCTGCTTTGAGAACGCCTATTGTCTCAACACGAAATTAAGAGAGTAATGGCGCACTGTCATTAGAAGCAACCCTTTCAAAGCATTTCAGAAGAACGTGCAAGTCTCCTGTAAGAACCGCAATCGCCTCAGCAGGATTCGACCAGCTACACGGGTGCGTTTATCTACAGTTTCCTCCTAACGAAGGTGAAGACGTTCGCCTGACACGCGATGCTACGGAGAGTAAAGAGAAAGAATGCGTCTGAACCGGCTGTTTCAGAAACCACGTTTTGCGAGCTGGAGCAGTGCGACACACCAGCTTTTTTTTTTGCTATATCTGCGTTTGTCTACAAGCCTGCTT
This sequence comes from Rhipicephalus annulatus, assembly GCA_013436015.1. NCBI lineage: Eukaryota > Metazoa > Arthropoda > Arachnida > Ixodida > Ixodidae > Rhipicephalus > Rhipicephalus annulatus. The sequence goes on from WOVY01012448.1 coordinate 139,819, forward strand.
TCTTTTGTGATTGGTTTTCTAAACGCTCCTAAACAAGCTTCGACCTGCCTTGTCCCTCTAGCTGAACCCTGGCAGCGAGAGGTTTTCGCTGGTTATTTATGTCTTTTATTGCGCCCTTAGCTTCCCCTGGATCTCAATGAGAATGCCACTTCTACATCGCATGCTGCTCGAGAGACGGCTTTTCCTTCTTTCGAACTCTACTATCGCACGAAAAACGAAGATAACCTCGAACACTGCGGAAACACCGCCGAAAATAAACTTCGTTGTTTCTTGTAGTTTTGCAGAGACGCTCGCGATGCGAGGCTTTTGTGCACTTGGAGGCGATTGCGGCGCTCTAAGCCGATATTGACGAGTCCTTTTGATATGTGACAGTAAGAGTGACAAACACGACGCCTGTTACGGGCGAAAAGTGCGTTATCGGGGAAGAAGGATTAAGAGAGGCGAGGCCAAGGGCGCATTGCGACGCATTCTTTTGCGTAGTGAACTCGCCTCGCAAAGAAGCGAACATATAAAGAAGCAAGAGATTTCCATTGAAAGGGTTTGCTCGTTGCCAACAAAACTGCCTGTTGTTCTAGGATGACCTTTTCAAATGGGATTTAACGTTAAAGTTGTCTTAGTCTACCCTTTATGCCATCGTTATAGTCATCATCGGCGTTGTCGTCGTCATCGTAGGAGTAGTAGTAGTAGCAGTAGTAGTAGTAGTAGCAGTAGTATTAGTACAATAGTAGTACGAGTGTGGGTCACGTAGGTGACGCGTTTTGTGCAAGGAGAGAATAAAGACACATACATGTGTCATGGCCCATGTTTCGAAGAAAATAGTAGCCTAATAACTATGCGAGGGTATTGGTATGTAAGTTTCTTTTATTCTCCTGAATAATTGTATTGCAAATTATTTTCATTTTTTAGTTCCCTGTCAATGAACTACCATTACATATTATAATACGGTGTATTATAATGATTACGGATGCAAGGGCCCTTGTCAGGCATTGCTCACCTTTAGCTCCTGTACCTTTCTTGAAAAGTATTCAAGGTGAAACAAGATTCACTCATTCATTCAATATGCGCACAGTCTTACGTTTTTCTAATGATGTAATGTGCTAACGTCTCACGGTAGAATTACGGTTTACCGATGATCTCCGCCCTCTCCAGCTTCGCCCACTTATCATCTTTGATTGATTGGACATGGCGTATCTTTTTAGTTAACTTTCTTTTTGCTGCTATATGATATTTTTAAACACTCATGCTGCCAGAGTCACTCCCTGCCCCCTTTAATTTAGGTGATGGTCAGACATCCCGATGTGACGACGATGACCATGTACCTGACAGCACAGTTATGAGCAGAAAACATTCCGCCTCGTGCACAGAACCGCGTATACGCAGAGCTCAGCATGAAACTCGAATCCTTCGAGTGAATGTTTTTCAGTTTCTCCACGTGTGCTGCAAATGTGCTGGCAACAACTGTCACGTGTCAAGCCTCATCCATCTTTGTCCCCATGCTTAGACGGTTCAATATACTTCACTAAAGTAATGCTGCTGATACTATTCATGAAGTAGCGTCACATGACACTATACTCTCCTTATTGGTGTTTCTTATTGTTCAGAATAACGTCTCATTTACCAGTTTGTTTTGCCCATTGTGGCTACCTTTGCGCTGTCACTGATTTATCCGCGAGAAGCCCGACTTGATGTTTGGTAGCGCATAATTTATGATAAAGAGTAATGCTACAGTAATTTACAGCAGAACGAACCAGATTCACTGCCATGGCGGGGCAGCTGTGATGGTTTCAGTCTGCTGACCCAAGGCCACGGGTTTCATTCAGGACATCGCAGTTTCATTTCGATAGAGGCGAAATTCTAGAGACACCAGCAGAGTGGGATTTCCCTGCATTTAAAAAAAAAAACAAGAGATGATTGAAACTTCCACAGCACTTCATTACAGCGTGCATCGCAATAATAAAACGATTTTGGTGTGTAAAAGTTTTGATATAATTATCACAAAAAGGTGACGTACAGCGGCTGAGGCATAGCTGACTATTCATGTTAATTCAGTGTGGCTCTTGTCTCATACATAGAGCATATAAAGTTAATATTGAGTGGAAATCCCTATCAGGCGTCTTGTACATATGCGTAAGCATCGCGACCGTACCTGCTTCAGACCTTGTGTAAAATCCTATCAGACGCTTTTGACTTCACACCGCGTTTTCCTTGCCGTTGAGATGGGCTCAAGTCGTGTGATGACCATAAAATAAATTTATTTTGCCCCTTTGAATCCTAGTGTCTTGTGTGCGAGGTATGCAAATTTGTGGCCACGTGTGCTGCTTGCTGTTTGTGCCAGCCCCCGTTGCATGCGCGAGTCAACATTTCTGGAAACTGACAGTGCCCCACAAGACTCGTTAAGTCTTCGAACCTGCTTGCGTGCACAAGAAAATCTTAGCGGTGTCACGCACTGCTTGATTAGGCATCAACCTTTGGCGTCACCTTTAATTTCCTTGCTTTTCTTTCTGAGGCTAGAAAATTGTGTTTTCCTGCTTGAGGCACTACGAGTCAAATGGAACTACTGGAACATTTTAGTTTCTTAATTTCAATGCCACGAGCTTCACTGCTACCAGACAGCACATATATGCCTATAGGAAGCGTGGAAGAAGGACCAACCCACGCAGAACCCATGAAGGCCAATCCATGCATTACGGTGACTAATAATAATTGTTGGTGTTTAAACAAGATTATGAAAGACGCCATAGTGAAGGGCTCCGGAAATTTTGAGCTTGCACCTGGGGTTCTTTATCGTCATCATCAGCCTGACTACGTCCACTGCAGGACAAAGGCCTCTCCCATGTTCCGCCAGTTAACCGGTTTTGTGCTTGCTGCTGCCAATTTATACCCGCAAACTTCTTAATCTCATCTGCCCACCTAACCTTCTGTCTCCCCCTAACCCGCTTCCCTTCTCTGGGAATCCAGTTAGTTAGTTACCCTTAATGACCAGCGGTTATCCTGTCTACGGGCTACATGCCCGGCACATGTCGATTTCCTCTTCTTTATTTCAACTATGATATTCTTAACCCCCGTTTGTCCCCTAATCCACTCTGCTCTCTTCTTGTGTCTTAAGGTTACACCTACCATTTTTCTTTCCATTGCTCGCTGCGTCGTCCTCAATTTAAGCTGAACCCTCTTTGTAGGTCTTTGGGGTTCTTTAACGTGCACCTAAATCTAGGGACACAAGCCTCCAGCATTTTCGCCTCCATCGAAAATCTGGCCGCCGTGGCCGGGGTTGCGTTAAAATGACTGACGAGCTATGTAGGTTGCTCTGGGGCAGCGACTACATCTATCTATCTATCTATCTATCTATCTATCTATCTATCTATCTATCTATCTATCTATCTATCTATCTATCTATCTATCTATCTATCTATCTATCTATCTATCTATCTATCTATCTATCTATCTATCTATCTATCTATCTATCTATCTATCTATCTATCTATCTATCTATCTATCTATCTATCTATCTATCTATCTATCTAGCCCCGCCGCGGTGGTCTAGTGGCTAAGGTACTCGGCTGCTGACCCGCAGGGCACGGGTTCGAATCCCGGCTGCGGCGGCTGCATTTCCGATGGAGGCGGAAATGTTGTAGGCCCGTGTGCTCAGATTTGGGTGCACGTTAAAGAACCCCAGGTGGTCTAAATTTCCGGAGCCCTCCACTACGGCGTCTCTCATAATCATATAGTGGTTTTGGGACGTTAAACCCCACATATTGATCATCAATTATCTATCTATCTATCTATCTATCTATCTATCTATCTATCTATCTATCTATCTATCTATCTATCTATCTATCTATCTATCTATCTATCTATCAATCTATCAATCTATCTATCAATCAATCTATCAATCTATCAATCAATCAATCAATCAATCTATCTATCTATCTATCTATCTATCTATCTATCTATCTATCTATCTATCTATCTATCTATCTATCTATCTATCTATCTGCCTGCCTGCTTGCCTGCCTGCCTGTCTGTCTGTCTGTCTTGATGGTTTGCCGTCGTACGGAGGAAATTTGTCGGCATTATTTGCGACTGTAAACACTTCATTGAAGACGCTGTGAGTTATACATGCGCGCTAAGAAGGATAAATCCTGCAGTAGAAATGTGTCTAGAGACTACGACATGAGAATAGGAATATTTTGATCATATTCTTCAAGATAAGGCTTCGAAAAATATAAGTGTCATCTAGAGGATAAAGGCTACCTATCCATTCCTGGAGATGAGCGCGCCAGATGTGAAGCAACGACACGTGCGCTCTGTTCCCGGAGGGCATGTGTAAGTGGGTTCGCAATAATGCAACACGTACTGCTCTTTTTGTGTCATGTTTTTGTTCTAGGGTGGTTGTTTATTATCCCGAGGTTAGCGTAAGTAATATTGGCTGGTGTTGGTGATTACTGCGTAGACGTACAAAAAAAAAGAAAGGTAGGTAGCGAAGGCATTCGTATAGCTTATCCAAGCGTTGTAAACACCCTACGTAATGCCACGCACGTGCTTGGTGCGTGCGAGTGTAAGACATTCACTCACGAACACCGGTGTCGGTGGTGTAACATAGGCTCAGTGTACGCCGGTGAATAAATAGGTCGTTAGGTTTCACAGAAATAGCACCTTCGCTCCGGATTAAGACATGAATGAAGCAAGCAGCTTTCGTTCCCTTTCCACCCTCTCTTCCCATTCCACTTAGAAAAACTTCTCTTCTGGCCCAAGCACCGTTATTTTTTATTTATTTTTTTATTTGCAAAATACTTTTTGTCCAAAACACATTCATATATCTAATAGAACATCCATTTTTTGTTTTTGTGCGTTTGCTTAGTAAAAGAAAAAAAAGCAAGCACGCTTTAGATTAGACTTTAAGAGTGGAATGTGATGGCCTTATCATGCAGGGCCCGTTCGCATTACCTTTTTATTGTCATATTATTATTTGCTTCTTGAACAATACCTCAACGAAGCCGTGCAGGAAAGAAGGTCACTACCTATAATGATAGCCGGTGTAGCTTCTCTAAATAGGCATGGGGCAACCACAGGGGTGAAGTATGCATTACGCGTCTCCAAAGGCACACACATAGCAGCACACTTTCTTGTGTTATGTGCGATTTTCTTGTTGCTGCTGCTGATACTGGTAGTAATGGTGTGATGATGTATACGATGATACATTAAACATCAGCTCTTTGTAATGTGGTGCCAGCTTTCAACCAACCGTTAGATACGCAGTTCATGTGTGTGGGGCTCACGTGCGATAACGGGAATCCGATGAGCAATATTACATTTGTTACATTGACTCCTTGTCAGACATACGACAGTATATCAGTCTTCTCAAAACAACGTCCTCACGCACGCGTCTTTGTGGCAGAATGCTTCGCTGCCACAAAAAATATTCGGTTTGCTTCTTACGCGAGCCTTGATTTCTTATGCAAACCACTATTTGCAAAGTGCAGGCACTTCAAGAATTTCTATCTATCTATCTATCTATCTATCTATCTATCTATCTATCTATCTATCTATCTATCTATCTATCTATCTATCTATCTATCTATCTATCTATCTATCTATCTATCTATCTATCTATCTATCTATCTATCTATCTATCTATCTATCTATCTATCTATCTATCTATCTATCTATCTATCTATCTATCTATCTATTATCTATCTATCTATCTATCTATCTATCTATATATCTATCTATCTATCTATCTATCTATCTATCTATCTATCTATCTATCTATCTATCTATCTATCTATCTATCTATCATTCTATCTATCTATTCCGACGTTCTCGTGATCACCTACTTACCTCGGAGTAGACAAAAATTTGTATAGGAGGGTAGAAGGGTCCGATGATTAGGACTATCTGGTCATGGCATGAATTCTGTGAAAATTTCGTCACGTACGACGTAAAACACTTTTCTTCTTACGCCTGTGACAAATACCCGTATACCATGGACCACGGTATGCGCCCCATGTGTTCGGCAGCTCGTATCTCCCGAGGAACGACAAGAACATAATGACAATGATGAGTATTATTATTATTATTATTATTATTATGACGATGATGATGATGATGAAACTTTCTTATTATTTGCTAAAGGGTTTTAGGGCAAGTTGGTCGGGTCCTCAGTCCAGGCCTGCGCTGCTAACTGGGCTTTGTCAAGCAAAGCGAGCTGGCTTTCTCGATCCTTGCTAGCAGGTCTCCAACAGGCTCGGTTGAGATGTTCAATTCAACTTTTATTTTCCATAATATACATGCTGGATGGTTTTGCTTTGCTAAAGCAACATAAATAGCTTGACGAGACCCAACGACAAGTATTTACTAAATTATATAGGGCAGTAATCACAAGCAGTTCCGTGCATAGTCTAGCAAACCAATAAGTAAAACAATTTAAATATTATTATCATAATTACCTATACATAGGGCAAATATATTTCCAGTACGGCAACTGCACAGAAAGCGAAATAAAATAAAAAAAACTTGCATAAAAATATGGAAAGTGTGTTGCATACAGTAAAGTATCATATAGCAAATAAGCAATAAACAAGAATGGTAACAATACAAAATATTAACACTGTATTACTATAGCATTACTAGCTTAGAGCACAAATTAAACAGTGGGCAAATAACACATAACGCCGCAAGAAACTCATGAACCATACTACGTTAAAAAAATGACATCATTTACACACTATTCAATTGAGCAGAATGTGACAGTTTGTGACATTACATGTGAACGAAAGATAAAGACAAGGTTTTTTTATTAGGCATGTGAGTTTGTTGATATTTATTTAAAGTAGATGGCAGAGTATTTACCAACGACTGGTGTTTATAATGCGTCCTGAAACGTGTTGTCCCCAAAAGGGGAGAATTGACGTTTTAGGGCTTGATTCACTTTCCCCCCTAACGTGGGTGAGAGTGGGCCTTCCTCCACACCACGGACCACTCCATGCGTATATTGTTGCATTTATATGCTGGTTTCTTTGTAAGTGCGAGGGTACATGTTGGTCTTTACTCGACGCCAACCTTGCGCCCGTTCTCCGGTATAAGATCCCGATGGGGATGACTGTTTTTCTTTTGTTCTCCTTTTTTGTTTTCGAGGACGTCGCGTAGAGTTATAAGGGCGCCCTCGAGGGTTGCGGCCGGTGCTCGTGTGCTTGTTTTGCGAGCAAGCTGGTTGGCTCTTTCGTTGCCCTGAAAGCCTGCAAGCGCGGGGCACAAAAGTAATGCATGCGGATTTTGTAGTTGCTTCCCTAGACTTCCCATAGCTGCCCTTGGAACTGCCTCAGCCTGAAACATACGGCGAGTTCATCGAGAGTCATTAATCACTAGGGCTGAGTCTCCTTTTTGTTCTGCACAACTCATCGCCAAAGCAACCGCTGCTGTTTCGGCCGTGCTGATTGACGGAGTTTTTATGAACGCTGCCTTAGTTGTATACAGTTCCGCTGGTTGCAATAACAGTGTAACGGTTGCCTGGCATTCTGTAAGCGTGTTTGTAGAAGACGGTTAGATTGTTACCGAAATGTTTTTGTAGTGTTCTTGCTCTGGCCTGTCTTGGTAGTACTGAGTGTTTATTTTCTCGAGAATGGGCGACGCCATATTTGGGTCCTAATGTGGAGAGGTAGTAAGTATGTCTCTTCTCCAGTGTGTTGAGGTGCAAAGGTGTAGCCAATCTGTTTGAGTAGCACTTTGTATTGGTCCGTAAGACTTAATCTTTCCTTTTGACATATGAGCATGGCGGACGCGATTTCTTCGTAGGTGTTATAGAGCCCTAGCACCTTAATTGGTGCTCAGTCTAATCGCAAGTTTGTACGCCCGTCTTACGATTGCCTCAATATTTGCTGTTTCCGTTCTCAATTAACGTTTCGGAAGGTAGACTGTATGTTATTGTACTTATAACAAAAGATTGTACAAGGCGTCGAGTGTCCTCTTTTCTGACGCTTTATCTCTACTGCGTGACCTCATGTATCTTGTGAGCAACGTTTGTCGTCGTTTTTCGGAGTGTTTCAATTGTGTGATGTACTCTACCGTTGTTTTGTAAACACGGCCTGATGATTCTCAGCTTCTGGGCTTCTATCAGAAGTTGGCCATAAATACTGAGGTGTATTTGGGAGCGTACTGCATTTATAAAACATTTGGCTTGAATACTTACTTTTCTGGTGCGCATCACAAGCCTGCATTCATGCAAAAGCCTTCGGCCTCGTCGATGGCTGTTTGAAGGATATTTTGTTTGTCGTCAGTGGCGCCTTTGAGAGCCCATAACGCTATGTGATTGCTTTACCGAGGTCGAATTCCTCCTCAAAAAATTTCACCAGCTGGTTTTTTTTAAACGTGAACCCAAATTTGAGCACATGGGCCTACCGCATTTTCGCCCCCATCGAACATCGAAAATGCAGCCGCCGCAACCGGGATTCGATCCCGCGGTCTGCAGGCCAGCAGCCGAGTACCTTAGCCACTAGACCACCGCGCCGGAGCATTCTCACAATAATTACAACGAAGGGCGTCTAGTCGGTTTAAAATTATAGGATCACGCACAAAAGTACTCTTTGTAGTGTATTACACCAACAAAAATACACGCCATATGAGGGCACTATGTTTCAGTGCACTGGGATACCACCGCCGCGCACCTTATAGCTTCCACATAGCTGCAACCGCTTGTGAAATGCACAGAATTTCCCAACTTTAGGAAATTCTATAGTGAGATGGAGTATAGATCAACGCTCTTACATTTTTTCCCTTTTAGTTTCTTCACACAACGGCACCTGAGGCGTCCCCAGCGCGTTTTCTTCAGCGCCGTGGCTTTAAGAGCTTTCTTTAATTGGCTTTGCAGTTCTCAGCCTGAAAAAGTCGGAGACAGCTTTATTCTCTTCCGCGTTCAACGAAAAATCATGCTATAAAATAAATTGAACAGTAACCCCTATTTTGACTCAATGTGGCGATTTCATTTAACGTTACATTTATCCAAACACAGGCCGGTGCCCTGCGTCGTCATTTCCACTCGCAACACTTCTGGCTAGCGCCACTACAAGTTATGCACTCAGCACCGATGTTTGCAAGCACTACAGGGCTCCTTTAGTCGTTCAATGACTATCCCATCTGTTTCTCAGCGAAGTAAGTTCTAGCTACGTGCCCAGCAGCTCTAATAGCGAGGGCTGTGCTAATACTTATGACTTTTCGCCGACATCCGGCATTTGGGCCGACCGAGGCGCCGCGGCTGCACTGCCTGTTTTGACTTGCCCGAATATGTCCGCCTCATTAGCAAGGCACCGCTCAGCCAGCCGACTAAAAAGAAGAGGGGGTGAAAGTTCGAGGAGTGTGTGCTCGGAGCGTTCACTGACACTGCACTCATACGGCGACCGACACGTCCGTTCATGTCGGCGTTGTAGCTGTAGCCGCGTTACCGCAATACCCGTCCTGCGTGACCTGGCATCTTAATATATTGCGCAACAACGAGCACGAAGGAATGCTTGCCAGCTCATTAGTTTTCATCGACACCGCAATCGATCGCTTTTAAGTTTAAGGATTGAACACGTTTCGCGAAGCTCGGTTACGGGGTGGGAATAGAAAACCAGATTGAAAGACTTTGGTGACCCGCAGGTCACGACATAAAATACTGGCCTCGTGGGCTGCCTTTTTGGTGGTGGCGAAAGTTCTGAACACCAGCGTTTTTACATTTGAGTGCACTTTTAAAGTGGCTCAGTTGGCTAATATTTCCGGAGCCCTTCACTACGGCCTCTTTCAATCATATGGTGGTTTTGGCATGTTGAACCATAACAATTAATATTATGATGACTAGATCAAAGAACTGTGCCAATGATTTTGTGCAATAATTGGCGCGGAACGCACACGCTTTGATAGCGGTGGATTTGGAAAAGCAGCAGCATGAAATTAACGCTTGTGAAAGTGGTTTTGGAACGGCGCCACAGTGCATGCACCTAAGTGGAGGCACGTCATACTGGACGGCTTGGACATTTCAACCATCTGGTTTTATTCAACATGCACAGAAAGAAAATTCGAGCACAACTTTTCAATTTCATGGCAGATATTCAGAAGCCACTGTTTTACCAATGCGTGATGTTTGCAGCATGTTTTTTTTGCTAACTCGACAGAGCCACACTGCGTAGTACCATCACTCTAGATGGACATTGGATCCCATGCAGATTACGAGACCAGGGAAAGATTATTTGAGATGGATGTAAAAAGTGTAGATGAAAAGCTTTCACCAGTACATTAAAATATTTTTGAGGAAATGTTTCGAGCTGGGAGGCTGGTTAGATGACCGCTGGGAGCTGTTGCTTTCACAGACACAGACTCTTCATGGCTCGCTTGATGGTTTATCCTGGAGTTCTCAACTAATTAGCACATCAGAACCCCGTGCCCGAAAATATTCTGCAGAGACAGCCGTTCTATCATAATATGTTTCACTTTCCCGAACATGTGTTGAAGAATAGGTCTTGTAGACTTACATAGCTTGCATATAACACTCACGCTTGTCTCGAAGGAGATGGTGCTTCAGTTTCAATTTCAATTTATTGCGTTCAAAAAAAGTTACAAGGTCATCAACTATACAGAAAATGGTTCCAAAGTGAAGAAACGGTAGTCGGACCCTCAGTTCATTATACGAGTATAAATGGTAATAAGTAACACTGCAAGTGAAGGGAATATGTAGCAAAATCAAACACAGTAGACAAAACGTCTACGATTACTTAAGTAGAACGTGAAAAAGCACAGCAAAAGAAAACCAAAGATACAAGTAAAAAAAAGTCAATTCGACAAGAGGTAGGACATGAGTACAGTCAGTTCAGATACTTATTTTTGAGATCATTTTTAAAAATTGCAAGAGAAACGCGAGATTCGATAGCTGTAGGCAAGTTATTACAAAGTAAAATTACAGTGAACGCAGATGTTTTTGTGGTAACTACTAGGAAGTGTGGGTAACAAAAATTTGCATTAGCTTCAATTCTCAGTACAAGCTCATTGTGGGAAAATCACGTGACATGAATAGAAGTGGGAGGTTGTTAAGAAGTAGTTTGTGGAATAAAATGACTATGTGGAATTTTAAGTGATAAATAACGGCCAAAATATTGTAAGAGTGGAGTAAAACAGAGCGTGAAAAATACATTGCCTGATATTCGGTATGCTTTCAGTTTGTAATTACCTCCAAGCAACGGACTCAGCTCTGCTTAGTTCAGTCTGAGGCGATGTTAACACTCGCCTCCGATTTTGACAGAATTTTTTCATATTCCTAAATACTGTTAATCTATGTTTTTCTCTCCATAGATCCTCCTTCGTTTCCCCTTAACCGTGGAAGTCCCTCCTCGCTCAGCTCGGTGGGTAAGACTTCGAGCTTCGTGGTCCCCTACTCGACGTTGTTCATTTCAAATTGCGTGGAGTTGTATGGCACTAGGAACCAAAGCGATTGTCAGTCGTTGTTCTCTGAATCAAACAGTTCGGCTTCATTGGATCTGATGCCTTAGGGAAAATGATACCCTCAGCATAGCTTCTCATCGGCACCTGAGAATAGATAACGATGTAAGGGGCATGTGTTGATATCAATGCTAGTTCATTTGTTATACCTTGCCAACTGTTTAGGAATTTTTCGGAATTGTCCGACCGGCCTGTAAGAACTTTCAAGGTCTGTTTTACCATTAGTGGCACGATGCTATTTCTGTTTAAGTATAAACAGTGCAGTCTTTAAAACATCGACTGCTGCCTTGTTCAAGGTCATGACACCGTGACAACTGGTGGAGGTGTTGCACCGTGATTCGGATGTCACCACGAAGCGTTGGCAAAGACCAAGCAGGGTAAAACATCACGCTAAAGACAACCCAAATTCTTGACGAGCCGCAGGCCTAAGGTACTTGATCCGGAGTACAGGCCACTTCACTTAAACACAAAGCAACCCAAGATTGAAACCTCGAGCGCAGGAATGATGACAGCTCCTGTGCCACCTATACCAATCGTGCTCTTGCAGCCCAGAGAGCCACCCGCATTACACAAAAGTAGACATGCAAAGCTGGCTAGAAGTGTTGAGGTCGTTAATAAGCACATTGCGCATACTCCTCACTGGATTTACAGCACCATCAGCTCGGAGCGTGGTGCATGTTCTAGATACTTTGTAACCAGTTCTGGAAAACCTTCTTTAATCATGAATTGCAGTGTTCTTCATGTAAGACAATTGAAGTCAACACGTACTGTGTGACAGCTCACAAATTTGTGGCTTTCTCAGCATGCATGGTACACGCTCCTAAGCGTAGTGGCATAATCGTCTGCCTCTTTTCCTTCCTAATTCTTTTCCTCCGTGAGAGGTAGCAGAGCGGGTGCAACCTGATTAACCCTCCTGTCTTTCCTTTGTTTTTCTCTCTCCCCTCTTTTTCTTTTAATGAGCCAAGTCGTGTGCAATATTTATGTGGTTACAAACAGGCCTGCCTATTGAACGGTAAAATTATAAAAGCACTCTTTGTACTTCCTCATATACGGAAACAGCCCTGTTTAGAAATATAACAATGTGAGAACAATTGAAAAAAGACGTTAGGGGTGGTGCACAACAGCCACAACGAGGATTCGTCTCTGCGAGAGGCTTCATTGGAAACTTCCTTTGACGTCAATGGGAGAGTGAAATGGGCAATGGAACGTTTCCTCCCGTCATCTGCTGGGGTTACTCGGCACTAAACGAACTCCAGAGTTGCAGAATGTAGACAAACAAAAAAATGACACAGGGCCCCTTTAACGCCTTGACTTAAGCTAGGGCAATAGCTGAAAGCGACCACACAAAAAGCAATGGGAAGCAAAGTCAATGGGAGACATAGGTATAACCCTCATTATCTGCTTTACCTCTGACAGCTCATGCAGCCGAACTAAGCTCTCTCAACCTCTGCACACTCCAGTCATGTCAGAGCAACCATTCTGTTTTCAAGTAGGAGGAGATTTTCGGTGAACAGGAAGAGAAACTTATCGGAACAGCTATTGCAAGTTGTTTATCGTTACGGCCCGTGTTCGAGGTGGAACTGACGCAAATTTGACGTCACCTACAACGGAACAAAAACGGGGCGATGGAATTGTACATTATTCCACCACAGCTCAATGCGCACTAAATTGCTTCAAAACGACCACCGCACTTACGAAGAACGAGCTCGTTGCCATCTGCTGGAATTTACACTCTTTCGAGCGCCATTAGCCAGCTGCATCTTCGCTTGACGTCATGAGCGAATGAGACCACGATTGGTTCATAAATGTACGAGCAATACCAGTTGGGAATTGTCACCTACTCTGCTCCGGTATACAATTCGTACGCACGTGCTGCCTTATCTCGCCTGACTATCATGTGCGACCTTGTGATTTCTTTTTGTTTTGTTGCGTTTTCGATTGTGCAAGCGGAGATAACAGCGTGTAGTCGAAAATCGGGAAATCCTGATAGGCTTAATAGTTAAGTGCTTCAATTGTCCATGTGTTTTACGAAGCAATAAGCGGGGAGGTGTGATTACTTATTCATTAAAAAAGAAATAAATACCACAAATTTTCTACGGAGTGAGTGATGATGAGTGGCGCGAAGCCTAGTCCTACTCTCTGTCTGTCTGTCTGTCTGTCTGTCTGTCTGTCTGTCTGTCTGTCTGTCTGCCTGCCTGTCTGCCTCCTACACATCGGAGTCCAGCGACCGCCACAGCGCCTTCGCCATCTATTGAGCCCTCCGAGTACGAGTGCTGGCTACGATTGACAACTACAACGGCAGACAAGCCTATCCCTTAAGGAGCTTCGCCCCTTAAGGACTGCCTGAAAACCAGCTATAGGAATCTCGTATCTGTTATTTGATATATATTGCCACGTCACTACTCTTGCTAAACTGCGTCCTCGATAAGACCAAAACGATGACCGGCTTGCTCGAGAATCGACTAGAGCTTGACCGAGTGAATAATGCGCTTATGTCTGCCTAAGTTTGAAATATGCAGTGCAGAAGGTAATTGATTGATATGTGGGATTTAACGTCGCAAAACCACCATATGATTAAGAGAGATGCCGTAGTGGAGGGCTCCGGAAATTTCGACCACCTGGGTTCTTTAACGTGCACCCCAATCTGAGTACACAGACCGACAACATTTCCGCCTCCATCGGAAATTCAGCCGCTGCAGCCGGGACTCGATCCCGCGACCGGCGGGTCAGCAGCCGAGTAGCTTAGCCACATGACCATCGCGGCGGGGCAGTGTAGAAGGTAGACATATATTTAGGTTTGGGCGGGGGGTGGTCACATTTTCTATAGAATGTGAAGGCTAGACAAGCAAGTGCGGTCCAGTGTCATTTAGTGTTGTTGATCCCAAGATAGAAATTTCGGCAAAAGGAACGTGCCCTTGGCTACGGCACCGGAGTTCTGACGCGAGATTTTCAGCTTTGGAACGATATTGAGATGGCGGCGCTGACAGGTGATAAATACTAGGGGTATTTTGTGAACAAAGCTGTGTTGGAGCAATTATGTGCTCCTATGTCTCACAACGTGCCCTCAGAAAACATCTTTTTCTTTCTGCATTCATGGCGAGTACTCCAGTTAAGTACGTTCTTAGATGCACTGTGTATTTTACAATGCACGTGCTGCAATTATGAATTTCGTCAATTTTATGACTCCGATGACCTCTGCCCTCCCATAACTCAACTTCATTGGGCAGCTTTTAAATTCCGCCACCAATGCGCCATAAAGTAGTTCCTAGTGAAAGACGCACGGTGGTGCGCTTTAGTTATAAGGTCAATTGTTAGCGTGCAACTCACTTGAAAGTGCAATAACACAACCGTGCTACCTAATATAGCACTTTTGTGATCGTGACGGTGATAGCCGTGAATGGGATGAGTGACGACCAGGGTTGTGATTTGCTAGTGCGGAAAGACAGTATGCGGTAGCATCTTCGCTTGACACGGACGGGCGAGTGCGGTAGGGAGGCTGCCGTGGTGGTTTGTACATGGCAGCTATCGACTGCGGCCGCTTCGCGACTTCTCGTTGGCGCGCCGCACGAGATCTTGGGGCCGGGGAGCGTGGTATACGATCGTAGTGTTTGGCAATCACCTGAACGCGAGAACCAAGAACCTATTAACAAGATTGAAACTGTAGCACGTTGCTTTTAGTCCTTTCGGTGGCGAGCATTGCCACCAGGAAATTTTATGGAACATGATCGTATCGACGAGGTTATTCTGTATACGTCTACGGACTGAACGGTTGTCGTGTGACAGCGTTCCTCTCTTCAAGTAGTTATGCTTTGCCATCGTGAAAATCCGCACTCTGGCGTCTAAGTTTACGTGTTCAACGATATTCTCTGTACTTTTCTTATCTCGTTGCTGGTCAAATGTGCGAATTCACTCCCGAAGCTCGAAGCTACAAATCGCTCTGATAACATTTATAATTCGTAATCATAAGGTGGTTCGATTGATATGTAGGAGTTTACGTCCCGAAACCACCATATGATTATGAGAGACGCCGTAGTGGAGGGATTCGGAAATTTCAACCACATGGGGTTCTTAAACGTGCACCCAAATCTGAGCACACGGGCTTACAACATTTCCGCCTTCATCAGAAATGAAGCTGCCACCGCCGGAATTCGATCCCGCAATCTGCGGGTCAGCAGCCGAGTACCTTAGCCACTAGACCACTGTGGCGGAGCTCAAATGGTGATTTTGGTAGGTTATACTCCAACAATTATTATTAACATTTATGTATTGCAGAAGTGTAGGAAATGTTCGTCAGTTGGCGCACATACACGTCAAGCAGCTAAGCAAATAGTGACACGAATAAAAAAATGGAAGAAAAAACGAGTTGCAGATGCCGGTGCCTTGCGTACCAGTTCATATTTCTTCTACCGCTTACCAGAATGGATGAAATTACGATGTTGATCTTAGAACACACTGGTAGTATTCCCCTTCATTGAGACCATGCAGTGATTTCCGGTACGCTTACTAAAGAATTTTCGTATTTTTTACAGGGACCTTCGGTAATACTTCAGGTTAACGCTCATGAGTGGTCTCAGTATAAAGAGAACAAAACTAACGTAAAGGTAGATTATTTAAGCAATTCTAAAAAGGATTGCTTGACGAACGTTACACATGTTTGAAGATCCTAGACGCTGGGGGTTTGGAGTGGATGGAGGGGGAGGTTCCATTTTTCTTTTTCGAAAGTGTTCTATTTTGCATGGGTGTAAATATACACACACACGTAAACGCTCACACGAACATAAATAAAAGGAAGTTGCCACACCTCCTTTCCTTAGCCTAAAAAAGTTATAAACTCTGAGTCACCTCCCGGAACAACGACGCATGTGAAATACGTTTTTTTTCTTTTCGCTCGTTTGTCTTGCTATAGCGCTGGTGTTGTGAAAACAAGAGATGCGTTTCGCTAAACGAAGCGTCTCCTGATGGCAGGCATGGCTGCCAAGAGCCGAGATAACGCATACGGGCACAGGCTGGACAAAAAGCTGTCCCGTTGTTCAGGTCACACGCATGAAAAAAAAGTAATGGTATAATAAACAAAGCGCCTGAGAAGTATTAATGATTTATTGAGAAAAAAAAGCACTGACAACGTGAAAGAGAAATGTTTGCACTGTTTACCATTCGTAATCGAAATTCAAGTATTAAATGATGGGTTGTATACTTTATACGTTTTCCGTAGGCGAAATGAATAAACTGCGCAGCCACATTTATTTTATCATTTTTCATTCAGACTGGCCGTACATTTCCAGGAAATTTTGGTCTCTTCTTCAGGGGGTGGCGCTGCAACAAATACGGCAGGAATAACGACGGGAGAGAGGTGACAATGAGACAAACACTAAGAAAAGTCGCCAGTTTCGGAGCCTGCTGGCACGTCACCTCCCGAAGAATTAAGGGACCGGACGGGTGCGTAAACGTAAGGCCAGATTTTGCTTCATTATTAAAAATAATAGACTAATAGTGGCTGGATAGTTCGTTTTATTCATATTGTATGGTAACGTTTAGGGCACAAGACATTCTACTAAACCGAGTCTGAGCCCCTCAACTCATGCCTTAATCGCGTTGAGGAGTGCGTACAGATGAGAAGATGAAGCGTATAAATAATGCTCGCACTACTCCCCCCTCTTTCAACCCCGCGCGAGCGTCCGACCCAGCCACGTCCTACAGTATACATTTATAAAAATGTTTGCATTATAATTATACAAGTATACATTAATAAAATGAATCAGGACCCCATTGAAACATGACTAAGCAGGCACCATAGAAAGATATAATATGAAAGATTTTGTGAAACTATCTCGACCAAATACCATATCCAAGCTTTTATTATGTTAGAGAGAAATGCGCGTACGTGTAACTAACCTCTCTATGAATCTATGAAGCCTTCACATATTACGGGAAAGCTTTTGATTCAGTAAAAATTTTGGAGCGATGAAGTTAATGGAGAAACATGGCGTAGACGCACCGTATATATATATATATATATATATATATATATATATATATATATATATATATATATATATATATATATATATATATATATATATATATGTATGTATGTATATATATATATATATATATATATATATATATATATATATATTGCATTTTGAAACTCAACATTTGCAATTTGCGAATTTCGAGTATCAAAGCTTGCCCCGCCGCGGTGGTCTCGTGGCTAAGGTACTCGGCTGCTGACCCGAAGGTCACTGCGGCGGCTGCACTTTCAATGGAGGTGAAAATGCTGTAGGCCCGTGTGCTCAGATTTGGATGCATGTTGAAGTACCCCAGGTGGTACAAATTGCCAGAGACCTCTACTACGGTGCCTCTCATAATCATATGGTGGTTTTGGGACGTTAAACCCCACATATCAATCGAGTTTCAAAGCTTGGCAATGTTCGGGAAAGCCCGTAACGATGAAATTTCACAATTTGGTTCCTAGAAAAAGTAGAAAAAAGCGATCAAATTAGCTCGTGTTTCAGCGTTATTGGGAAATGATAGGCGTGAAAATCGCGTCGTTGACCCAGATAACACCGCAGAAGTGACGGAAGTGGCATGTGTCATCGAGGACAAATGAGGGACGTGCAAGCACCTGCACTTTTTCGGAGTCCTTCATTGGGATTCTGTGGAATGGCTTGCGTAAGGCAAGCGTATGCTAACCCTCATACGCATATGTCGATTGACGTCACAGGAAACATGATCGTGCTGCCGATAGATTCGCGCTCATTATAGGCAATATTGAAACGCGTACCTTTAAACAAGTTTCGCAAACGCACATTTTACCGGAAACTGGCTCCCATACACATAAAAAAGTGCATTCTTCAACTCGAACTTTTTACCGCAATAGCAGCAATTTTTATATAACCACCTTGGCGCACTGGTTTTTTTTGTTTGTCTAGATAACCACTTTTTTAAACCCGGGGCACCGCTGGTGCAAACATTTTGTGAAGTTGTCCTGTGTTTATAAGGAAGCAACTTCGAGGAAACGCCTTGTCATCTTTATATTAGTTGCTGGCATGGTGAGGACAAGAGCACTTGTCCGAATGCTGGGCCCCTTGAAAGCCCCAGTTGGAGGATTTTTTGTGCCTTCCCACCTTCTTCTTCTAACTTCTGCCTTAGTTCGTTTATCCAGAAATGATACTTCAAACAAATGCATGGGGAATAGTTCAAGTTAATAAATTGAGTTACTTTTCAGAGCAGTGGAGAATTATTCGTACATTGCAGTCGCAGAGCATTGTTGAACAATACTCAGCGCATCCGCTGGTTGTGGGGTCACGTTGATGATCTCGTAATCTTTTTACAAGTGGTGCCACAGATGGTTTATAAGTTGGTCTTCGTCGACTGTTTCAGCACTTGCTTCTACTTAAACGGCCCTAAAAATAAACAGTGTATCACTTTAGATTGATAAATAGTATTCTGAAAAGTATATTATCGTAAATTTCACTTTTATACGTTTATAAATAGAAGAAAAACTGTAAATAACGATTTCATTATTGAATATTGCGCCGGAACCACGTCAAGAGATGTCAAAAATTTCAAAGTTTATGCTTCATTGTCGTGGCATCGGGTGAACGAGGTTTCTTGAAAAAAGCTTCCCCAACTTGCCGTTTCTTTAAACACACTAATTGAACTTCAGTTGTGTCAAAGGTTTGAACACTCGAACACATGCATAAATACTTGGACGCAGAACACTTACACGTGCTAATTTTACTACTTCTTAGTGTTTGTTTCAATAGACGCAGGCAAGTTTAATGAGGTATCTGCCACCGATGGACGTGGCCTCAAATAAATAGACGAATATCAGCTTGAGAAGGCTCTCTGAACGTTGAAAATACTTTTGTGAAAACGGATCTTACCAGCGGGTGTTTATTAAATTTTTCGGATTAGTCCTAAAGCATGGAGCCCTACTTATAGATAATTCGAAACACTGATTATCAGTGGCACTTAGGCTCGTTTTCTTTCTTTATTCAGTGCCTTAATTGTGGTTGGCGCTGTTTGCTACTAAAAAATAACAGACTAGCAGACCCACAAGGGCATCGGTTATTTTTGCAATTAACGTAAGTGCTGGAAATACCTAAAAATGTCAACACATGACCGACAGCTCATCTGACATGCGAGAGATTGCGTTTTCACAGAACCACCAATATACCTACCAGCCACACTTATTCAACGCGAATTCAATGTGTTTAAAAAATACCATTATAAAGTAAACTGATCCAGCTGGTGCAATGTTTATACAGAGATAAATAATGTTCTAGATAACTTTACATTTTTATAACGTACACGGTGTCTCAATGCGATGTTGTCGGCGCTATTGGAGCCGAAGCTTCGCTTCCTCCTTCTGCATTTTGCTTCCAAACAAAAGTGTCTATGCCGTAGTGCGCCTTTTGCGTATCTGGTGTCTGTTGTTCTTACCCAAAAACAGTTCAGCATGTTTTCGCAATAAGACAAGAGTTACGCCAGCAGGCACTCGACTTTCTCCTACTTAAATTATTAATGAATGCTTAGAACACTGATTTCAGAGGATTGTTTTTGTTGAGTCAGCGCAACCCATTTGGCTTTTGTTATGGATAATTCTGCATCCTTGTAGAACACATCGGGGCTTTCGTATGACGACAGTTGGAACGTTAGAACTCGGTGTGCCATATTGGCCTGCTGTGCTCGTTTGCAAAATAGCAACAGCTTCAATTCTGAACCCCTCTCCCCATTTCTTCTTGTCTGCCAATGCCGTAAAAAGCTGAACATAAAATGAGGTCTCTGTTTGGGTATGATGCGGACTTTTTAGACTCAGCTTCTCAGCTTTTAGACTCAACTTAGACTCAGCATTCGTTTACAAAATTTTTTTTTGTAGAAAAACACTCAAGTATCAAGTTTACAAGTATTGAACTATCAGCAATAAAAAGGTATTACGGTTCGGTACCGAACCACTAATACTCGCAAGCATTGCAGCAATTGCATGAAATTACACATGGCCAATTTGTCAGGCTAAGATGCTCTAACAGATGCGCTATTGCAGCACGGCAATGTCTGTTTTCTTAGGAAAGGTACACATTGGTGTACGCACTGTAGTTAAGCGAAAAGGTAAGATGAAAAAGATAAGCAAGACGAAAAAGATAAGCAAGAAATAGAAAAATTAAGTAGAAACCTTTGTACGAAGGCATTTTGAAATCTGTCATGGTGGTGGACTTAAATCCCTCTCTATTACAAGATGTGAAGTGGACCTGCACTGTACACATCAGGGAAACTCCGGATTAGTGAAGATTTATCTTCAAACTCATGTTTTGATCGTTGTGGTGAATATTTCTATCTATCTATCTATCTATCTATCTACTATCTATCTATCTATCTATCTATCTATCTATCTATCTATCTATCTATCTATCTATCTATCTATCTATCTATCTATCTATCTATCTATCTATCTATCTATCTATCTATCTATCTATCTATCTATCTATCTATCTATCTATCTATCTATCGGCCTCGGTATTACCTCCTAAACTTGGGTTAGATCAAAATTAGTTTGAAAGAGTAAGAGATTTTCACAATTAGGACTGTTTGTTCTAGGGGTGACGAATGGGAAAATTCAGTCGCATTCGACGTCCTATCTTTTCTTCCAGAAACGTGTGGCAGATACCCGTATACCACAGGTCACGGTATGCGGGTTGATTGACAACTTGATTGATTGAATAATTGATTGATTAATTGATTGATTGATTGAATCTTTTAACTTGGAACAATTCACCATTTTAGATCGGCCATGAAACAAACGGCGCCTTGCAATATAATTTATTTACATGCTGTCAAAACATTAGCGTAGGGTTGAGTAAAACGAGAGAGGGGGCGAAAGGTGACATTTTCGCTTTTGCGGCCTCGGAAGCTGATACAAAAGAACCGCTTTTCTTCGTTTCTCTTTTTCGGCAGTAAGTGGCTAGCGCTTGTCTACTTTTTCATGTGTAAAAGCTCAGAATCGCTCGCAGCGTTCGCGCGGAAAAAATTACGCAGGTGGCATCAGTGCGTCCGAGAACCATCCAAAAGGGGGCAAAATTCTGCTTGGCCAATATTTCGAATTCGTGCGAGAAGGTACACTCGCGTCAGTACCACGTAACTATTCATTTTGCTGTTTTAGACTACAAGCTACAAAACACCAAAAGTTTAGACGCTTGGCGCCCGAGGACATAGCAGATTTTTCGGGGCGAAGTTTATCAAGCCGTGGGTCGTGCATCCGCGATGTAGTATGTAGTAGTAGTAGTAGTAGTAGTAGTAGTAGTAGTAGTAGTAGTAGTAGTAGTAGTAGCCCCCTCTATGGCCCAACAAGAGAAGCGGCACGCACGCACTCTTATGAATTGAAGAGGAAATCCATGCACGTTAATGATAGCTAAAAAGATAGTTGTTTCTGATGAATTTACCCTACAGGCACAAGTATCGGTGACTTAATCGCTCTTAAAAGTTGCCTTCAATTTATTGCTCACTAAAAGAAAAACAAGTAAGAGAAGGACGCATTTTGAGCACTATGTGACCACAAAAGGTTGTCGTGCTCGCTGGGTGTAACTTTCTTGGTTTTAGCTTTTTAGAGTTCCACGAATCGGCCTAGTGATCCCGTCGCCCCTGAGTTTGGTCTGTGTGGTTGTTCGCCTGGTTTTCGCATTAGCTATGGTGATCTTGTCGCCTTGTCGGGCTTTACCCGCAAGGTCCCTGTTGGACCCTTCTCCGTACTCGACGACTCCACTCGCATAGGCGGAGGGTGGCTCCCTTCCTCCTGAAGGGCTAAGCCTGCCTTTAGCCGTGCTGGCTCCCCAGGGTACGGTGGGCTTGCGTGCAGCGGCATTGGCTTCTGCACCAAACAGTAGTCCCGTAGTCTCCAAGGGACGGATTGTGTCTCGCTCGGCACTAGCAGTCAGGAGGTAGGGCTGTGACCACAGCGCGCCCCACGCGCTGCGTTAGCCTACCTTGCCAAGGTACGTCCGCTTATAGTGGGTCGTGGTTGAATTAGCGCACCGATGAGTAGCTCCTGTTGGGTCTCCCTGGCTTGTACGCCGGGAGGCAGGCCATGTCTCTTTGGCGCCTGGCGCCGAGCGGCAGCCCCTTTGCCAGAATATGGCCATCTGCCTGAAACAAAAACTTCCCCTCACACGACCCTGGGGGGGGGGGGACATGCCGAGACAGACGTATGGATGATGATGGGTTGATGTTACGTGAGACTCTGACACAAAGCACTTTCGGGCGCCGTGTCTCCTTCCTATCTGACAACGGCAGGGATGTTGGGCCGCAGTGCCATGAACTAGTGGCGGCGAAAGGTGGGAACTAGACAGGAAGTGCAGGCCGTAAGAGAGTGCACGTGTGGCGCTCCTCTAGTCCTGCCGTGCCACCTCTCGTTTAGTCCTTGTATTGTCCACTGGATGGTGGTTCTTTTACATAATGAATACATAATGAAAAGATGCTAGATGGCGGTACTAGGAGGGTTCACTAGGTGGAAGGACGGATGCACAGATGCACGAACGAACGGACGGACAGACGCACGAACAGATGCACGGACGGTCACACAGACGGTCACACAGACAGACATATGGATGGACGGAAGGAACAACGAACTGATAGACGGAGGTGTGGACGTACTGACAAATGCTTCCCCCACTCATCATGCACTCCGTGGATATGCTGTGGGTTTTGTTTTGAATTTCTAGCATATGAGAAGAGTAAAACGTGACAAAAGGCACGGATTGCCTCAGAGAGTGTCTTAATTTAACCAATAACGTAAATTAATACACATCATATTTATTTGTTGAGGGGGTTTCCACATACATGAGAATACATTGTAGATCTTCCAGGCAGAAAAACGACATAAAAACACACTGATTGCCGCTCAGGACATGACTGGCTTCATTCGAGCTGCATCGAAGTTTTTTAGTGTCTCTAAGATGCTCTCAAGAGAAGTACAAAAATGGTGACACCTGAAGTCGTTTACTTCACAAACACGTCGTAATATTGAGTTTTATTGACGTTTCTTGAATACCATAACTGGAAAAAAAAAAGCGCAAGAACGTCTGAATCTGCGCACAGTTTTGCATTCATTGCCTCAAAAATCTTAGCGGACGAACTTAAGAGCCACAAAGCGCCGCAGCAGCTTTGCAACAAAAAGGCAAGAAACAGGTGGAGAAGATACGTCAAAACATATTTGGCCTTCACTTATTGAATAATCCAATGTGGTCCAAGCGTTCAACAAATGACAACATTAGCACAAAGAATGGCGGCCCTTGATACGCAAAGAGTTTCGGAGCAACTGACCACCGCCTTTTGTCTAGATTCAACGCGTGGAGTCCAAAGACTGGGCTTATGAGGACTGCGTAAAAACCCACGAAGGAAATTTTAAGTTTCCTACAGCTAAAACTGAACCAATATAGGTTTTTCCCACTCTCTCGTTTTGCCGCATGCAGCGTATTGTTTTTTTCCCGCAGGTTGAGGCAAAATGAGACATCTGTATCATCTTATTTACTGTTATGAAAATGTTTTGAACTGTGCAAACATGAGAATAGTTGTGTAGCATATACCTTGTACCGAAAAGAAATTTTCTGGATTGATGTCGGATTGTAAGAGTGGAACAAAAATAAATACTCACCATAACCAAATCATTGTCGCATTTTACCCCTCTATACCTTAAGCAACAGAGTCTTTTGAAATCACTTGATGATTTATTTCATGAGAAAAAAGAAGAAACAAAAAAAAAGAAAATTGGCACATCCCAGTAGTAGTACGAAACTTCTACAGTCCACCGCTCTACCAACTGAGCTATCGACGGATATAGGCACATCCCACGTACAGTGAGAATCGATGGTATGCGAAGCACGAATGAGAAATCTTGATATGTCACTTTAAAATCAGCACAACGCTACAAGGTGGAGGTAAATGATGCCGTACATAACTTCCGTGTCATGATTATCATGTTTGGATGTGTCGTTCACATTCGTCATCTATTCACGTCACGTGATACCAAATTTCGTATGTGTGGAGCTAGCGAAACGACCGCGAGCACGCTATGAGCGTGGTATGTTGTCATATTCTTACATGGCACGCGTGTCAGGATTATCATGTTTGCACCAGTCATATATTTTGTCATACACTGGCGTCACGTACGTAACACCGAATTTGGTATATGTGGAGCTGGCAAAACGGCCACGAGCGCATCATGAAGGACCCAATATACTCCGATGTAGCGTTGACGCGCGCGCACGCTGGGCACAGTGACGCTACGTTAGCAAAACGCGAGCACTCTATAGTCTGACGCCAGGCGCGACCAGCGTCCATCGGCGCGACCCGACGGCAACCGGCGCAAAATGCCACATGCTGCATTTCAAGCCGATGCGTTACCCAGACAACACTGCGTCTCGCTCTTTTCATTACGGAAGGACGCCGGACGCGATGAAATTCGCATGCGTCTAAGCAACGCAGCGCGGCGCGCGCCTGCGAGTATATGACAGGACCGGTGCCTGATGTGGCAACGCCGGCGTGACGCGACGGAATGAACGCCGGTGAGCACGCGCACCGCGTCACGTCGAAATACATTGGTGCTTTGACTGTGGCATGTAGTCATGTTCTGACATGACACGCATCTCATGATTATCACGTTTGCACCAGTCACATATTTTTGTCATTCATTGGCATCACGTAATACCGAATTTGGCATATGTGAAGCTAGCAAAACGGCCACAAGCGCATCATCAATGTGGCATGTACTCTTGTTGTTACTTGACACGCATTGTCGTGATTATCATGATTGGATGTGTCATTTACCGATGTCGTCCGTTCACGTCGTGCAAATGTGGTACATGTGAAGCTAGCGAAGCAGCCGCAAGCGCATCATGAGCGTAGCATGTAGTTATGTTGTTGCAGGATACGCATCTCATGTTTATCATTTATCATGTTTGCACCAGTGTCATACCTTCGTCATCCATACACGTTCCGTAATACCAAATTTGGTATAAGTGAAGCTTGCGAAACGGCCGCCAGGGCATCATCAGCATGGCATGTAGTTATGTTGTTACACGGCACGCATGTCATGATTATCATTTTTGCACCAGTAAAATACCTTCATCATCCATTCACGTACTGTAATACTAAATTTGGTATATGTGACGCTAGCGAAACGGCCGTGAGCGTACCATTAGCGTGACATGTAGTCATGCCACGCTTCGTGACACACTTGTCACGATTTTCATGATGGGGTCTGTCGCTTGTGTTCGCCATGCAATCATGGCATACCATACCAGTTTGCAACATGCCATGAGAACGAAACCTGAGAGCCGCAGGACCATGAAATGAAAATCATGACATTCATGACCTAAATATAATGATTTTGTTTTATGACTAATGAAATATATTTTTTGATACAGTCATGTTGTGCTATACCAAGTTTGTTTCGATAGCATTATCGAAACGGCCAAGAGAGCAAGAAGTCATAGGTGGCTAAATAGATAGATAGATAGATAGATAGATAGATAGATAGATAGACAGATAGATAGATAGATAGATAGATGATAGATAGATAGATAGATAGATAGATAGATAGATAGTTACGCTCAAAGTCGCCGAAGTTCGCAAAGAATTGTTTGCGTTTGAAAGACTAATGTTATGCGCCAAAGGTGTTTGACGGTCTATACATAGGAACGGCAAGAGCAGACATTGGTAATCGAAATGCGAGTGTTTAGCAAAACCAATATTGGCGGCGATGACCCGACGAATGTAAATATAATATATTATGGTACATCAGGAATCTCACTCACGCCCTTTGCATGACAATCGAGTATTCCACTACAGATCCACGCTAGTTTCTGTTTTTTTTTTTGGGGGGGGGGGAATTCACAGCATATCCCCGCAGTGAATAATGATGAGCGGGGCGAAGCATCCGGCACTCTGTCCGCGCTTCCATCCATCCGTGCATTAGTCTGCCCGTGCGTCCATCCGTGCGTCCCTCTGTCGGTTCATGCGTCCATCTGTGCGTCCATCCCACCGTTCCTGCATCCGTCCGTCTCTGTATTGACTGCTTGTCGTTGAGTGTTTCTTAACTTTTGTGTGTGTTATTTGCGACCAAAGCATGTCAGTAAGCAGGTACCAACTAGGCCAACAATCAGTATTGTCACAAGAAACTTTTAGTTGAAGTCTAACGTATTCTCGTGTCTCTTTTTTTGGTCCCCGTCTTCTTTCACTGGTACTATGTCAAATTATGCCCGATACCTATTCGCCCAACTTCCCGCCTTAACTGATTTCTGTACTATTCTGTCGAAGGGCGAGATATGTGCACGGCCTCTGACAGAATGGTAAAAGAACGCTGTAGCAGGTAGATGGCTTGGAAGCCAAAATGCTATGTTCACTTGTGCGTTAATTTTATGCCTTCATAGGGCAGTGCATCAATGCAACGAGAGATAGAACTGAACACTGTACAAATTTTATTATTCAGGAAGTGCTCAATTCGAGCCGTAGGGATGTTAAAACTTCCCACTGCCCTCACACTCGAAAACGTTAGTTTTAGCCACCACCTGTGCGCGTAAGGTGGGTTGCGCCGGATCTGGTTGAGGTCAGACAAAGTTATGTTCAATGAACTTGCGTCGCTTCTTTCTGTCACGAACACATATATCTCAGCCCTCAGACCTGTCACACGATAATGACGTTCACAATATTAAAGCGCAGGATGAGATATGCAACAGAGTGCAGCACAGCACACGTAAAATTACGTTGACGGCGTGCTTCCTTACGTTATCGTTATCTTGTTATAAAAACTCACGAGGTACCTTTTAAAGTTGCCTTAGACAACTTGAAAGGAAAGTAATCTTTTTTTTTTCTCTGGAGCCGATTATGCTGAACCCCCTCCCCACTTTCACACTCGCAATCTTTTTGCACACAACGTGCTTCTGCATCCCCTGCGGTAATGTAGGCATTGCATCATTTATGCACATCACGTTGTGTTGCCGTGCCTCCGCGGTTGGTCCACTTTTGAGAAAGTGGCCAGTTCATGCGATGGCGTGACGTCGTGACGACGTAACATAGTCTGGCAAGCTGCAACGCCGCGATGGCTATATACGGGGACATCGTGAAATAATTATCATTTTTTGCGTAATCTGTGTTGATGCCAATGCCACCGACGCCCGACTGCCACTTTCCCCTTTTGATAAGATGTCGAGGGATTTCGTCCTCACAACATCCCCATTAAGCGGCCGCGCTACTGTTGGGATTATTTCGGACCTTTCCTTGCAAGAATGGTACTAATAATGCTTCAGAAAAACACGTAACTAGAAAGTCAACACTTTTTGTGTTATAACATACCTAGTCGGGCCTTACGGACCAAATCAACGTGTTTGAGAGGGTTGCTAAAGTGTGAGACCCCGGAAGCATTCTTCTCGGTAGAGGTGGATCAAAAGACAGAAGGAAGAACGTTTGGCTCTGCTTAAACCAGCTATAGGTGCATATGAATGGCATGAGGAAGAAAATTGACAGAAGGAGGCACTACTAACAATGAAGAAAAATGAAATACTGGTCATGCTTGCATTAAACCACGTAGGCCTTGAAACAGCGAAACTGGATCTTTCTGAATACTTATAAAGGTTCCATTTCTTTATTCGTTCATTCATTCATTCGTTCGTTCGTCCATTCTAGATTGTTTCTAGGGTGCTATGTAGGAAGGCCGAGCTTCTCAGGCCCACGAGTTTGCTCCGAGCTTGCATTACGGTGGTCATAAGATAGTGCAGATTGCGTGATAGCAGCGCTAAG